>JAVISA010000003.1:1473654-1802202 GCA_032595095.1 Didymellaceae sp. YAFEF048 | reverse complement strand
CGCTTCTTTTGGCTCTGGGAAAACGAACCTTTTTTCCTCGACCTGCCCCTAACCCTCACTGCGTTCGCGACCCTTGAGTCTTAATCTCTCTAAGGTTTCTAATAACGCTAAGATTAGGCTGCACAAGCGATATGCTAGGCTACGAAGTCTTAAGTAGACTACTAACTATACCTTACTAGTGTAAACTTTATACCTTATATAAATAGACAAAAGACACACGCAACACGCTGTGTATTAATTTATTTAATCTATTACACTAAGTCGCTACTTAAGCTATCTCTTTAAATGTCTATACTATGCCGTATAAAGTAAAGCCTAAAGGATAGGGCTCTAATAAGAGTTTGTTTTACTCTAGCCTACCCCTTGCTATTATATAGTCTGAGTAGTTTATTACATATTCTTCTAGCGCATGCACTTATCTGCATAGATTTATTTATAATCTTGTTATGTAGCCCTGCAAGTTGCATAAGCTAAACTTGTATTTGTAATATATAAGAGACCTAAAACTTATTCCCTACTTTGCTTTGTCTATAATAAGCATTTATATTTACTCTATTACTATTTAGTCTAAGCACATACTAATTAGCGCAGTAAAATAAATTGTTTAATAGCCTTACTAGAGCCTGTCCCTTCTGTTAGGGTCTAGTTTTTTAATTTTGCTAATTTTGTATATAAGCCTAGTAGCGGCCTTAAGAGCAACTTTAATCGTCTTGTATCTTAACGCAGATAGGGCTAAAAACTAAAGAATAAACGTTAGCGTAAGTGCTAAACGTTTTACTTTACTACTTTATATAGTGGTTATAACAACAAGAACAAGTTAAAGAAGTAGCAAGATCTTTGTTACGAGGTTTATATCTTAGACCTGCCTGGATTAATAAGTAGCTGCAAAAAGGTAAAAATAATATAATTTACAATAGACATAACATTAAACAATTTAGGCTCTAGAAATTAAAAACGTTCTAGTTAATCTTGTAAATCTAATTAATTACCGCTCTATTAGTGTGCTAGTTATCCGCTTTAGAGATTACCGCACTTTTAATATCTATATAAGCAACGGTCGCATATATCTACTAAAAGAAGTAAAGAAGGATAATTTTATTAATCCCTCCTATGTTAACTTTAAGTTGCTACAGCGCTACTTAATAGAGGCGTTATTAAGCATTACGCAGAGACAAGTAACGTTGTTGTATAAGCTAGTTATCGCGCACAAAAGGAGCTAAAACGCGAAAGGAGCTACTAAGGCTGCTACATAACGCAATTTACACAAGAAAGCAGAAGAAGAGCCCTATTGTTAAGGACAGCCGCGAATTAATAACTCTAGAGAACGCAAATTCTAAGCGCGTAATAAAGCAGGCAAGCTATTATAAAGGTAATGTTTATAATACAAGCAGACTAGGCACAATTTATAAACTTATAGGCAAGCTATAGAAGTTATTTAGTTTCTAAATAGTTCTTAAAGTTATCTAACACAATAATAAGCAACAAATGGACAGTAGTCTATATACTAATGCTCTTTATGTCGCAGTAATATCTACTAGTAATTAGCTAGGAACTAATAATAGACTAGTTTATGTGTGCCCCTATTTTCGCGTGTAGTAAGCTTTAATACTTACAATTACATAAAGATATTTAAAAAGCTATAACTATCTAGACTGCTTGTACTTTTATATATTACAATTGCAATAACTATCTTTAGTCTAAGAGGTCGCATGTACTAAGTCCTCCTTAAGCTTCTAGTAGAGACATGCTTAAGACACTGCGGTGCATACGCTAAGTTTAAGGGCTGCCTTACGCTTTACGCAGTTGACGCACATTACTGCACGCAATTTAAAAGCAGTTTCTAGCTCTACTACTGCTGTTTCCCTATAGGAGCGTGGCTTTTGTGTAATTACAACTTCTTGCACGATCTAGAGACGCTTAGAACGTAACTGGTTAAAAGGTCTTGGAAGTGTTAATATCCCTATAAGGGCTGGTCTGTGATTGCACGTGTAACATAGTACAATAGGAGAACTGCGCCCTTAGCTTAAGCTAAACGATGATGCCTAATGTGCAGTGGAACGTGCGACGTATTATAACTACTAGATACTCTTTCCTTGCTTTATCGTGTTAATTTATGTAAACAGGCAGACCTCTGCTTAATCTAGTTAGATTTTGCTGTAGACTCTTTAGACCTCTATAAGAATTCCAGCATACATTAACGCTACTAACGGTAGGTCTTTGATGTCCCCCTTAGATGGCCACGCATATAGCAACGACACCTGGTTGAAGCCTTTAAGAAATCTGTTAGTATATAAGAAGAGGCTAGTCTGTCTATTGCTAGGTAAGGCTTGCAGTAGTCTGATCTCTTCTTTCGGCTGCGTAAATAGACTGTTTTGGAACTTGGTGGCTAGCAGCGACACTATGAGTGGTATCTTACGTATAAGCTTTGATCTATCTGATTTTTGCGAGTAAAGGTGTCCTACAATGCCTAGTTCGTCTTACTTAACCCTGCAAGATGTAAAAAGCGCCTGACCTATCTTATCGTTAACAAAGAAAAGCCAAAAACTACCTTTGCCGCTTCTTCTGCTTCTAGAAGCTATGGTAGCGTGTGGTATTTATTGGAAGGCTGTTATTATAATGACTGCAGCCTCGACGTTACGTCGGTTATGCAAGACTAGGTCTTTGTTAAGGGGTTAATGATTATCTATATACAAATTTGGGTCGTTCCTAGCTGCTATAGCCTGCATAGGGGGGTTAAAGGACCTTACTGTTACTGCTGGTTAACTAATTGCGCTTGCTGAATTGTAGCCTTCTTATATCTTAGCTAAGCGGTTTAGAATTATACTAATGCGTTATATACTGAGAACTAGACAATGCCATTCTGGCGTCCGTGTGCCAAGACTCTCCCTCGCCCACATGCCTTGCATACTTATTTTTCAGACAGAGTGTAGGCAGTAGTAGTGAAAACCGCGTTGGAGCCAGAGAACGGCTCTGAACCAGCACCAACCGACTGCAAGATTTGGCTGCGAGGCAAACCCTGGTTACCGCGAAGGTAGATCAGGAATTCGTTCAGATCACCGTTGAAACTGTTGATAGGGCTAACAGCAACAAATGAGAAGACAGTCATCTGTCCATTAGGGCCTTTGTAGAGCTTAAACTGCTTACCTGCAACTGTAACAGTTGCAATTGCACTGCCTGTCGACGAGATTGGTCCCGCACCACCAAGCGCAGAAAGCCAAATCATGACCTCGTATTGTGCAGAGCCAGAAGCAGTAGCACCAGTAAAGATATCGTATGCAACGTTGGCGATGATGTTAGAGCCGGTGTATGTCCAAGTCCATGTCGAGGGGAGCGAGGTGATGGAGGAGATAGCTTTCTGGGTAACCTTTGTGACGACATTGGCGTAGGATTTGACATGTCCAGCGCTGCGGCCTTTAGCATGTGGGGTATGAGGTAGAAGAGAGAAATATACCCTCCGGCCCATGACCACTTAGTGTGCCACTTCAGCGTGCTGCCGCTAAGACCGTCAACGCCGGTGCATTGGCTGCCGGAGGTTGCCTGATCGCGACCCCAGAGGTTATTGTAGATAGTGTATAAGCCTTGCACCTGGGCATCCCATTGGCCACAGAAGTCGGCACGCTTGGACAGATCACGATTCGAGATGGTGGGAGCCGCTAGGGCAAGCGCAGCAGTGCTGGTGAAGGTGAAGAGCGTAGACAATTTCATGTCGGTTGTATTGAGGAGGAAATCTGTGTGGAGAATGGAGTGAAACGGGTTGCGGATTTCGAAAGCTTGCAGAGGCTTGTGGTACTTCAAGTACACGTTAGCTTGCCTACGTATCCAAAGGAAGGCGAGCAAAGGAGATGAAAAGAGGAGCTCTAATAACGTGCTCTCGGGAAAACTCACGGTGAATATCGTAGCCAAAGTCTCAAACGGTCGTACGTGTAAATAAGTCCAAGCTACATATGGCTATTACCAATGACAAGGCATGGACATTTAATCTAGAGCCCGGAAGCTAGGATGCATTGCGAAGACACGCGAGAGCGTAGGGCAGTGTTCCTGACTCGCATTGGTGGCTTCTCATTCATGCGCGATATGGTGACATTGCGGGGCCCTATAGCTGGCGATTGAACAGTTTAAAAAATGTCCCAAAATGGGATCGTTCATGAGTATCGAACTGCTTTTGACAGATGACGAGCGTGCATGATGGATCGTGGATTTGGCGTTCCAAGGTGACAGACGGAGAACGGCAGGGTTACCCCACACGCCTGAAACAATTGCCTGATGTTCAATTAAGAGCTTATATACGCTTGGACGTGACCTGACTGGCTTGTCTAGTTTCTCCGATGCTTCGCACCAATGGAATCTCGAGTATGCGTCAGGCCAATGTCGCCTGAGAGTACGTTGCGGCCTCAGCCGGGTGGCGACGAGCAGATGCGATCTCAATGAGGATGCAGCAGCAACGGCCGGCTCGTCGTACATTACTGTATGCTCTCCTAGGACCATGGCTTCCCTGGATCCCAAAAAACAAACGTAGTCGCCATTGGTGAGGTCATGTCGCTGATCATCGTGGTTGGTAAGGTGGGCAGCAAAGCCATAAAGTGCAGCTGGCACGCGCACATTACACCTATGTACGATTGCGGAAGCTCTTTGAGACTAAACTATAAGGGATCGCGAAGAGATACAAGGTCCCCCCCTTCTTCACTCCTGGTTCGAGATTGATGCCAGCTCAGGTGAACATTGCGAATTGATTTCGCATGGCATTCCAAGTCTTCTAAGGCCTGCAGCTCTTGTAAGCCGTTCTGGAGACAGGTTAATCTGGAAACTACTGCGCGAGTCTAGGCTCGCGTGACGGACAATCGAAGCTTGTTGCATGGACGGTCTGATGGCATGAAGCTGGCTGATTGAATCAGCTTCCTGTGTAGACGTCCAGTAATGTTGTACTTTTGTTGGACTATTGCCTGAACGTATGTCCTACAGCTTGTAAGCTGGTATTCTTATTATTGGATATGTGCACTACAATTCGACAGTTACTTGTAGCTGCAGATTAGCTCTGAAACTGGTAGACCTCAGGTAGGTCGTCGAAGCATTTCTGTGACGGAAGCCTGGCCTAAATTCGCGCATCGTAGACATCGTGAAAAGTGCAACAGATGTAGTTAGCTCTGATAAACACTGCCACGGCTTACAGGCTAGATAGGCTAGACAAGCTACTGTTAGACTGCTTAAGTAAAAAACTGGCTGCTGTGCCTACTTGTAGTTATCAAATAAGCTACAGCTTACACGCTCAGGTGCTATGAAAAGGCTGCTTATAGGGGGTAGCTGCTAGTGTCGGCAATTGGCTGTATTTGCGTCTGTGATACGTGCCGCTGCCAATAGCCGCCACCTGAACCTTTCGGACGATTAAATACGGCAATTGTTACTATTTCAAGATCGCATCTACCTCGTTCAGGGATCGTACCCTCCGCTTATAGGGAACATCTGCATCGTCCGAGATCCACCGCATCAGGTGGGCAAAGAACAAAACAAAACTAAGAGCGAGATTTGTACGTATTTTAATCTTGAAAGTGCGCAGCGATAATCAGTATGGCTCGGGATTGACTCCGCATGTTTCACGCTAAACGGTAAATGCGGCGTTCGTAAAGCAATGCGAACCGTGCAGAGAGGTGATTAGATACGATGCCGAGCATACGAAAGAAAGCGCCAAATCATAGCGTTAGGGTGGGGTTCAATCAAAACTAAGGAGTCTTCGCCAAGCATGCAATGAACAGAGACTATATGATGATTAGCTGTGGTAGACATTGAGATCCCGAGCAGTCATACTTTTCAGGGTCGATTGCATCATGTGTCCCTACACTCGTTGCGTGCATCTCGCAATCGCTTTACTATCATTATCTGTTATTCAGGCCTCTGCTGTGCAGCATTCCTCTCATCTCGAACGCACAATCAATGCGGCGTCAAAGCAGCAACATCGTTCCGCACCAGAATTGACCATCGATGCGCAGAGACCCTCTTCTCCAAATCTTATCGCCGAGAATCCGCAAAACCTGTCCAAACGTCAAGAGAACAGGACGGATAGTATCCCTATCTTTTTCCACAACAACAATGTTTGGTATCGAGACGCGGATGGGCAGGAAACCCAAATATCAACAACTGGAACGACGGACAGTCCCTTCAGCAACATAACGTATCCCTCACCAGACAAAAGATTTGTAGTCATATTCCAATCCACGCCGGCTCAGGATCGCACTGTGTATGAAGTGGAGTCAAGCCCCTACGACCAGTTGCAACCGCGTCTGCATCAGTTTCAGTACTTGAAACCAGGTGACAATGTGACCATCGATCGGCCTCGAATGTTCGATCTGGCGAACGCACGCGAGATTCCCACTGAGAACACATTGTTCGAGAATCCATATCAGCTTTATCCGTTGAACATAGGGTGGAGTACAGACGGCTCCGAATTTCGTTTCATATACAACCAGAGGGGACATCAAATCGTGCGTATAGTCGGAATGAGTACCAAGGGAGACGTGCGCGCCATAGTGGAGGAGAAAAGCGACACTTTTGTGGACTACTCACAGAAGCTGTACTACAGAGAGCTCACCGGGTCGAATTCGAGTTCGACATCAAGCGAGTTGATCTGGGCCAGTGAACGAGGCGGCTGGAACCATCTCTACCTGTACGATATGAGCAGCGGAAAAGTAAAGAATCAGATCACCAAAGGAGAATGGGTGGTGCGTTCCGTGGACTACGTTGATGAGGTAAAGCAGCAGATTTGGATCAAGGTTCTCGGCGCTGTGTCTGGCCAGGATCCTTACTACGCTCACTTGGCCCGCGTAAACTTCGACGGTTCGAACTTCAAGATCCTGACGACAGGCGATGGCGACCATTCTTGGTACTTCAGCGAAGACAGGTCGGTCATCACAGACACGTGGTCTCGCATGGACATGGCCGCGAAGACTGTCACGCGTGACGCCGATACTGGAAACGAAATCAGTGTTGTATCGGAAGGCAATCTGGACTACGTCCTCTGGCCCGTTCCTGAGCGCTTCGCAGCGCCAGGCAGAGACAACTCCACATTGATCTACGGTCTCATCTTCCGCCCTTATAAAATGGACAACAGCACGAACTATCCGGTCGTTGAAAAGATCTATGCTGGACCACACGACTTTTTTGTACCCAAAGCGTACATGAGCCATGATGAGGCGCACCGCATTGCGAACCAGGGTTTTGTTGTGGTTCTTATTGACGGCATGGGAACCAACTGGCGCTCTAAGACTTTCCACGATGTTTGCCACAAGAATCTCAAAGACGCAGGATTCCCCGATCGTATCGCTTGGATGAAAGCGGCCGCTGCAACTCGCCCCTGGATGGACATCAGCCGTGTTGGGGTTTATGGTGGCTCAGCGGGTGGTCAGAATGCCATGGCTGCTCTGCTATTTCATAACGATTTCTACAGTGTGGCTGCGGCAGACTGTGGATGCCACGATAATCGAATGGACAAGCTGTGGTGGAACGAGGCATGGATGGGATATCCAGTCGACGAAAGCTACGAGGAAAGCTCCAATGTTGTGAATGCGGGAAAATTGCAAGGCAGCCTGTTACTTACTGTTGGCGAGCTGGACACAAATGTAGACCCAGCGAGCACAATGCAGGTTGTTAACGCGCTCACTCAGCGGGACAAGGACTTCGACTTGGTCGTCATCCCAGGAGGTGAGCATGGAGTGGCAACGACGAACTCTTATGCGCTGAGAAGGACAAGGGATTTTCTGTACCGAAAGTTGAAGGGAACAGAACCGCCCAAGTCCTGGTTCTAGAAAAGAATGAGTTGCGAAAATCTAGCTCTAGGCTACTTAATCGCATCCTTGTACGATAATTCAATGTTCTTCTCCGTGTAGTAGAGGTCATAGTGACCCGTTTATTCTGAGTGGCAGGGCGATTAGAGCCGTCTTACCGCTTTTGCCCTGTTTCGTACTGGCTGGTGCTAGCTCATTGTGCTTTGCGGTATATCAGAAAAGGCTTTACCCAACTCTGCGCATTACCAGTTTGTGCCATTGAGCCAAAGGAATACGGCTGATAGTATGCGTAAAGTATATCATCAGCCATTCCGCCATCACTTCTGATATCGCTAAAATACTTGTTCAAGTACGCTCATGAATCTAACATAGTAACAGGGGAACTAGTAGAGTCTCCTGTTACTAGTGAATCTGCAAAGACGCTACATGCAGCGTGAGATCGATGGAAAGCGCGATTTGCCTTCAAGAAGAAGCGCACTTTGAAGTTCAAACAGTCACTCACACAGTCAAAGCCCTTGCAGCCCGAGGCAGACTTCTTCGCAATTTGTCAGAACGCCGTAGTAACCACGAGATGACTGAACTAGACTTTATCGTTACCGAGGTGGCTAACTTCGACGAATACCACTCGTCTAAGCTGACAACTGAGAAGTCACCAAGCCCAGTGTGATTCTCCAGGCGTCGTTTTGCGACTTTATCAAGGCAGATCTTGGACCAGGTATTCCAAGGATTTACTTGTCCGAACTGAATTTTCGCACCTCCGCTTCCCTACATATGATCTTTTTGATCTTTGGTCAGTGATATGAACAATCTCCCTGACGTGCAAATGTCCCAAATGTACGCACGCACGCGATCTGTCCTCAAACATCATGATATCCCGCTCTCTGTGAGTGATCGCCAACGACTCGAACCCATGTAGCATAAGCAGTTGATCGGAGAGCATGATCATGGTTTTATCAATCATGGTTCAAGGCAGACCCCACGGGACGTACCATCCGGCTATTGACAGAAATAGTTTCTTTTTCTCATCAAGCGTGACTGCGCGTAGCAACGCAGCTTATGCCATAGTTGAGTTAGCGCTTGCTGGCTGTATCATAATGAGAGAAAGCACTGTTATCAGTACAGCATATGTCTATGATCTTTCTATGTTGGAAGAACAGATCATCAGCTTGATTCGGTTCACATTATCGTCAAGCTAAACGTAACAAAGACGTTGGCCTTTTCAGTCGCTACTTTTAAAACCAATCACTTTCGAATAAATTCCATATAAGCTTAAGAATGTTTAGTCCTATGAATTGACAGCTGCTGATCGTAGGAATAATGTGTGGTGGTAACACCGGTAGAAGAGACGTCAGCTCAGCACAAACATCCAATCGCTGCCAAATGATGCGTCTCAGTGATCCTACCATCAGTCCGTGAATCCATGACATGGGGGTCCTCGTTGTTACACACAGACTCAGTTCCAGGCTCAAGCTCAGCACTTGATTTTGGGCGAGCTCATGGCAGCGGAGGCTCCAGCGGGTCGGGGTCATGCACAGCTTCCTCCGCAATTTCGGACATTGCATACAGAAGACCCCTAACCTTGACCCTACCAGGTACAGGCTATGTCGCTAGTTTTTCCCCAAATACTAATCTTCTTAGATCCACAATCCGTCTGTTTCATGGTCTGCTTGATCTTGTAACAAGATTTCTTGCCGGTGTCCTTGTTAACGCGATGCATACGCATCTTGCCGTCATGCCGGTCCATGCAAATTTCCTGTCTCTTGCCGCACATGGAAAAGTTGACGCAGCCATCTCCTGAGGTATAAATTTCTTTACACTGAGAACAATCTTTGACACGGATGAAGTGATTGGTGACAAAAATCGATTCGACCTTTTTGATGAGGTCGACGGTCGTGCCGTCGGGACAATCGCCCTGGCTGCACCCAGAAAGCATGTGCATCTCATCCGATGCTGGCAAGATAGTATCCGCTGAGGGCTGTACATCCTGTCGGGGGCTGAGGGCGAGGTCGCTGGTGGCAGTTGGTACGGCGACGCTCAGCACGGGGAGGAGAACTAAGAGGGCAGAGATGGTGAGCTGCATGATGACTGGGTTTGACGCTTGACTGAGATAAGTCTGGAGCGTAGGTAGTGAACTGATTGAATAGCCGGGAGCAATTGTAGAGTGAAGTAGCTGCTTGTAGGTGGATAACATGATATGTGCAGAGACTGGATGCTTTATATGTAAGTTTATCATAAGATGCATGATGTTGTTCAGGCCGATCAGGCAGCCAGTCTATACTTCTCGATAAGTTAAGTCACCCGTTACAGAGACGCTAGTCGATTGCTCTTGACCAATAGATTTTCCGATCGAGTATGTCTGAGAATCTGGATCAAGGAATGTAGCTCAAGCGTAAACGCTGTACTACTCAAGATACGTTCGTCAACTCGGTGACTCGGTTCCCGGCAACTCAGTGGCTCTGTTCCCTACATCTCGGGGACTTGATTCCCTCCATTTTTAGGGTTACATACATGAAAATGGTTTGCCTTAGACGCATATGTTGATTGTGTAGTACTATCCTAGGCCTGAGATTCATAGTGTTTGGGTTGATAGAAGAGAAAGGGGAATAGTACTTGAATCTTAGTCAGACGCTTTGCCTACAGAAGCAGAATCCACGATACATACGAGCGCATTCCATGCATGACTAGACAATGACCTCAATTCCTCTGGATGAAAAGCAGATTCTAGTCTACTGTTGTGTGCGCGCTGAGCATTTTGCTGCGGATCCAAAAGCAGCCGCTATGCTCGTCTTCGGTCCACGCGGAGATCCCCATACAGCGATGTGCCAAGCCGGAATAACATGCAGTACCTTCCGCGGCCACTTGGCTGATTGAAAATCGCTGTACTGCAAGACAACAAGCTGACGCAGGGCTGACACCGTGGTGATTATCACGTGTTATCACCACAGGTCAATTGTTTAATGCACCATCATTGGCGCTCACAAAGGCATCAATGGAGCATTTCGAATGCACACCAGCACCGCCCGTGGGTCAGTGAGGGGGCAGCCCGTACATGTTCGCTCTGAAAGGTGTTGATATTCTCGAAACGCATCTGTTCGTACAACTACCTCATCTGAGGCTCACGTCCTAGCACCTGTGACAACCTAAAACTCAAACACGCATACTGCTCCCACTCTTAAGTCGACACTGAAGCTCTTTCGCCTCAACGTACCCAGGAGCCCCCTCTACCTCTCTAGAATAGGAATTCCCAGCATACAGAGAACCAAGCGTTGCCTGTTATCATTCATGCCTTTCTCTCGTCGTTGCCAGTTCCCATCGAAGCCTCCACTATTTACGTGCTGCCAACAAATAGCGATAGGGATGTGGCAATACACCTAGATGATGATCAAAGATTGTCCAGGAAGAAGGCTTGCTTCTTCATTGAGCACCTTGCTTAGACACTCTAGCAATCACCTCGAACTGCAGGTGAGTTTGTTGAGCGGCTGACCTACAGGCGAGATGCTCAGTTTTTGTGAACGTCACGTCGTTCAAAATCGTGTTCTGCTCGATTTGATAGATCCTACGCGTAGAAACTTCAGCCCAGCACAGCGCTTATAGTGAATCATCTGCGTCGGCAGCCGTGTCATGTGTCATGTCCCAGAAGACCGAAATTCAAATTGATCGGCCGTTCAGATATAACGTCCTTCTATCCTGTGACTGATATGCGTCACCCGACTGACCCATATTCCTACTGACATGCTTCCCCGTCGCGAACATCTCGGTCAGATCGTTTAATGAACAATGTGAGTTGTCGATTAGATGCTTCTTGCCCATCTGCATAAATCGGCCTTACCGTGCTTGCCCTTGCGTACGTCGCATGACGAAAAAGCATGCTTGCCTCAAACTTTCCCTCTTGCAGCGGCGGCAGTGTCGCTGTCATCAACATCATCTGGATCCCGAGAAGCCGCAAGTTCTTCATCGTCAGCAGCTTCTCAGGTGTGAGGAACTTTAGCATTTGCAGAGTCTCCATAGCGCTCAGCGATTTCTTCGACACGGCGCATACCGCAAATGGATCCAGAGCAGCACCCCACGAACGACTTTCCCATTAACAATAAATCTCTCATGAGCTAATGAGGATCCCGTCATGTAGTGAGGCTAATCTTAAAACGTGCTTACAAGTTGGTTGTTGCCAGAATCGGTTCGTAGTTGTGCAGACCCGTCACTTTCTGGGTCGCGTTCCAGGCTTGCTAGCAATAGAGATTCTGACGTAGCTGCTGACGTGGGAAAAGACGTGTAGAAGTGCTCCATTGACTCTGCACGGCTGTGAAGGGATGATCAGGATATATAGCACCGTTCTCCGTGCGAGGCAGGTACTCTGACCAACCAGAGTACCTGTATACCTAGTAAGCACGGTTGAGTGTGAATGTAGACTCAGGGGAGGGTATGTTCGGACATCTCTGCAGGTACCGATAATGGGCTGGGGCTTTCCGACGCCACGTCCTCCATGAGGGTGCTTGCACTACGCGCCACAAAACAGGTCTCATATCCTTCAACCACGTCGAGCATTACTCTCGTCTGTACACAATCTAATTTGCGCTGACTATATTCTCCTAGTATAGTCTGATCTTCAAGCCCAGTAGTCTAGCACGGTCACCTTGGAGTGGTCTCTTGATCGTATCTCTACTCCTATCTACCATTCCGGTCTCCCTGCAATCGCAGCTAGGTATCTTCCCATGTAACCATAAGCTCCTGTGTCAATGATGGTCCGATGACTACTTGAAAAGGCTGATTCCGAAAGATGCAAGGTATTCCCAGCTCCAACTAGGATCGACAGAGCAGCATTAATAGGCTCATGATCATCTCAGACTTGCTAATGACGATATGCTCTGTAGTCAATCATACTGTACTGGACTGTATCAGCTCTCACTCATTGTGGTTTTCTTTGAAATATATCACGGCGGGTCATTGAGGCCGCTCATAGCACCGCTCAATTGTGTTGGAGGAAACTGTCCAGATCCTTCAGGTGGAGCCAACCAAACGGACCTTGGTATGTGGCGCTATGTGATTGGCGCATGTTTATGTGACTTCCACGCTCATGTCCAGGCTCGATTTCGGAATCAGTGTCCTTTACCAATTGCCGCAGTCGCCAAGTCCTCGCCTGTTGATAAAGTGTGTCATCTGCACGCCGACCCCAGTGCGTCAACTTCGACACTGGCCCTTCAAGCTGAACTCACCGTCTCCGATAACGAGATTCCCAGTCGTGTACACTTTAAAATGAGTTGGATGCTTGTCAATGGCCTGGTGCGTACTGTGTCAGCCGACTCGCTCCGAGAGGATGAATCAGTGGTGTCGTCAAAAGTTGGATTCGAAACACTTTGTACCTACAATTGGTTGAATAATGGGAGTGCTATATTCGTACCCGGTAGCTACAATCAGATCAACGCGAGCTCAGTAGCAGCTAACGAAGATGTAGGTGGTCCTCCTCGATGGAGGTCCAAGGATCTGCCAGTTGCTCTGCCTCGCGACACAGGCTACCAATTTGTCGATCAGAACGCTTTTCGGGTCCCAAAATATCCGTTCGAGCCGGCATTTGGAGCCCTTTCTGTCATGAACCAGGATGTGCAACTAAATGATGCAGATCTCATCGTCAACCGCAACAGCCTGCGCAAGCTACTTGACTTCTCAGCAGGCAGGCGCCAAGATCCATTTCGAATAGACCTTCACATGGTTAAGGAAACACTTTTCGTGAGCCGTCGAGAGCCTTCAGCTAGGCTAATGATACGTGGATCTACCAATGCGGGATATGGACATAGTTTCGAGACTGTTTTCACCGAACCCCAAGCTGGATTGGATCACTCCAGCAGTCACCATAGAGTCATACGGTACAAGATGGGCAGCTTAGACTGTGTCGTCCGATTTGAAGTCGACGCGTGCTACGAGGAAAGGAAAAATTTTGAGTCTTCACCTGGTGACGTCGATGATGTCGAGGACGTTCTCACATCGCTGACCAGCCTTGCAATTGGTCGGCCCTACTCGGGTGCTAGAGGCCGGGATGAGACAAGAGTCATCCCCGAAGGCATTGATATCGCGCCATCTTCGCTGGCGGAGTTGAAGACGCATAAGACCACAAGGATCAATAAGGCTATACCGCAACTTTGGTTCGGTCGGACTCCCTACCTTATCACCGGCCAACATATCGAAGGTTCCGTCCACTCAGTCAGTTGTGATCACGTTGAGGAGAAGTTGGAGGCATGGGAGACTACCCATCAGAACGCCTTGCGGAAGCTTGTTAGTTTGCTGAAGGAGCTGAAGCAAATTGTGGGATCGATGGAGGATCGGACTGCAATCCTGATGTGTCAGTGGAAAGGAGCTCCCTTGAAAATCTTTAGCGAGAAACGAAAATCTGAGGTCCTACCATCGGATATTGTGGATCGTCACTGGAATGAAGGGGCGGAGAGCAAAGAACCCAGAAATCAATGACAGCACTGCGTCCGCAACAGCGTGCCAATCCCCTGAGCCCCCAAATCGGGCTTATACAATCGTTCAAGGTCCACACAAATAGTATGCACAAGACCTGCTCAACGAAATCCTTCAAGATATAAATTTAGAACGAGGTATGTTACGCTAGCATGCAAAGCAATGTGAGGTGGCTGTATCTGAGGTGCACTCGACAAGTTAGCCCGCAAACACGGGCCAGCCGCAATGCACGTAACGCACAAGAACAACAGACAAGGAGAAGGAACACGAACGAAGCTCGAGCCTGTAGGTCCTTGCCTTCACAAAGATAGAAGACGTTGTTGGCATCAAAGATCGCGACGGTACGAAGGAGCTGGTATTTCTGGTTCAGCACCTGGCCCGTGCGCAGGCGGAGTAGCGCGGAATCCAAAAATACCAGCTCCTTCGTACACGATTATCAGTGATTCGGGAGCAAGGTTGGATAGGGTAACGCGCCAGGAACGATTCTACATCCTCCCCACTAACCCTACCGGTGATTAGGACGCGTCTGGGACTAGCGCGCGGGAGGCTCCTAGTCGACCGGGAACTTAGTGCCGAACCTGCAGCAGTTAGGAGTATATACGTGTACCTTCCTCACAGCACTTGACTTGACTGCCACTGCAAAACAATGGCTCGCCACGCTCTTACCGTGAGCCTCGCAGCGCTATTACACCAAGCAGCCTCGCAAACATACCCTCATGATGCTGGCGCACACCCCGACTGCACTCAGTGGATCGACGTCACCGACCCAGCTATTCACACGTGCCAAATTACATTATCGCAGTGGCATCTCCAGCTCGAGACGTTCCGTGCCTTGAATCCCTCGGTACGAGCAGATTGCACGCCATGGCTCGCGCACACCAGCTACTGCGTGGCAACTCACATGCCCACCTCCGACACAGTCACCACGACCTTCCATGCACGCGACCATGCTCTGCCTAAGCGCAGGGAGAACAGTGTGCACAGGCGGAGTTCTGACGACGGGGACAACGTAGACTGGGAAGACAAAGGCTGCTACGCGCCTTCGCCGTCCGCCCCTCTCTCCTCCTCCGGCGAACCAGCCGGGATCCTTGGCTTCCGTTTCCTTCCCACTTCTGTATTCGAGAGCCTCGGCGGTTGCGCATTCAAGTGTCAAGGATCGGGATATCCATTCGCGGGTGTGCAAGAAGGGGACAAATGTTTTTGTGGAAACGAAGTGATAGGGGTCCTGGCGAAGGATAAGGGCGAATGCAACACTCCATGTGCAGGCCTCGCGGACGAGAACTGTGGAGGGGACGGAAGGATGAGAGTCATGGAGGTGAGGGGATCGGGTGCGGGGAATAGTTCGAGTGCGAGTGCAACTCAGCGAGGTGCTAAGGCTACTGCTACTGAGTCTGTGTTGATTGCTTCGACAAGTCCTGGTTTGAATGAAAGTAGCACTGCGAGCTCCGCCATAGCTGTGAGTATAGGTGCGACCACAACTCTGTCCTCAAGTGCGACTTTAAAGACAGGCGAGGCAGAATTGACAGCGACGCCGAGTTCAGGGGCAGCTCGGAATGCGCTTTTGTTCGGGATGCTGAAGTTCTAGGGTAGCACATGTGTGTCAGCTGTATCGTCATACAACAATGTTAGAATCTCTCGCCTCTGTAAAGCAAACGGTAACAGGGTTCAGTTAGCGCCTGTGCCTTACCTTGTCTGCTCATATATGCGAACAGTCGCAGAGGTCGAGATCGCGAAGTAGGTGATAGCAATTGCTAGTCTGATCATGCGGGGTAGAGAGGTTTGCGCGACCGGCGGACTGCTCGGCTACCAACCCGACTTCGCTCGGATTTCTAACCGGGTATAAGAGACGGCTTCTCCTCCTAGCTTGCTACCAGAGCTCGGATAACGATGCCTCTACATCCTGAAGTAGAGAGACCCCGGAACTCAAGGACGAGTGTTGCGTATGTCAATGCGCGATCTTCTGTAGGCCCCATGTCTAATGCCAGTCGATCCTCAGGTGTGACGCGTGCCGGAAACGGAAGATCAAATGCTCTGGTGATGTGCCCTGCGTCTCTTGTCGACACAGGGCGACACATTGTACTGTAGCAGAGGACAGTCGGAGAATTGTAGTTTCAGAACGGTCAGCGCATGGAGTGACGTCACTACCACATACCAACCTCTCCCAGATATCTTCAATCGCTGCACCGACGTCTCAGAAGCTATGAGGGTGCAGGCAGCGCGGCAGTGAGGTCAGGGCATGTTAACAGAGCGGACACCAACGGTGAGCAATCCGGACAGTCAACGTTGTTGCGGTGGATTGACAAGACAGATGGGTCATCAACACGAGCACAAGAAACGCCTTGCAACGAGTTGACTGAACAATCGGACGAAGACCTGGGTGAGGCAGGTCTTGGTGAAAGCCCGTTTCCCACTCAAACATCTTTTATCAAGGACAACCGAACGCCGGACGATCGATGGCGTGAGTCGATAGATGATAATCCTCTGCATCCTACTAACTGCGACAGTGTATATTGCTCGCTCATCAAGCTGGTCTTTCGTGTTTAGAGTCACCCAGCTACTCCAGGAGGCTGCACCTGAAGCGACAGACGGGCTTCGCTTTCCACTTGACGGTGATGCCTACCCACTAAGATGGGATCATCCCCCAGTCGATGAGTCGAATTGGCTCCAGTCGATTCCACCCCAAGATTACGTGGTTTATCTCTCAAATTCCGTAAAGTTCTACCTTAGCCACAGACTGCAGTTCTTCGATCATGAAGCTTTCGTTGCGAGAACGGCCGAGTTCTACGAGAACCCCCATAAAACCCTCCAGTCATACCGACTTTGGTATGTGCAATTCCTTATGATATTAGCTTTTGGCAAAGCTTTTCTCGAACGTGGCCGCAGAGACGTTGTACCACCAGGATTTGAGTTCTGCGCGCGAGCCATGTCGCTGTTACCAAGCGCACCTCAACTGCACAAGGGCGAGCCTATCCTGGCAGTCGAGGTGTTGGCACTCATCGCGCTGTACATGTATTGCATCGATGATAGGTCTTCTTCGTATACATATGTGAGTTGTCATTCTCGAAGGTGAACCTACCTCACAACCACATTCTAACGATCTTCTGCATTACAGATAGGTCAAGCTGCACGTCTGGCAATGCATCGTGGTATGCATACTGAATTGCCGATAGAGCACTTCGGTGTTGACCTTGCTCAAAGGTATAATTGTCTATGGTGGTCTGTCTACATCCTGGACCGGCATATTGCATCTACTACTGGCTGCCCCGCCATCATACACGAGGAAGAGATAACTGCACCTTTACCGTCCACACTCGGGTCGTCCCAGAAGTACATCATTTACACGTTACACGTCAAGGTATCACGCCTGGTCTCCAAAGTTTTGAGCAGTAAGTGATATGCATCACGGGGCTGGAGCAGGTCTAACAGCGGTAGCTGTCTACGTACCGGACAACGTGGTCGATCGAACTTTCCTACAACGGACTCGACGCCTGTTGAAGTCTCTGGCCAGGTTAGCAGGAGAATTAGAAGATACGATACATAATCGTCTGCAGGGTCCCACTCAAGTTGACCTTTCCTCGGTCGCTCTCCTCACACTGGCGTATCATGAGGTACGTACCTTGTTTGCAAACTCGGGTCTAACTCTTGCTCATCATATTCTACAGTGCGCAATACTGGCAACGCGACCCATCTTGTTGTCGTTGTTGAAGCGAAATATAAGCAACAGACCTCTTCGACAAAGATCGATGCAGCAGAATTTGGGCACCCTTGTGGAGACGTGTGCGAACTCTGCAGCCAAAGTCATTGACTTGCTCACCGTAAGATTGGACAACAACATGATAGGTAAGGACTCCGGTGGTCTTTCAAGGATGTGCGCTGACATACTTCGCAGAGGTCTTCTTACCTTTCCAACTCGAGACACTTTTCTCGGCCCTAGTTGTACTATTGATGATACGTACCCTATCCTCCACCGTGATCAATGTCTCCATATTGGAGGAAAGGGCGCATGCCATCTTTGACCAGATGATCGCACAGAAGAACCCCATCGCCAGATATCGAAAGGCGGAAGCTACGCATGTCAGGGAGCTACTAGCTTCCTTGCAAAACGACTGCCGAAACGACTGCGATGCGGAGATATCCACAAATTCAGCAGCACTGCAAGGGCTTCAGACTCCCAATTCCATCGAACCTGGGATCCAAGTACGACCAAATGATTTCACAGCTGTAGATGGTTCGGGCAATTTCAACATGCAATTTCCTGCTGCGACATTTTCGGCGTTCCCTATGGTGCCAAATGGAGAGTTTCTGATGAATTGGGGGCTTTCTTCTGAGGACCTCAATCTCGTCGCAAACCAAGTCATGTTTGATTCACCGTTAGATGATCTTGCATCTTGTAACGCGAGCGATAGCCTTCGTTGAACATCGACATGCTTCAAAAGGTCGCGTCACACAGATATCGTATCAGCGATCAAAAGACTAAAGCTTGCATGTCCTCAATCGAATTCGCTCGTTATTCATTGAGACCCCATGCTCTCCATCTGGTTGTGCTCTCATCTGCTACAACTTGCTGGCTACAGACCGATCCTTGCTGTGTTCGGCGCCACACTTACCATAATTGAATATAGGTCTTGAACCGCTTCCACTTGGATAGACTGTAGTAGTCTTCCAATTCGATGAGCTCGTCTTCTGACAACCTCCTTCGACCGGTTGTAAGGTCTGCATTTGCCGGATTGCGCCATTTTGTTCGTAAGCAGACTTTGTATAGTAAAGTGAGTCCAAATATCATGATGAAGCCAAGCATATAAGAGAAGAAGTTTTCAGCGGTGAAGCCACCTCCACCCTGGTGCTATGTCAGTAACAGATTATCGTGACGCCGGTTTGTGAACTGACCAGAGGACTAATGGCGGCATAGAGACATGAGATGAGTAACACGATCGAGCCCAGGATGAGGAACGCTGGTGCAAGCGGCCATTTGCTTGACTTCCAGGCGAATGGGTCCGAAAACACCTTGTCGCCTTGCGCCTTTACTGCGGCTCTAAATCGGAAGGATGTAAAGCCGATGATCAGCCAGTTGGAGAAGAACGAAGAACTGGTAATGTTAAGGAACCAGTTCAAGACCGTAGTGCCGTCGGCTGGAGGTGTATTAGACAGAGAGCAATTACTTAGACAGCATACTGACCACTCAATGCAATGTAGGTAAGAGCAATTGCCACCACGACCGTGATCCCCAGGGCCCACCGTGGTCGCCCTTTCGAATCCACCTTCGCCATGAAGCCCGGAATGAGGCCTTGATGAGCCATTGTCCTTAAGATTCTTGAAGAGAGGTATACAGCTTCGGCTGAAATTGCGAGGACCCCGAGGATCATACCTGCGTTAAGAATATCCGGCACACCGCCTATAGCACAGTCAGCGTTCGATCCCAATAACATCAAGTGCCACTTACGGATTCCCACGTCCACAAGCCCAATCACAAACGGTGACGCTGCAGCTCCGCTTGATCCGGAACCACCTAGAAGCCTATCGTTGTCTGACCTCACCATGAAGGTCGCGATGACGACGCTGCTCATGTACATGCCGATGACACGATACGGTACCAGCTTGGTGGCATGACCCATGCTCATTCGTGGTGACTTTGCTTCACCTGCCAGGATACCGATGAAGACTTGGTCACCCACGGCCCAGCAAGCGAGAAGCGCACATCTCGCAAAGCCCTGGTAAAGTAAATTAGTGAAAGCGCCAATCTATGAGTAGAGTGACGTACACCGAAGCCGTTTTTGAACGCGCTCAGCTCTGTATAGTTGACAGCCTGATGCACATAGCCTTCCGGGCCCGCACCGCAGACGACCGCAATACCGACGATGATGATTAAGATGAAGAGGAAAATCTTGATGATCGACGTCACGTACTCGAACCAGGCAAAGTACGTATTCGGCAGAAGGAAGATGACGAAGGTGGCGATGAGGAAGAGTGTCACTGCGGGGGGTGTCAGCGGGTGGTTGGACGGACCCCAGGAGATCCACAAACGTACACAACACAGCAACAGGGACCTTTCCATCAGCCCAGAATCCAACAAGTACGACGAAGAAGACGGCTTCTGCGGCAACGATTGCAGTCCAGCCCAGCCACTCCGCAAACCCAGCGCCAAACGCTAATGCCGGATCCACCCATCGATCAGCATAGTCGATGAAGTTGCCAGAAGTTGGAAATATGATTGTCATCTCTGAGAGAGTTTGTAGAACACACCAAACCAATGTGCATACCATCAAGTAGGCAATTAACATATTGCCTGGCCCGCCATCAGCGAGCGCCTTGCCAATGCCGATGAAGATGCCGCTGCCGACATTGGATCCGAGAGCGATGATCTGATTGCATGAGTGAGTGGAACGTGATTTTAGGGATGAGCAATTTACATGGATTTGGCGCTTGCTGAACGACCGTTTGTATTCGCCGTGTCCGTCATCTCCAATGACCTCAACCTCGCCAGGCGCATGGCTGATGACAGGATTCAGTTCGGCTTTTTTCTCAACATCCGTCGATGGATGGCCGTGACGGGTGGATCGAGTGTCAGAGAAGGAGGTGTCTTGCCGCGACATGTCGTCTCAAAGATAGGCTCAGTAGGTGTTGAGAAGAGACAATAGGCTTAGTCTGCGTATTGCATATCCGAATTCAGGCGTAGAAGTGGAGCTCTTTTATATGATGCTCCACAACATGTGCTATGTGCATATGCATCTACAAGACGCTGTCCGTGATAAAGAGATGCGGGGAACAGGGCGCTGTAGGCAGTGCGAGCTAAGAGCGCAACTCGCGTGGTCTTTTCCGAGCTGCCGAATCAGAGATCTTGCTCCAAGCTCACGGAGGCCGTACCGCTAAGACCCTACGACTTAAGTAACACTCTCCGAGATCTGGAAGCCGCCACATGCAGAGATCATGCCGCCTCAAGATGACATATCCAAGCATGATTTCGGTCAGTGATTCTTGATGGTTTCAGCAACTCGCAAACTGCCGGCCCTGCTGGCGGTCGTCTCGAGCTCGCTATCTGCTATCGATATGGAGAGTTTATGCCACCTGCAGTTTCAACAATACGAACAATCACTTGCGCCATCATGTTATCTATCGAAGGCTCAAGCACGGCATCGGCATATTCTTTGGAACTAGCAGATTGCCTCAGCGTGGATTGTCCGCTCAGATAGGTAGCGATCCATCGCACGCGCTAACAAGGCTGCGGAGACCTAACCGCGGAGACCTAGCCGCGGTACTCGACTAATCGGTCCCTCTGGGTTCAGCGCCAGCCTATCGTCGACAATTTAGTCAAATGGTGATTTCTACCCAACTACTGCCGCAAGAAGCAGTGACGCTCTGGTAGACGCTGGCAAACATGGTGTATAGATCCGTTTCAATCTAGTTCGCCCGTAAATAATGAGTTCTTGTCTAGGCTCATACGTTGGCCGCCACTAACATCGAGGCGCGTCTCTGGTTTATGTTTCTTGAAATATGTTTTAGTTACGAGTTCACGTGCGCAGCGTTGTGTCAAGGCATGGAAAAGCACGAACGTTTACTGCTCTGCGACCGTAACACCCGTATGGTCCTATTAGCATCTAATCATCGTGTATGTCAGACCTCTGCTGTGCCTGCAGGCCTGGATTGCTTCTGCGTCCACGTATGCTTTCCGATCTTCTGCAGATGTGATATTTGATCCAACAAAATGCGACTCGTCGGTGGACGGAATGATCCGGTCTCACCAAGAAAGGCTTTGTGGGATGGTGTCCGACCTCAACAGGGACCTACTCGTCTTAGTACATGGTAACTCGAGCCGAGGCGATCCGAAGGCTGAGTGGGCCGGCACGGAGACCTTTCCATGACATGCTGACGCTTCATCTTGACACCGCGATGAAATTATCTGGGCGTCAACGCCGAACGTGTCCGGGGGTCTAGCCGCGGGGGAGTTGAAAGTATACGTGAAGCAGTACAGGTATGATCATCTCAGGATACACCATGCCCAGTTTCAACTCTAGAGCGTCTTTTCCAATCTATCGGATATCAGGCCGAGAGCGTATTCGGAGCAAGATAGTCATTTCATGTAGCGAAAGCAAGCTGGTGTGACTGCTAGCTTCTTGCGTGCCGGCGTTCTTCGCATCGAATTAAGTCCGCATGGACATATAAGTATGCAAGCTCATTACACATTCTGGCCAAAACATCCAGCTTCGTTTGTATCCCCCACTTGCTATGTCCTCCTCAGTCCATTACGACATCGCGGTCGTCGGCCTCGGCGCTCTAGGCAGTGCGGCTGCATATTTTGCAGCCAAGAAAGGAGCCAAAGTTGTTGCTTTCGAGCAATTCGAATTCGGTCATGTTCGAGGAGCTTCACATGATACCTCTCGTATTGTTCGGACGTCCTACGAGGCGCCAGAGTATGTGGCCTTGGCTAAGTCGGCATATCAAGACTGGCAACATCTAGAGGAGGCCTCCAAGCAGAAGCTGTTGACTATCACTGGCGGTGTGGTCCTACTGCCCAAAGGTGGTGGGGGCGTACCAGCCCCTGACGAATGGACCAATTCCATCCCTACAGCAGAAGACTGGGCAAAGGGACTTGATGCCAATAACCTACCTTACGAGCTTCTGGACCATGAGCAGGTCAATAAGCGATGGCCACAGATGAATCTCCAGGAGGATTATGTCGCAATATACTCTGCTGATACCGGCATCGTGCATGCGGCAAAAGCTGTTACCACTATGCAATTCCTGGCCAGATTTCTCGGAGTCAATATGCAGGAGAATTGCAAGGTGCACCGCGTGATCCCAAAGGATTCCACTACGAGCTCTGGGGTGACAATAGAAACTTCCAAGGGCACTTTCACTGCGTCTAAAGTTATCTTGGCGGCAGACGGTTGGATCAACAAGCTACTTGAGCCACTGGGCCTGACCATTCCAATGCAGGTTACCCAAGAGCAAGTCACCTATTTCAGACCGACAAAATCGGAGTCATATGAGTCAGATCAATTTCCTGTTTGGATATGGGTTGGCGAGGACTGGGCATATGGATTTCCGGCCTACGGCGAGCCGTCCATCAAAGCAGGCCTGGACAACAACGAACGATACACGACCCCACAATCTCGTGATTTTGTACCTTCGGAGAAGAAAATCGAAGTCCTGGACAAGCTGATGCAAAACTTTATGCCAGATCAAGGTCGTGTACGAGGCCGGACTGTCACATGTCTCTATGCGAGAACTCCGAATCGGCAATTCGTGGTATCAGAGATTAAACAGCACAAAGACATTGTAGTAGCATTGGGAGCGGGTCACGGTTTCAAATTTGCGCCTACAATCGGCCGCGCTGCGGCTGAATTGGCGATAGATGGTCGGACGAAGGAAGATCTCTCGGGATTCTCACTTGACACGGTTGCGAAGCCTTTCCAGGCTAGAACGTCTCACCTATGATGGTTTAATGCAATGGAAATGGAACAACCATTGATCTGGCTATGGTAGATCACGTTGGTCGTCCTTCACCTTGAGCTATTCCCGTGCCTTACTCAGGCCGATCTCAGCCCATCGTTGCGAATACAATTTATTACCGTCACTTTAATCGTCAGATACAACGTGGAATGGCTGATAACTGTCCATTCAAAGCTTCTCCGAAAAGACAATTGCGATTAAAGATATACTGGCGCAGTGCCACTCAATTCACTGATGTTCCCATTTGCTTCGTAGACATTGAGACTGACAAGTCGGCGATAGCCACTCTGGCGCGTATTTGAGGTAGTACAATAGACACCCACAGAACGCCACTGGATTGTGCGACAGATTTTGCATTCAGCGGAGTCTCGGAGAATCATGTATGAACAGTGCTAGCTAGGGGTGCTGCTGCACACTTGCTGAATCATTTCCATCAAAAGTGTCGGTTCACCGGTGAAACATGATTCACGGCTTCAGATCTTTGCTTTCTCAACCCGTAAGGCGGGATGCCTATCATCGATGTTGGGCAACTTATCACTCCATGTCTTCCCATTCCGTATGAAGACCCTTCTCCAATCTGTTGGATTCAATGGCGCCTGATCCCATCTTCTTCCCCTTTTCGTGCTGATCTTAGCTCTCCTATTCTCTGCAATACCACTCGCAGCCGCAACTGTTCTCCCCCTTTCCGCTCCAAAGTTACTTGGGATCGCTTGACTGAACTCCTTCGCACTTACCTGTAGCAGCGCTTCAGTGTCGGCTTTGATACGATCCGCAAGAAGTCGAATAGATGATTCAGCGCAATATGAGGCGGCGCGACGCTCCCAATACTCCAGGAAACGATAGCCATGTCCTAGCATGCCGCACATAGCGCCTGCTGAATGGAGAAAGTGGCCGTTACCGAAGGAATCGCCTGCAACAACACCATTTGAAGCAACCCGCGCATTGGTCCCGATACGCTCTAGGAGACTAAATGGCTTAGGACCATACACCATGGCGACCCGGCGGAGCTGGTCAGGTGGGATCTCGAGGATAAGTGAGGCTTGGGAGATGTAGTAGTCGTACAGGAGGATTTGGTATGCTGCGAAGTATTCGTCCGATGCTTCGCTGCTGTTGGCGCTGATAAGACCGCGCTTGATTGGGCATAATGATACAAACTCAGGTACCTCGACAATGAGCCAGGCTATCTGTGGATCACCTTGGTGACCAACGACGATCTGACGTACCCAGAATTCATTACCACGCTCATCGAACTCGGACGCAATGCGGCGGCGCAGACGTCCGTCCACAAGTATATTGAGTTGCCCAGCAACAAAATCTGCTTGCGCCACTTTTACGCCCTGGCCATCACCATGGTCAACCTTGACGTCATGTTGCTGAAACCCCAATTGTTCTGCTTCATGACAGTTCACACCTGTTGCGATACTGAACAGCTCAGGCACACCCAAGTCTATGGAGTCACTTCCAGGTGTGCGAATGCGCTGAAGATGGTTACGATAAGGGACTTCAGTGACTTCTTCGATCCGAATGCGCACCCTACCACAAGAGAGATGAGTCAGGCCACTTTCGTCCGGTACTACCCGATGTCTTGTATACAGCCGGCATCTAGGTTCACCAATACCAGCTTTGAGATCAATTGTCTCCAGTCCTTCAAGGTAGCGACGGAGAAGTAACTGAATAGACAAGGCTGCAGCTTGGAACGTGGAGGGGCCTTCAAGGACCTCTCGCAAATCTGTTCGAATTTTGGACGCAAGTGGCTGTTGAGGAATGCTGGGCGGAACGACTGTCGTCACTGTTCGATGCGGTACGCTGTCCTTCCACCGGTCATCAATATATTCGATGTCGTGAATCTCGCCTACTAGATGCAAAGCTGTCTCGGAGCCTTCAATAATGGCTTCAGGTATGACGTTTCGGGCCTTAGTCATTGGATGATAGAACAGATCAGCTAAGCGGAAAAGGGATCCATCCAACCGCTTTGGTAGGTTATGCGTTCCATATCGGTCCAACATCATCTTGTCGATCAAACCTAGTTGATGATACATATCCTCGCGTATGTTCCAGTGCACGCCCAGAAATGGATCACCTCGAAGATCGACACCGACTGTGCGGCGGCCCATAGCTATTGCCCAAAGCATCGCCAGCATGTTCGTCCCCCCGAGTCCAATTGCAACGAAGTCAGCGTCTTTGGCTTCCGATAGCGATATCGAGCCGCTGCTGCCAGCGACCTTTCTATTCTGAAGCCACTCCTGGGCTAGGTACTTGGTCGTCGCGTGGGTATCGCTATTATCTGACATGATGTGATGGATGGCTACGTGGAGTGAGCAATAGAACAGGTGCGGTGCACAATGCCTCTTCATAAAGAGTCTCGTTCGATCTGCGGGTCTAATGGCAGATGCAGAAGGTATTCTAGATGCAGTAAGCAACTTACCGTTATCGTAAATCCAAAGCCTTTAGACCTTTCGAGTCTGTCATACTAGGTCCAAGTATTGAAATCTGGGGATTGGAGCTAGGCTACTCCAGGTTGACTACTCAGATGCCGATGCGTTGGCAGCATGGGGCGGGAAGCTGCGACTCAACGATGATTGGCGCAGAGGGGTCACGATTCCGTCAAGCGCAGATAGCCCCATGCGTGGTCATGCATGTTTGCTGACTCACGTTCCCATGATAGACCTCCAGTAATGTCGTGAAGGAGGCACTCGTGCTATTTCTGTTCGAGTTCTTGTGCACGTGACTACTGTACACCTTGATCGCCAAGGCCCTGACAGAATTCTTCGTAGTTCTTACATTGTTCATCCTGTACCTTGCTGCCTTCGAGCAGCTACATATCGCACCATCAGGTTCAGAAGCATCTTCAAGCTGAGTCTAGTTCTGTCATATAGTCCTGGCTACCTAGGTACGCAAAATCCTATGGAAGTGCCAAATGGTTCGTGGGAGCCAGCAAGTGTCGTCATGATATGGAACAAAGAATAGAAGTAGATAAGTGTCACAGCCATGTATTCAGAGATTCAATGCCTTTACTGTACCCTTCTCTGCGTTTTCCTTCGGAGTCTCACTAGATGCAGCACGTCGTCGCAGATAACTCCTTGTGACCATGTATAAATTGGGATGTCGCAGAAGCTGGTCTTGAGTAGACATTGACCTATCTGACCATCTAACATATCTGGATGAGCATAGATCAGAGATTTTCAAACTAAGAACACACGTTGGATTCCGTTTGTAGGCGACTCACGACGGAGTTGACAATTTTTTTAGAGCTACTACTCGTATATGACTAACACGGTCTCTCTGCTTCTAGGTCGAACTCATAGCGATAACAATATTGAATGCCGCGTGTGTCCATGAGTTCGCGTACTTTTCGCGGCTGGTCAAGGTATCCGAAGCTCAACACGTAATCGAGAGTCGCATTCTGGCTGGGAGGATTGTTCAGAGTTGTGACCGTTCCGTCAAGAGCAAATGTTCTAGTTTCGGGAAGCTGTAGTTGCCATTGCGCCCACATGTTGTCTATCATCGAATGATGGAGATAGAATGCGGGATCAGATGGCGACGCAAATTGGTCCAACATGCTCAGACCCACTGACCAGTGCCCTGCGCTGTGCGGCGAGAGAAACGATGTGTTTCGGATGTTGCCATCCAGTACGGATTGGAATCCCTTGATCGTATCCGCTGCGAGTAACTTGTCAACTACGCTGGCTTTGTGGTTCGAACGTGTGAGATTGCTGTTCAAGTCTCGGGTGACACATCGAGGTGCAAAGTCCAAGGCGTCGCTAGGCAGCTTTGGTTGGAGTATTTCCTCGTTTTTGAATATTCTGAAACCCGTCGTAATGTTTGCGAAAGGCCCACGTTGTATGCAGCCACCTCCATTGCCGCGAGGGAATGTGAAGTTACCGTTACGTATTGGCGGAACACTCGCATTCCAAGAACCATCTCCCCCTATGCTGGTGGTACTTCCATCAAACAGAGGGCTGCCAGCAAGATCATCGGCCCACCATGGCCAATTCCAATACGGCACTGCACCTTTGAAGCCACATTCTTTGGTGAGCGCCGTTTGGAACAGATGAAGAAAGTGACGATGCCAGCTGAGAAAGACACCGTTCGCATGTATGAGTAGCGTGTTGTTGACGTGAGTCGCCGTGAAGTCGTCGTAGCGAGATGTGACGCCAGGCGCCACTGATTTAGGTGTCACTGGGGGAAGAGACATCAAACATTTGACGCTGTTGGTGAAATCAGCACGCTCTCCAGCACTGAGCGCACTCCTGAGATAAATCAGTGCTGATCAGTCTCGTAGATTCACAGAGCAAAGTACCATTCTCTGTGGACCAGCATGCTGTGCTCGTCGCAGACTGAAGGGCATGCTGGAAGTGCCGCAACTTGACTTTTGTGCAAGGCTACTGACAATAAAAGTACAGTAAGAGGACCAATCATGTAACGGTACATTGTGCTGATAGTTGCTGGGAAAGAGAATGGTCATGTTGATAAGGAATGATGGACCTGACAGTCAATATATACTTGACCGATGAAAGATTCAGGAGATACCATTGACGCAGGCGCTCAGCCACCAATAAGACCAGCAGTTAAATTTCATTTTCAAGTCATGGACTCGGGCCATACAACCCGGTTCTCCCTCCATCTGGTCCACCAACAGGCATGATCTGTGCTGTTTCAGGCCTGAAGACGACGCGGCTGACCTAGGAGAGAGCATAGGCTTCTCAAGCTAGCGACCATGAGACACGCTTTTGATCAGTTCATACTTCTTCTGTGGTCTTTGGAAGTCCTGCGCATAAGTCAAGAAGGAATTTTGATGATCTCGATACAGGAAAAAGCTGCAGGTAGCTGTTATTCATTGAGCCTTGCGAAATTGCGAGTTCGGGACCCCGACAGGAAAGAAACAATTCTAGTCGTTGCCAATCGAGAGTCTCGCGGGTACTGAAATAGATCGATCAACGTGCAGATATCCATCGTAGTTTTCCGAGTCGAGTATCCAGATCGTTAGCGGCTTGGCGCGTCAGCACTCAGTAATGCTTACCCGCTGCTTGCCACAGCGACAGACAAGGTCAGGATCCCTTAACGAAGAAGCGTGCAAACCTGGAAGCGACGTGCAATCGCCGTACAGCATGCTCATCGAACAGATCTCTGTAATGACTGCTTTTAGTCGTCTTGGTGTATCTTTCGACGTACTCGTTACGATACTGATTGTCATATTAAACCTGACGTGATGCACATTTTAGTCTCATGCGTATGCGACCCGATCTACTGACCATCGTCAGCATTGTTGGTGTTGATGATAGACCCTGATCAGCCGGATTCTATCTCTCCTCTGATTGGTCAACCAGTTCTGCGCTAAGTCAGAAAATCTACGCGCAGAAAACATCCCACGATCAGTTCACTCGCTGCCACGCAAAACCGACACGATCCTCACTACAATGCCGATCTCTAAGAAAGCCAGGGTATGTGATGACTCCACCATGCAACCGCATCAGACTTGGAGCTCCAGCTCACCCATTGCAGATCCAACGCGAGCACAAGGCCGCTGAAAAGGCTGGCACCCGCGCTCCCGTCAAGGCCAACGGTCTTCCCGTCAAGGCCCCTAAGCCAACATCAATCGTATGTAACATGAATGCGAAAGCTTTGTCTCTGATGGCCCTAGCCAAAGAGATGATCAGGCGAATGATGTAAGCTAACATCTACGTTGCGACGGTGTAGTGCCAGAACTGTCGGAAAGAGCTTGTGTCAACGAACAAGCCCCAGATGGAGGCTCACGCTCTGACACATGACCAGAAGCTGTGGGCAAAGGAGAAGTGCTTCCCGAATGACTTTGCTTGATTCTTTACAACCTTTCGGTTCCCGGCATAACATGCAACATTACATAGTACGATACCACAAAGCTCAGTCAATTCATTCCAGTTCGTCAATATTCCTGCCGCTATCGAATATGACTTTCCGCCAAAAGCTATGATGTTACGCTAGACAAACTACCCGGTATTCGTGTTAGTGGGCGAACGATATGCGTAAAGAACATGAGATGTGTCTGACTTGCTCCAGACGAGACATTGCTCGGATGTCAGAAAGAGTTTGACCCGGAGAACAACTACTACAGCTCGAGGACCTCATTAGAGTCAAGATTTCTTTTGCGCTGCGGCCATAGCCGAATCCTTACATAGAGTGATCAAAACGGAGTCTCAACAGCCCATGTCACTACGATGTATACGACTTGTTACCTCTTCCATTTCGAGCAGTCTAGATGCACTTTTTGAACAGTCCGAGTCAGTTCCAGTATGCTAGTCACAAAGTCCAGATGGACTGAAGGACTCCGGTTTTGTGTGCCATGCGGGAACAAGGAGTCATCAATCACCTAAACCTACCGGTTCCTACGTCGTGTCGCATAGCTATGTCGAACTAGGAAGATGCAGTAGCCAGAACTCCAGGGTGTATGACGCTCTTCTCTTGCACGACTTGATCGGTTCTTAAGGCTGCAGCTGCTTATGCACTGTTATGAGATGTTGCAGAGCTCAGGGCTGATGAAACAGCACATGTATCCCAGACATCCAATTAACAGTATGCAGCTAAGAAATGTTGCTTTCGTTGTCATGATATCACCAGATTTTTGGTTAAATTTGAAGCAAGCTTACATACTAGTCTGTGCTTCACTACGGGTTTGGGAGACTACACTTGCAGTTCAAGACTGTACCCAACTTAGCAATATAGGCGGCTGTGCAGGTTTCATTTTGTTGTCCAGGTAGATATTGGGAGATTTATTTGTGTAATGTTTTGAACTACTATACAAGATCGACTCTTGCTCTATCAGAAGAGCTTAGACCTAAACGATAAGCTTGTATTTGGCCGAAATAGCGTCGTACTGCTTCTGATTGATTGGCAGAATCCATCCGTGCTTGGTATTCTTGGTGAAGTTGGTTGTGTCGGATAGCTTCCAAGCGCTCATGTCATCCAGTGTTCGGGCTTGCGCTGGGATGTATGTCTCGGTCGAACTTTGATCAATCCAAAGATGATAGAGTCCAGGGTCTAAGTTATCACGGAAGGCCATCTGTCCCTCGTTGTTTGAGTAGTTGGCTGCAAACGTGACACGTGTACCGTCGGGTGCTCCGCCGACATTCGTCCATTCACCAAGGATACCAGTGGAAGACCGCTGTTGCCATACCAGGTAATCGACCTCACTTTTTACCCAGCGGTACCAGACGTTCTCACCCTGCTCTGGGACGTGCAGAAGCGAGCAATCGATCACAGGGTATCCTGGGCTGAAGTAGACCTTCTCCTCGGAGAATGTCTCGAAGTCCTTGGTGGTAACATACATGAGCTGATTTGGCGGCGAACGACCGGTACGGTCCACGTCTGCTGGATCCCAGTATCTCGAAGAGAAGATCATAATGAACTCGCCGAGTGTGGCGTCCCAGTACGATTCGGGTGCCCAGACGTTGCCGGCGGATATGTTGGCCACGGGCGCAGAAAGTCGAGGCCCACTCCAATTCGCGAGATCTGTCGACTCCCAGATAACAATACTCCTGCTGCCGAAACGAGTTGCGTTGATGAAGTCCCCGCCCAGTGCGTTAACTTTCAGATCCGTGGCGTGCAGCCAGTATTTGCTGTTGTCTGGCGCAGCGATGATGAAGTGGTCACGGACACCCTTCTCTCCCACAGTGCTCTCCAGAATGCGTGCTGTGTCTGGAGTTCCATCGTATGACAGCTGGTTGTATGACAATGCATCATTGCCGTCGGACAGGTGCATGTAGATTTGTTCATCGTCCACAGGGAAATTGGTGAACAGATAACCGACTTTGTCATCCGATTGGCGTGGAGTGACAGGCGAAGCAAGCGCGACTGTCGCTGCAAGCGACGCAAGTATGCTTTCGAAGCGCATTTTGAGACGTGTTGCTAATCACTGCTTCACAGGTTGACTTGCTGCCTTTATTCTGATCGTTACCAGGTATACTTATACGGTCCATGATGACGAGAGTGCCAAGGTAGCCCAAGACTGACAAGAAACCTATACAAGGTCAGTGGACGCTGCGGGCACGAGAAATTCTGCCAAGAAGCTTCGTGAGGTCATTGTGAGGGTGAGCTGCTGCGAAAGGATAGCAAACAGTGGAGAAACTTAGAATTGCGTTGGTGTCGCATTGATGTTCGGCACCAACGCGGGGAACTTGGGGATGCTCGGAGCAGTCACCGATACTTCGTAAATTAAGTCTGGGGTATGTCGATCGCACCTTATAACCATGTCACCTTCTTCTTCGGGCTCAGCAGCCTCTTGATGCGTGTTGCCGAGGTTTTGCAGCAAGGCCATAGCCCTGCATCTATGCTACCCAGTCTCCTTTGGTAGAGTCTTCCGAATCACAATGTGGTCACGCATGAGAAATTGTTTTTCCATGGTCACAGATCCAAGAGTCGAATACGTCATAAGAGATGGAGCTGGGTAAAACGTAACAATGAATAGGATCGTAGGATTCAATGGCATTACGAATTTACAAAGACGCCAAACCAGGTTCGTTGCTATAGTCTGTATGTTGCGGAAGTGATTTTTGTGAAATCGATCATTCCGGAATGTCGTTAGAAGGTCATGCTTAACTTTACAAGGAGCTCTCCTTCACCTGACTAAATCTGCATCACTCGAGCGTACGTGCGACTAGGCCAGACCAGTGCTTGTGACCCAAGTCGCGTCATTGTTGAACGAAGCGGCTGCATCAAAGTCGTGGACGCCGCCGTTGCTTGCAATATAACCAACGTTTGCATAGTGACGAATCCATCGCGTAGGGTAGCCCCAAGCACGAAGCGATGAGCCTGTACCTGTGAACCCAGATTGAGGACAGAAAGTAGCATCCTCTTTGAAAGCTTTCGAGCCATCGTTTGCAGCGACCTGGAGGCCGAAGTTGAAGTGTCGAATGTAGCTTCCACTTGTGTCCTTTGATTCGAATGAGTAGCATCCACTATTACCAAGACCAGTGCGAATGGTCCAGGTGGCTGCTTGCTTGAGAGCTGTGGTGCTTGAGGACGAGATGACCTGTGAGTTGACAGTGGCTCCAGTATGTGCGAGATAGCGATCCGTGTATCCAGGCGTCGTGGCCTTGAAAGATACAGTCTGGCCCACGGTGTAGGCAGGACCACTGATCAAAGATGTGGTTGCGTACTTGGCAGCCACGATGTCTGCCTGCACGGAGTTCTCGGTAGCATCAGTTGGATAACCTGATGTCACGACTCCCTCATAGAAGGTGCCCTGACCGCCGTTGCTGTTGTCTCCGCCGATACCGAGGATGATGGCGCCTTCCTTGCTCATAGGGTTATAGCCTGAGGCCGTGGGACGTGCGCCGCTGTAGAACGTTGACAACCCACCAGAGGCTCCGTTACCGCCGCGAATAGCCCAAGTGCCTTGCTTGCCCTTGACAACCGCAGTGACGAAGCGATAGTTGATTGAAGGGTCTCCGGTGTTCTGTTTCGAACCTTGGCCAGAAAACAGTCCGTTCTCCAAATCAGCCATAATCCAAGGGCCACTGCCGGCTCCACTACCCCAGATAGTGTTGTCACCGTAGTAAATGGCTTCCATATGGCCGTTTCCGGTATCCAGATTATTGATTTCAGCGTTGCCGTAGTCGAAGCAGCACGCGCCGTTGTAGTGCGTACCATCCAGAACAGCGTACATTCCTTCTGGTGCGTCTCCAGTTGCAGAGCCGCTTACTTTATTGTTGCGATATCCTGTACCGGGCGAAACAAAGACACCATAGGCTTTCTGTCCATTCAGTGTCACTGGCGCGCCAATCGCGCCTGCCAAGTTGTCGTAGCCATTGGACTCCGGGCCTTTGAATCCACCTGGAGGGGCCTGGGTGAGGTGGTTCTCACGGCCCGATTGGTCGTAGACGACAGTGATGAGACATGTTGTACCAGCGCAGAAGGTATCTTGGGCGGCGGAGTTGGCAGGGCCGCCTTTAGACTTGGGTGCAATTGTTACTGTAGTGTTGTCTGATCCTCGCTTAACTTGATAGAGTGCTCCAGTATAGGCGCTGTAAAGGGCGCGAGTCGTACTGTGTGCAGCAATGCAGGGTGTGTTGCCAGCAGCGTAGATGTCGCATGGTGCAGCAGCGACGAGCGAGCCTGTAGTAGCCAGACCCAGTGCTACCACTGCAGAGCGAGTGTAGCTCGACTTTGATGACATGATGATAACTAGGACTGAATGAGAAAATGATCTGCTTGTTTGTTGTACAAGGGACTCGAGCGCTGATGGTCTGAATAGGAAGACGGTCTGACATCTATATACTTCTATAACAGATACAAATGATCGGCCTCGTTACCACACGCGAAGCTGCACTACTACTCAGGACCTTTTTCCGTGTGTGAATAGCAGCCAACCTCGAGCGGGGTCGTTGTATTGTTTTACGGGTGACATGCTTAGAGCAGGTATCTTGATCCTGATCTTGAAAATCCGCGGTCGTCTAGTCGGATGCATATCCTCGAAGAGTCTAGTGATCTTGTTCATGTGAGCAAAGTGAGCTTAATTCCAGATTGCTCAGGCTCTAAAGCATCGGTGAAAGGCCGATTCTGTACTTTCTGCTCTATCGTTCACGGAGCGAAGAGTGCGAAGCATACAGGCTAGTGCCCTACTGTATGCTTCGCGACCTTCTGCAGTAGGAACAGAGGCGCATAAGCTTTGCCTAGACGAGCTTATTAGATACAAGGGTTCACGGACGTAGTTCCATGAATTTTAATTAGACATGACACACGTCATGCCGTACGCCGCTGCCGGCTGGTGTACACTCCGCCAATTGAAGATTCGTCAGGTGAACGTATCACTGGACTTATTGGTACGTGTCAGATCAATCTCAAGTTCCCGTAGCACTTTTGTTTATGTTGTATCCGCTCCGTCGAATGATGCTCAGCATTCACGATCTGAAAATGAGATGCGAATATCGAACGTGGCAATTTGCGAAACAGTAGCACCACTGTCGCAGAATAACCATAAGATTGGCTGTGCGGTCACGAGTCAAGCGACATGACAATACAGTGCACAGTAAATGAGCATAGCGCCGCCCATGATCACACTACGAGGTTTCACACAATCGATGTAGGTCTGGCCATTGATACACCTTGAAGCAGGTCTTCACTCAAGGGTAAATCGGCCAATCCGCTTAATATCGGCGCGATTTGAACATCGTGGTGCGCCGAAATGGCTAGGAGCTCCATAACGATAAATCTTCGTGGGTACACAAATACTGCATGAAATCGACGTGTAGGTTGTGCTACCAGTAAGACGGGATTGCGGGGAAGTAGTAGCACACCACTAGCCACGGCCAGCCTCCCGTTTCTTCCCCCACAGTCTCAACCTGCCTTCTCGACCCCAACACACTTCGAAATGCGTTCGGCGAAAACCCGTCATGAAACACGGGTATCTGCCGAACGGCCATGCGCTCTTTTGTAACCCCGGGAACTTCCCCGCAGGTACGGAGAAATTGTGCCTCTGCGGCACCAATAAGGTTCAACCGGCTATTCTGACATCGTGTCTATGTCGATCAACTTCAATCTCCCCATATGAAGTCATAACTACCGAATCAGGGGAGGAGATTTGAGGTTGCACGGAGCATGCAGAAGCAATTGTCTAGTGTCGAGAGAGCAAGTTTAATAATGGGTGTTTCTCTCAGAGAAGGTCGCGCTGCGCGAAACCAGCCGTGAAACCTTGATCGAGCACGACAACGACAATGCACGCATTCACGCACAAGGCCTTGTGGGTCGGCTTGGGGCTTCTGATGGGCTCTGCAACCGGGAACCCGCTGGGTGCACGAGCCGCAACGACATTCAACAATCCCGTGCTCTGGCAAGACTACCCTGACCTGGACGTGTTCCGCGTTGGTGATGTTTACTACTACTCCTCATCTACGTTTGCGTTTTCGCCTGGCGCACCGCTCCTCAAGAGTTACGACTTGGTCAATTGGGCGCCCGAGACCCACAGCGTGCCGCGTCTTAACTTCGGCGCTCAGTACGATCTGCAGAGTTCGACCAGCAGAGCCTACGTGAAAGGTATCTGGGCCAGCACAGCCCGCTACCGCAATTCCACTGATACTTTCTACTGGTATGGATGCATTTCGGGTGGACCGACGTACATCTGGACCGCGAGCGGGACCAACGCAGGGAAGAACAATGGCGAGGTAAAGAGCTGGAATTGGCAGTCTAAGGGCAGTCTGTCGCGCTGCTACTACGACAATGGCCTGTTGATCGATGATGATGATACCATGTACATGGTATATGGCGGAACCACGATCCGCGTTGCGCAGCTGAGTAAGGATGGATTTTCTGAAGTCAAGGACCAGGCTGTATACACCAGCCCTGACAACCTCTACATCGAAGGATCGAGGATGTACAAGATCAACGGATGGTACTACATCTTCGTCACGAAACCCGCAGACGACGAATACGTGCTCAAGTCCAAGAACATCTGGGGACCGTATGAGCGCCGCATCCTGGTCGACAGCATCGCAGGCCCTCTTTCATACGCTGGCAATGCGCACCAGGGTGGTATCGTGAACACCAAGGATAACAAATGGTATTACATGGCGTTTATGGACGCGTATCCCGGAGGTACATATCATACCCTCAAAACTCCCCACTATCCTTGAACCTTCAAGACTAATCCGAGGCTGCAGGACGCATCCCAGTGCTCGCACCTATTACTTTCACAAGCGACGGCTGGCCAGAGGTAACCCGTGTCAACAATCAATGGGGCGTCACATATCCCATGCCAGTGCAGACAACCAAGTCAGTCACCAAATCACCCAACCCAGACACCTTCCAGGGCACGTCTCTCAGCCACGAATGGGAATGGAACCACAACCCTGACAACAGCGCCTGGTCGCTCAACAACGGGTTGCAGCTCCGCACCTCGACCGTCACCAACGACCTGTTCACCGCTCGCAACACATTGACCCACCGCATTCCTGGTCCCAAATCCGCTGGCACCTTCCGTGTCGACGTCAGCGGCATGAAGGACGGTGACCGCGCTGGCGCCGTCTTGTTCCGCGACGTTGCTGCTTACATCGGCGTGCATAAGTCGGGCAGCACCTCCTCGCTCGTCATGGTCAACAACCTCAACCTTGGTACCAACTGGGTGACCACCTCGACCGGCACGGTTGCAGCGACAGGACCTAATCTGGGCACTAATGTGAAGGAAGTCTGGTTGAAGATCAAGTCGGACATTACGCCTGCGTTTGGGTCTAACATGGTCAGGACTACGACGTTTGAGTACAGCACTGATGGAAAGACGTTCACGACGTTGGGGAACCCGTTCTCGATGACAAACACCTGGCAGTTTTTCACCGGGTACCGGTTTGGCGTGTTTAACTTTGCGACGAAGGCGGTGGGTGGGAGTGTTACGGTGAAGAGCTTTGGGGTGGATATGCTTTGAGTGGGGATTTTTGTAGGGCAGGGAACAGGTATGTTTCGCCTCGGGTGGTTTAGGGTGGTTCAGTTCAAAGTAAATATTGATTACGTTGTTTCCATTCTTGAACTCCTCGCTACCTCTAAAAAGAATTGATCTGACTGCTACAACGCCCCCTACTCCCCTTACGGGAGAGAACCAAACTCCCTCGCCAACCTGCAGAACGGACGGCCGCGCTCCTGCTTGTTCGCATCGCAAGTGAGACGGTTGTCTTCGATGCAGGTCAACTGGCCGCCACCTATATTACAGTCAGCTTCGAATCTCAACAGAAGTTGCAGACTGCAGAGCACTACTCACAGTTGTTCGCGCCACTAGGCACACAGCGTCCGCTCTGCCCGTTTACATTGCAGACATCTTGCTTCAAGCTGGTGTTCGCAACACAGCACGCGCCGTTGGGAACGGGACGCCCAGCATTCTGGGGCATAGGTGTTGCGACGGCAACGGCGGCGATGGAGAGGATAGTGTAGAGGGTGAACTTCATTTTGGATGTCGTAGGGTGGTGTTTGTTGGACAGGTTATTGGAAAGTGTGGTGTTTGAAAGGTCCGACCGGCGGGAGTTGTAGAAATGAAGTTGTGGATTGGAGTTGAAGAGGTAATTGGTATGGATATGGACTATTGCACGCGGTTTGCACCTTCATATATACTTAGGAGCATACCTTACAGACGCTCACCTTTCTCAGCCGCCGCCTGCACTGGCGGTGTCCGGCACGCGTGTTGGCCATATCGGCACCAACTGCCTCAGCATGCCTCAGGTGCACCGTCGCATACCTGCAGCCGAGGGATATCCTCTGCGAAGGAGGTACTCGACAAGCAGCTGCTCCGCGATGCTGTGTCAGAGTGCCTCAGGTTGGCGCTGTATCTCGCCAAGTAGCGGTAAGGCTGCGGAGAGGCATACTGTTTTGTGGCTTGAGACGCAGAGAGGTAATTAGTACGGATCAATGTACATCGGTTAATCATGTTTGATCTGCCTGAAGGAACGCTCGCTCTGCGAGTTGCGACACAGAGGATGATGTGAAACACTTGACGTCGTGGGGGCTCCGTGCACCCACCTCACGAGGAACAGCGAGTATTGACAACTTCCCTGTGATGCATTCAAAATGGTTCATGGTATTGGCGTCTTCTCTAGTTAAACAGGAACGTCTATTTTCTTCGCGAGCTCGAATTCACCAGCTTCTTCTTCAGATGCTTTGGCATCTTTTCTTTCCGCTTTTCCGCCTTCTCTGCCTTGATGGCTTTCTTGTGTGCGCTCTTCTCGTCCTTGTCCATGTTCTTCTTTCCTCGTGATGGGCCCTTCTCGAATATGCTCTGGTCAACCTCGCTGCCGTCAGATTCGTCTGAAGACTCCAGCTCGACGCCACCTTCCCCAGACTCTTCATCCTCGGCTGTGGGTTCCCCTCCGGTTGTCTTCGCGGCGAGCAAATCTTGGTATGGCAGCGATGCTGCCTCGCCAGCATTGACGAGTTCGGCGTCGCGCTCGATATCGTACACCTGGTCGAGAGTCTGCGGAATATACTGGTTGCGGAAAACTTCGTCGTTCTCTTCTTCTCTCTGCTTCTCCTCTTCAGTCTCTGGCTCGCGCTTCATGACCTCCCTGCCTCTGCTCAGAATACCCTCCAGATCTGCCATGGTTTTGTCTCCGGCTTCGGATGTGATGAAAGCGAAAGCTTTGCGTTCGCTGAGCACATGAACATTCCTGGAACGATAGAAATCGGAAATGTTTTTCACGTCCATGCGCAAGAATTCCAACGAGCGTGGGTGGTCGTGTTCGACGGCTTGAGAGACATCGATGAGCCATTGCCGCCCTTTATGGTAAAGTGTGTTGTACTCGCTTAGATCTGCGTGAACAAGTCGACATGTGTGGTACAGGATGCGCATGTACGCCAACATCTCAAGGTACAGATCTGTCCACTTTGCGTCCTCCTCCTCTCCAGTCATGCCCTCGAAGCGCACGTCCTTAAGGCGCGGTGCAGGCTTGCCTTTACGATCGCCAATCATCTCCATAACAAATACATGTGTGCGAAGCGCAACGGGCGATGGAGATGGAATGCCAGCGTCGTGAATACGGGCCAAGTTGCGGCGCTCCTTGTCGGCCCACAGCTTGACCATGGCTCGGTTGTTGCTCTTGCTGTAGCCCTGGCGGAAGCGGAACTCGCCTTCGACGTACTTCGCACGATCCTTGAAGACTAGGATAGAAGTCTTGTAGACCTTGACAGCAAGATGTGTCTGCTCGCCATCCTCTGGCGACTCCTTGATGGCATGGTAGACGTTGGCTTCCTTACCAGTGGAAATAACACCATGCAGCTCGCTGAAGGTGTCGCGATTGATGAGCTGGAGTAGGATCATCTGCGTACGTCTGTCCAGTACCTGCTCAGTTGTTGCGCGGTCGGCCTTGTCCTTGTCACGCGCAGTGCCACCCGTAGCCCCGCTGAAGCGGTTGTCTAGGCGGATCTTGCTCGCATGCTTGGACAACGACGCGACCTGGTCATCAAGAGCCAGTCTAGTGTTGGCTGATGGCTTCTGCGTGTTGCTCTTGGGCTTATAGTCGGCGGGGATCGATGTATCGTTCAGCTTGCGCTGGCGATTGTATGTCTTGGTGAAATCGGCGGGGTTGCTGGAGTCGATGAGCTCGGGCGCGTCTTCGTCGTCCGAGTCGAACAAGTCTTCGATATCGTCGTCATCTTCCTCTGCGTCGTTCTCCACGTGGTCTTCGGTTGTGTTGGTGGGCTGTTCTGAGAGTACCTGTGCTGCTTCGCGCTCCTCGTGGGGCAACGGAGCGGCGGCTTCTGTGCTCGCCATCTTGAGATGCAAGAGTATTCAGGCGCTATACTGAGACGGTAAATCCAGTAATATCGTAAGGAGCGTAGTTGGAGAGTTTTATCGCGGAACAAGTGGCGTACTGAATAGTGACAAGTCTTTGCCTGCCGTCTACTGATATCTTGGTGTGGGACAAAAAAGTTCACTAAGTGTCACTGAGCTGCGGCAGAATGGCGGGGACTAACTCGAGCGGTGATTCAGGCGGTATCGCGGTGCTAACGATTGGCCCTGCCTTGCCGATCTGTGAACATCAACAGAGGCGTTCCGTCCTGCACCCTGCCAGCCTTGATCGACCATTTGGCGCAACGCAGAAGCGTCGTGGTAAGGGTAGCCAAGCCTCATTACCGTCACAATAAACTCCTCCAATATCCCGTCACAATAAACTCCTTCAATATCCCTGCTCTCGCCCTTCTGATGTTGTGTACTGAACTTCCATGGCGATGGGATCATTCGAGCAATGCACCTTGTAGTGTCACAATATCTTAAGGGGTATCACTCTCGCCAGATACGTGGTTTGTGGAAGTCACTTCTTGACAAGGTTCGCTGCAACTGCGCTGGGAGCGCGTGTTCAACAAAAAAGCCCTCTATGAGTCTACTTAGTCCTGCTAGACGGCTCTCACCTCAAGGCTGGCAAGTCTCACGGGATGGACTTCCTCTCCGTTCGCACAGTCACCGTCACACTCCTCACGATGCTCGTCTGGTTCCCCTGCTCTCCCAAGATAGTACACTCACTACCTTCATCCGCATCGCGCTCCGCCTCACCTCTTGCCCAGCTATGGTACGCTTTGCTCCCCTGCAAACCCTCCAGGCCACTGTCTCCATGAGAGCTATCAGCTCGGGCAGTCGCGGTCCAACTGTGATACAGCTGGCTCCCTTCCAAACCTTCCATGGCGATGCCACCATGCGGACTGTAGCCTCGTATAGATGCGGGCGCTCTGTGGCTATTGCTCACAGTCGGAGGCAACAGACGTTGAAACACCCTGCAAATTGCCTGCCGTAGAGGCGGCAGTGATGCGATCAAGATCCCTAGGCAAAGCTCTCCTTGCGCCCAGATTGTGACATTCACACCGTCCCATGTTGGGTCGTCGGTTGTGTAGATGGTGTGCAAAGCGAGTGCTTTGAATATCGAACACACTGTGGCTCTATCGTTGCATGTTAGAACCTTGACTTCTCGATCACCTCACGCTGGAGTCCTTGCGACGCGATGCACTGTTCTCACTTACGGGATGCTCAGCAAAAACACAGCCCGGATCCCCCACTGCGTCCTCTTCGGCAGCTGCACGCGCGAAAGATAGACCAGAGGCGCCGTCATATAGACCAAATCCGTCACTATATTGCTCACGCCCTGCGTGTACCCGAGCCCCAGGCTCCCGTTCGCCCAACACATATACGGGCCGTCAAACGCATGATTCCACTTCTTCTCGAGCGGGACACAGCCCATGAACGTCACAAGAGGCGTGAAGAAGTTGAACACCGTGACCATCAAGACCGCCATCCAGATGATAACGCGATAAGTTTTGGAGAAATCCAAGACCAGGAGCCAGGCGCAGATGGACCAGTTGAGGAAGGCGACGGCGACGCTATTGATGATGCGTGTGACCCAGAGGAGGTAGCTGTATCGCTTGATGTGCGGGAGGACGGAGGGGTCGAGGAGATGGCGCCCAAGGCCTAGATCAACAAGGACCTGAATTAATGAGGATGCTGTTATGTTGAGACACTGCAGCATCAGCGTTAGATGGTGCCTTGAGTCACAAGAATGGGATACTTACTCCAGCGACTATCAGCAGATAATCACAGAGCATGAATCGACGCCGGCACACCAGGCTGTAGGCCAATCTCCATACCATGAAGACGCTACTGATACCTAAGAGCACCCATACAGGTATTATGATCTTAAGACGGCGGTCTGGCCATTCTATTGGGGTACCCATGTTGTAAAGCCTTTCAAACGGTTCCTTGTACCATAGCGATGGATGATGGTCTTATGGCAACCAAACTCGATCTTGACGACTTCAAATCCCCACACAGTTTTCCGCGCCTATTCTGCTTGGAGACAGGATAACCGTTCAAACCGCAAGAACCCCCGTGCTGACTGAGCCATATCCCGCATGTACAGTACCTCGTGTTGCATGCAGCATTGGGATGGAGAAAGGGGAGGCCGCCTTACAAGAATGCCCCCGAGGGCTGCGCGTTCTCGGCGTTAATTGTCTTCTGTCGCAGTCGCGACGAGATCAGCCCTGGAAGTAGGTCTACCGCACATTACAACCAGGCCCAATGTGAACATCACGGCAGAAGGCGCCATCACACGACGAAAACATCGAGAACATCGCATCGCCTTTCTTTTGCACTTCAGCAAGTTGCATGTAGTATAGAATGAGTCAGCTTGACAACAGCGTTCAGCGGAACAGCCGGTGAGTCTTTTGCTTGAGAACCTCTAACTTAGATAAACAAGGATACCCTTCTACTGCAATATGAATACTTCCATTATCGTAGAATCCACACAGACCCACAGTCACGCCTGTTTCCGACTACGCAGACCACCACCGAGGAGTCGCCGTGAAGGAGCCGTGGAGAATGCCGATCCTGGAAGATACCATTTGGAAATGTCCGAGACACTATTACCCGTCGATTTATCTGCCGACCGTTCAGATAACACCCGATCACTAGTAAAGTGATACGAGTCCGCCGGAGAACCCTCACTTTGGTCGTGATGCAAGTTTCAGGTTGGCTTTCCGCAGGCAACCGGAACCTATCGTGGAGCGAAAAGTACTTTGTACATTTAACGCGACTTGCTTCGAGAAGACCTGTTGACGACACCACTACACTCCGGTCCATTGCCAAATCTCCGAACGGACCCGCCGCTCATCAGAAGACGAAGGAATGACCATGTGGCTATAGTAGTGTAGCAAGATCCGCGCTTACGACCACGGGCCTGCACTGACCTTATCCCGTACACCGACAGCATGGACTGCACGTTCTCAGGTCTATAATGCGTTCGAAAATCTTCCCGTCGCACTCTAGGCCATGTCTCCACAGCGAGACCGAATGCGCGGTGCCGACCCAATGTCTTCTCATACACCAATAGTAAATCTTGAGATAGCTCTGTCCCGACCATGTCCTGTTATGGGGGATGCTGGATGTTTACGGAAAAGAAGTAGATCATCAACCAACACACACAGCGTCTTTCCTGCAGTCACTCTGCCCAGATGACCTGCCAACCTAATCTAACAACGGCCTGACTGTCGATCGGAATCTCAAGGCCACCCTGCCATTGTATCTGGAAGCTCCTCGCCACCACACCATCTACTGTGTACACTCACTAATTTATCACCGAAACATCCCTCTGCGCCCAAGAGCACTGACAATCCCCGGTCCGTGCTTTGGAACCAACGACTGGGATCGGCTGACAGGCTCCTATTATGCACGATAAGAACAAATCCACAGGGAACAATCCAGCTATTTCGTTCCTGTACTATCAAGTTTTCGTCATTAAGAAATAGCAACAAAAGCGACTGCACCTGACCGCAGTGCAGATCAACCGGTGCGGCAAGTCCAACAAAGGGACGGCGTTGCTGCTAAGTGCGCTGGTGGCGGGTCTTGTGTAACACTACCAAGTGCAGCATTCAACGCCGATGCAGACTTACTGTATAGGGTATATACAGAGGCGACTATCTTTTTGGCGTTGCTTGAATGGATTGGGGAAGATTAACATAGAATTCACGAGCGGGTCAAGGCGCTGCGTGTAATTGATGTTTTCGATGTCATGCTTGGTGGCACGCCTGCTGCAACTGAATCTTACTGTGTACAGTACCCATCAGTACCTGTAACCAATCAGATGTAAGCATTGACTAGACAAACTTTATATTCTTCGGCAGACGACAATGATGAACAAACAGCATATGGACTTTACGAGATGGAAGTAGAACCGCTCTTACTCTCCGCTCCGCACAAACACACCAAGCACAGCGCAGCTTGACAAGTACAAGCTAAACAGCGCTTTGAGATTCAGACAAGATACTGAGTTGATATTGTCATATAGCTCTGGATATTCTGGTGTCTTCATGCCAAAGTCCTGTTGCTGCTGCGACCATAAAATAGAGAACCCTGTGTCAAGCCGCAAAGTACTCTTTGCTGCAACACCTGCCACGTTAAAATAAACACCCCCGCGATGAACCCGTCCGATAGAATCACCGCCTTTCCTTGTCCCTCCACAGCGCTTGTGAATTAATACTGCTCTGACTAGAGCGTGCTATGTAGTTGTCCTGAAAGCAGATTAGAACGGCCTTGTCAGCACACTACTTACGTTATACGGTCACACTGCTCACGGAGCGTAAAAGTAGAGATGTAAGGCATCTCTGAAGAATCCCATTGTCGCGAAGTGAATCAGATCGGAATGCTACGATGATCCGGCCTGGAATGCCGACCTATACACCGCGCCCTTCATCGACGCTAGCTACCGCGCATGCATGGACTGGTATAAGTAGCAACCACCATCTCTTCTGCAGGAACCAGTCGCTCAGCCACAAAGTCTCACTAGCAACACTTCCCCAGCTCCAAGTCCCTCCCTATCGTTGATAGCAAGCCAGTCCCCCATCGCCCAGAGCCTCCAACCACACGCTCATCTCTCCACGCTTCCCTCAACAATGAAGGTACGCAAGCCCCTTGTCCCCCCTCAATCCCAGATCCAAGACCCTCACACCCATCAACCCCAGACCACCCAACACTTCGTCCTCCTCGCCGCCCTGCCCTCCCTCACCCTCGGCGCCATGATGCTGCCGCAACGCGCGGCACCCAAGAACACCCTCAAGTGCGTCACCGCCGTCGGCGACCTTCCTGTCTTGAGTGCCGTCGCGCTTCAAGCGTGCACTGGGGCACTTACGTGCGCGACCGAGACGCCTACGACGAGGAAAACTGTTTTGGGCAATTTGGGGGATTTGCTGAAAGATGCGCTGGGGCCGGATGTTAAGGTTACGTGTCTTGATTATTGTAGTTGTGTTGAGTGAAGTTTAGAGAGTAGAGGGGGGAGGGGGGAGATGAGGGGGTGGTGGGGCGGGAGAAGGAAGGTGTGGTGCGGGTATCGATGAGGTCTTACCTGTGGGGACATTGTAGCAGGGGATGAGTAGGATGACTTGAGTTAGCTAGGGTATCAAAGCTGTACAGATGCGGTGAGCTCTGTTTGAACTGAAGAATATCGCGCGCGGTTACCTACGACAAGTCAAGGCCCAATCGTGGTCTATTGCAGATATCCGCACCAGCTCTTAGTACAGAGCCTAGAAGCTATAATGTACACTAGCTAGGACGCCTAGTACTTTAGGTCTCTTACAACTTGTACTTACCTGTATATTGTTACTTTAAACTTCTTAAGGGCTTTTCTTAATACTACTAGAAGTATTACTATAGAAGTGTAAACCTCTAGTGTTCTTATAGCTGCTTTAAGACCTCTAAGTATATTATATTCTGTCTTAAGACAGTATAGCTATAGAATAGGTAGCCTAAGTTACAGATTACCTAGGACTGCCTTCTAACAGGCAGCATCTAAGGCGATGTTAATTACAATCAATCCATCAGTCAATCTGTTTGAACTGAAATATCGTAAGCAAAGTAAAAAGTTTCATACACTGTTGCAATCATAATAATTTGAGTAAAGCACCACGTCAAGTACACACATATCCCCTCCACCTTCTCAACGCCAAACCAATCAATACAGTCCCCTTCACCCAGCCTGATAAAACTCGCCAAAAAACTCCCGCATATCGCCCACCATCTCCTCCGGCATCTCCATGCACGCGAAATGGCCACCATGTTCCCTCTCTGCTCTACCGTCAGCATCCATCATCCGCACACACGCTCCTCCCCAACACACAGACAACAGATCGCACTTGGGACAGCTCACCTCTGAAAAACTTCAAATTCGTCGTCGTCGTCTCGGCCCCGGCTTTCGGCACCGGAAACGCGTCGTACGGGAACGTACTCACGCCCAACGGGACACGGATCAGATTCTCCTCTTTGGCGTTGAACTCGGTGTACACCTCATGCCGTACGTTGTTGTAATAGCACAGCATGCTCGTCATGATGCTGGGCGGGGTGAAGAAGTACAGCGAGAGCGTGGTGCAGACGTCGTCGACGTAGGACTCGCGGTCGAGCGTGGCGGTCCCGATGGTCGGGTCGGCCAGCTCGTCGTACTTCTCGCCGATGAACATCATGATGCCGACGGGGTTGTCGTTGAAGGCTACGCCGATGGTTTGCGGGCGCGTGCGCATCTCGATGGCGTACCCCATGTGGCCTTCGTACAGGTGCTCGCCCATCCACCATTTGGCGCGGTCCATGGCGGCTTGCTCTTTGGCGTTCATTTTGTACGAGGATGGCGGCGCGCCCGGGCACATGTTGGTGTGCACCGCTTTGCAGGACGGGTAGCGGCCGGTGCCCAGTTCGCGGACGACCCAGTGGCCCCAGTCGCCGGCTTGCGCGGCGTATGAGGTGTAGCCTAGGCGCTTCATGAGGACGTCGTATATGCGAGCGGTGTCTTGTAGGGTCCAGCCGCGGGGTGGGCCTTGTGACCAGCAGAAGCCGGGCAGGGAGGGGACGACGAGGTCGAAGACGGGGGATTGGGAGTCCTTGGGGTCGAGGAGTGGGTGCATGACGTTCTGGAATCTGGGGCTCGTCAGCCATGGGCAGAACTTGTATGGGTGGATTGGGTGTTGTGGGCTGGTAGCCCGTTTGCAGCGTACTCGTAAAAGGTTCCTGGCCAGCCATGGACCAGCAGGAGGGGAATGGCCTCGGATTGACGTGTTCGCGCTTTCTCGTGGATGAAGTGGACCTTGAGATCTTCCACCTCAGTTGTGAAGTGGTGCCATTCCGAAATCTTTTTCTGGGCTTCGGGCCAGGAGTACTTGTCTTGCCAATAGCTCTTCAATTTGTTAATCCACTCCAGTGAAGGACCTGACTTTGGTAAGTATGCAGTACTTGCTATACTGACAGGGATATCGAGAGTCCGTCAAATACCGTAGTCATCTCCTGCGTCGGGTACCACAGGAATCTCAGGAAGGCGTGTGTCTTTCAACTTTCTGAATAGACGGTCTACTTCCTCTTTGGGGATGTTGGGGTCGAACGACTTGATTTCAGCCATGGTGATGCGCGCTGGGATCTTGTGAATGTCGTCTAAGATGAGAGGAGTTCAATTAGATGCACATTTGGATTCAAAATCGAGCACCTCTTCGACCCCTCGTTCTTTTCAATGTAATTGCCATCCGACGTTCTCAAATCCCCCACACGTCATTGTTGATCCGGGCTAATGCAGGGACCACGGCTGCTCCTCCGCGACGCCAACGTCGACTTCCAAACGTCATGGCTGGTTCTCGGGACTGCCTGTGTTGGCAAGCCGTCCCTTGGTTTTGCGGGGTGGTTCGCGAAAGAGTGTGTTTAGAAAGCCGTATAGGCTACAAGGTAAGGCAATGGCCTGCGGAGGAGTGGAGCTGCCTACACTCCGGAGCTAAGTTGGAATTCCATTGTTGGAACGGCATGCAGGTATAGTTGTCTTGCGGAGAAATTCTCGTTATATGTGTTTGGACTGCTTAGTATCGTAATCGTGATGGACAATGTCCGTACCGTGATTTCAATCCAGGCGTCAAGGTAGTTATGGGCTAGCGGCCTTGAAGCTAGTGCGTGACCTTTCGCCTCGCATAGCATCCATATATCACCAGCAATACAATTGATGGATAGCGATTATTGAACGACTGTAAGCTCCGGTGCCCCTGTTCCTCGCGCTCGAAGGTGAGGATCGTGCGGCTATAGATAAAAAGTCCCATCTTGCGAGGACGTTGCGCATGTCAGCTGGAAATCTGCCTCCGGCCAACAAATCCTGTCTGATCATTGCTGGAAGACACGATTGATTTCAAAAAAAGGTTTGGTATTGCGTATATGCCTCATCCTTCAAGATCTCCACTGGGGTATCCATTCACCTCCTCTCACTAGACCTCTCCCTTCTCCCTCTCCCTTGTATCGAACCCGCTCACTGGATCCGCCCAAACTCGCTCGCCAGCCTGCACAACGGCCTTCCCCTCTCCTGGGTGTTCGCATCGCACGTCAACCTGTTGTCCTCGATGCAAGTCAACTGCCCACCACCTATCAACGTCAGTCTCAGTCTCACTCCGCAATCAGGCCCGTGTATTTGCTGGGAAGAAAAGTCACAGGTAGTCGTGGACGTACAGTTATTGGCGCCGCTAGGCACGCATCGCCCACTCTGGCCGTTGACATTGCACACGTCCTGTTTGAGGGATGTGTTGGCGACGCAGCAGGCGCCGTTGGGCACGGGACGGCCTGCGTTTTGCGGTGTTGGAGTTGCGGCGGCAACGGCGAGGAGCGGGAGGAGAGCTGCGAGGGAGAACTTCATGATGAATTATTGTTGGAGGTTGTAGAAGTTAGAAACCGGCCGGCGGTGGGTATGTATGTAAGTAGGTATTATGAGAAGAGAAGATCGGATTGAAGGTAGATAATGAGGTTATGGTCGGGATGGTATAGACGCCTTATATATGTATATAATGTGTGGCTGCATCGCGTTTGGTGTTGCCGCTCTCCCGCACTGCATTATCCCCTCCCCTCGTTACGACCTGCTTCCAGATGCCTCAGAAGCGTGCTGTGCCTCAGGTGCTCGTTGCATACCCGGGAGTGGGTACTTTTGCTCTCGTGAAACCCGTCTGTCAAGGCACGTTCATGGTCCAAGCGCCTCCCGCTGTCGGCTGTCAGCAGCCTGCGACACTTGCAGTAACTGGAACACGTCTTGGCAAGTCGAAGCAGTGCACTGCAGCCGAGGCGCAGGTTCATGCGCGTGGATTGAGGCCATGGGAGTGGAGTGGATGTGTTGATGCGCGTTTGGGGGCTGAAATTGGAGGGCATGCAGTCAAGACGGTTGGTGCAGCGTAAGGTTGACTGGTGCAGTATTGGGGAAGGTGCGCTGAATCCACGTGTTTGATGTCAGAGGCCTGTTGCGTTTAAAAGGCGTCGCATCCGCTGATGTGGACGGCGTGGTGGTAGGCTATGTTTCCCTGGCCAAGTGGGGATGCTGTCTTTGTTCTGGCTGGCTGACTCGTTGTCCGTTTTGTTGCTCATTCAGATAGTAGTAGAGGCAGGCGAAGTAGGGCTTAGTACAGATTACAGAGTCTCTGTGAAGGCTGTCTGCTTGAGCTCAACGGGTTGCGGAGAGCTGACCTTGAACAAGATCAAAGCTGAGCGACCACGCTAGCGCTTGATGTGCCAAATCTGCTTGCAAGGTGGAAGGAAGGATGGCAGAGGCAACGTGCACATCTCATCGTCTGCGACTTCGGTCTCCTGAAGCCTGTTGAGCGGCCTGCTGAGCTGCTTCATGGCCCAACTCCTCTCGCAGAGCCTTCAGCGTGTTCTCCGTCTTCTCGCGCCTTGCAGTCTCCTTCTCGAGCTCGCGGTCGACCTGGGCGATCTTGGCCATCAGCGAGTCGATGAGGCCCTGCTCGTGTTCCTGACTGAACGGTACAGTATCTCCACCCTTCTCAGGAAGCTGGGCGCTGCGCTCGCCGTTGGGCAGGCCGCGCTTCAGACGGCCGTTCGCAGCGAGACTGGCCTTCTTGCTGCCGGAGGACGATTTGGAGGGCACAAGATGAGCCCATTGGTCCTCGGCGGTCAGGGCATCGAACAAGGCCTCTGTGGGCTCATTGAAGTGGACGACCTCCAGAAACTCGCTTCGCACGCAGCCAGTGCGCTCCTGATGTGCCTGCTGCTCCTCGGTACCGTACTTCTCAAGCTGCAGGAAGTGCTGGCGGTACTGGGCCTTCTCGCCGGACGCGGGGTTGAAGTGCAGGCGGATGTCGATGCTGAATCCACCCCAGCCGGTCTCGGTGACCTCGAAGGGTGGGTTATCGCAGGTGCGCAGGGGGTTCTCGTACGTGTTGAAGATCTTGAACTGGACCTTGTTGAGCCAGGTGGTCAGAGCTGGGTCGCCCTCGGGCTGGCGCACGTAGACAGTCCAGCGCTTGGTATGGTCGTCGGGGATGCCCTTGGGGCGGTCAGGGTGGCCCAGTGGGGGCAGGGCCCAGGCCTCAGAGCCAATGACTGGCGGGATCAGCGGACAGAACAGCAGGGTCAGGGCCAGGGACAGGGCGCAGAAAGGAAGGCAGCCGTACTGATGTTGCGCGAGATGCGCTTATTCTTGACGCGCTTGTTGGCGGCCGGCGCAGGCATGGTGGGGGGACAGCGAGCCGATAGGACCTGTGTGGGCAAGGGACCAATGTAAGTGGTGGGCGGTAGGTGGTGAGCAATGGGCGAAGGGTGGAGGCCGAGGGAGAGATGCGCGCTGCCGTGAGCGTGAAAGTTGCTGGAGGTGGATGGATGCGACGCGCCAGAATGTCAATCGGTATCGGTCGCGCCTCGGTGGTCCGCTCGCCGCAAAGTGCTCCGCTTTGTCTGTGCACGCGTCGAATGATATCACCACTTGACTGCTTGCATGTGCCCTCCATCTTGTGTCTGTCCTAGCACACAACCACGCCAGCGATGGCCTCTACAGTACAGAAGAAGCTCGTCGTGTGCGGCGGCAACGGTTTTCTCGGTATGTACGGCCAATTGGCTGCTGTGGTCAAGCTGATGGAGCTTCCTGCGCCTGCGTCTACTGGCCCCGCTGCTTGCTGCTCCCCAGCTCGGCCCACGCAACTGGCTCTCTTGCACGACTGCACACTGACAGCCCCCAGGAAGCCGCATCTGTCGCGCCGCCGCCCACCGCGGCTGGTCCGTCGTCTCCATCTCCCGCTCAGGCACACCGCACTGGTCCTCAGTCTCGTCCTCGCCCGACCCACCCCCATGGTCTGAAAAAGTGACCTGGGCCAAAGGCGACATCCTCGACCCTTCCTCCTACAACGCCCACCTCGAGTCCGCCACGGCCGTCGTCCACACCATGGGCATCCTACTCGAAGCCGACTACAAAGGCGTCGTCAGCGGCCGCGAGTCCCCCATCGCCGGCCTGCGCAGGGCCTTCTCGCCCACCAAAGCCGGCACCCAGAACCCACTAGCCGCCAGCGGCGACGAGCCTCTCAAACCAGCCGAGAGCGACGGCCAGCTCACCTACGAGGTCATGAACCGCGACACCGCCGTCAGCCTCGCCCAGCAAGCCTCCAAGCGCAGCGTGCCTACGTTTGTCTACATCTCCGCAGCCGCCGGCACTCCCATCCTGCCCAAGCGGTACATCACCACAAAGCGCGAGGCTGAGTCGATAATATCATCCACTTTCCCAGCCATGCGATCCGTCTTCGTTCGCGCTCCCTTCATGTACGACTCCAGCCGTACTTTCACACTGCCCATCGCTCTAGGCGGCGCCGTCGCGAGCACTATCAACAGCGCTGTGGGCGGCAGACTGACCTGGCTGATGGGTGCTGGTGGCATCAAGCCCCTCAAGGCTGATTTGGTTGGCGAGGCGGTTGTTGAGGCGTTGGAAGATGAGGAAGTCCACGGGCCGGTCGAGGTGCCTGAGATCGAGCGGCTGGGTACAAGAGCGTGGAGGAAGAACATGTTGTAGTTGACGCAGATTCCTTGCATACCCAGGTGGGTGGTGCGTCTGCCAACGTTTGTACTTTGTACGTGTACGAGATGCCAGATGAAGAACTGATATAGGAACGACTCTCATACGCTACATACACAACTCTCCCATGCTCGCTTCCTTCCTCATACATTGCAAAACTTACTTGCCAGCTCTGAGTAGCGACAAAATGCGCTACGTTAATCCCCTGTCACCCTCCCCAAAACACCACCCAATCACACCACTCAAAGCTTATTACCGGATGCAGTTAGCGGATGTATGTCATGGCATCGTAACAATTCACACATTACCTAGCCATGCAAACATATAGACAATGCCAGCTCAAACCCTCAAGCCCAATACTGCACACCACCAGTGAAAAGGCCGAATCCCAAATATCCTTGCTCTTGTACTCAACCACGCGAACCCCACAACCACCACCAAAAACACCCACACAGCACACACCATGCAACGCCTCCACCCAACACCCCTCCTCCTCCACCTCCGCCCTACAAAACGCATCTTGCCCTCTCTCACCCACCTCCACCCCAGCACCACCGCCACCACCGCTTCTCTCAGCACGAGGAGGTACTCATCCGGCTCGCCGACCAAAACCACAACCCCAGCGGACCACTTCATCAAGACGGGCGAGAAACCCGCAGATCCCGCGGACCAAGTGAGTCGCAGCTACGAGTACAGCCAGAGCGGGGGGGACGACATGGTTGCGCAGCAGAGCGGGGCGAGCTTCGATGTAAGATACGATACGATAATCCCCCTCTCCTCTTTCCCTCTGATCCCACTCCCTCCTTGTCCTGTTGGAATGAGTCCTCGGCGTGTGTGTGTTTCTGCTCGTTCACTTTACCAACCACTGCATGCGTATCCCACTACCTATCTTATTTTCTCGAGAGAAAGAGAGAGAGACAGAGACATCTGGCTAACGGCGTCATGTGGCGTGGTGTACACAGGGCTCCCAAGCGCCAGACATCGCCGCGCAGAAGTCGCGCGCTGGAAAAGGCAACGCGGTCAACCCGCTTGAGCTCTCGCCTGCGACGGGCGAGCTATCGCGGACGCTGGAGGAGGTGGTGACGAGTAAGAGCGAGGAGAGGCGCGAGGGCGCTGTGAGTGGGCATTACAGCGGGAGGAAGACGAAGACGGTGGTTAGGAAGGAGGGTGTGGATTTTAGGTGAGGTGAGGTGAGGTGAGGTGCGGTGAGGTGCGATGCTTACTTGGTAGGTAGGCAGGCGTGGGGATGTTTGTCTGTTTGCTGGAAGGTACAAAGTGAGAGGAAATGCTCGGGCGTCTACTGCTAATAGATGGGCTGTGCTATCTGGGACGAGATAGAAAGGCGTTTTGTTCTGCAATCGGTTCAAACACGAGAAGACGCCTAGTTCGATCCTGTCCCACGCGGTAAAAATCACACGGACGGAGTAGTTAGCAAGCTTGATGAATACTCACTGATAAAGTCACGGTCGCAACAACAACCTTTGCCTGCCTGCACAGACCACGACCACCGACCAACACCCACCACATACCCAGCCAATCAAACAGCCTCGCCATTGCACACACGCAGCACCGCACCTTCCCCCACGCTCAATCCAACACCGCCAACTCCCCATCACCTCAACAAGGTTAGTCTCTCTGAACACGCCCTATACAGTAAGTCTTGGACCAGCGTCGAAAACGGCACCTAGTAGTGTTACACAAGACCCGCCGCCAGCGCACTTAGCAGCAACGCCGTCCCGGTGACTTACCGCTTGCAGATTGGATGCGGTGTGCGTAGAGCATCGCATTGCCGGCAGCGTTTGAGAATGGCAGATGTTTCTACTGGCGCTGATGGGGGGCGTAGCTAGGCTGGGCTGGGCTTTGGCGGTCGGTGCAGTGCGTATGTAGGCGCAGCCTGGCTGGTGACTGTTCAACGATGATGAGTCAGACAAGACAAGGGTGTGGGTTCGGTGAGCGAATAGCGGGTAATCCAAGTAACAGAGTAGTAATGTAATGCAAGCTTTTGAATTATAAAGCTGGCTGGTTCCAAGAGTCGTCTCACTTTATGGCCGACTCCATGGCCACACCGGATCACAACGCAGTCAACTATAGAAACACCGCAGCACTACTACTACCCGCAGAAATCTGGCTGCAGATCCTCGAACACAATGACCCCAAGCATCTCTGGCTCTCCGTGCGCACCGTCTCTCGCACGCATCAAGATCTCGTCGAGCGCCTGTTCACTTCCACCTACCTCCAACGGCTCACAATCGCGCTCTCGCTTCCCCGCCGAGACCCAGCTACAAGCAAGTTGAAATGGCCAGGTGACCCGCTACCCGGGGCGCAGATGGTGATGCGGTACGCGCGACTCGGCGACGATAAGAGTAAGGTTAGACTCGAGTCTCCTGTGCTGGTGCGGGATTGGCGTGGCGAGATGACGCTTGAATTGCTGAGAGAGACGGGCGTCTTGCCGAAGCAGCGCCTGGAGGAAGCACCGGCTAATGTCAACATGAGCAGGCATCCGATGGCTGGCGTGGCGGTTGACTTGCCGGTGAGGGTGGAGTGGGATGATGGGCTGAAGGTGTGGGTTTGGGAAGTCGAGTGGAGGGGTCTGTTGAGTCGGTTCTTTGAGGCCAAGGAGAGGCAGGGCAAGCGATGGCCGACGACGGCGTCGACTGCAGGTCCTCAGACATCGCGGTGGCGCTCTCGCAGAGGCTGAGCGATGGATATGCTGGAGGGATTGAAGCCCAGCAGAGGATGCTGGGTGGTCAAAAGGAGACCAAGCCACAGAGGTAATTGTCTGGGGTAGAGTGTTGATTGAGCCGTTTGTTAATTCACGGCATGTCAGTCTTGCCAGTCATCATGCGCTGGGCGATGAGGCTGAAGCCAGCGATGGATGACATGAAAATGACTAGGTTGTAGAACTATCCAAGTGCTTGTTAGTAGGGTTGAGTGACAGTGCACGTCACTGGGTCAGCGTACGGCATTTCTAGAGTATTCACTCTCTTCAGCATCGGTGCGTGCTTCGACGAAGAGACGGCGAAGGTTAGGTAAGTTAGAAGGCTTCATGTCTATTAGCCAGAAATTGCAGCGAAGTCACATGTACGCACCATCTGAAGGTTTCCCAAAGTTCTGGAGATGCAGTATTGATGATGCGGCGGCGGGACACGGGGATGCTAGGTTAGCTAGCTAGAAATCGCACAGACCGCCTGCGGGCATGCATCTGGCCCTGGACATCAATGACCCCAGGCGTCCGTCGAAGCTGAACTTTAGCAACCACCTGCCCGCATTTGCGCCTTTGCCCGCCTCGAAGCGACTGCTCCCGTCCGCCCACTGTGCCGCTGCACCACACGCACCGATTGCGCCGCGACCGAAAACAACTGCGCGGGCGCTGCAGCCACGAGACAACATCGCTGGTGCATGAGGGGTCCGAGTAGGGGATTGGGGCCTGCGACTGAAGCATACAGATGGCGGTCAACAGGATCAGAGGCGCCTTTGCGCCGCCGAGGAAAGGAGAGACGTTCGAGCTGAGGGCGGGTCTGGTGTATGCATTGCCCCTAGAAGCTACCCCAGAAAGCTGTCCAGAACTAACCGCTGCTGCAGCTCCCAGTATGCCTACGAACGGTACGCCTCCTTTGCGCAGACACCACAAGCTGCTGCAGTGCTGAGACTGTGTTAGGAAAGAAGCGATCCAGAAGACCATCATGTCCATGACCTTGGGCAAGGATGTATCCTCTCTATTTCCCGACGTGCTGAAGAACATCGCGACCGCCGACCTGGACCAGAAGAAGCTGGTCTACCTGTACCTCATGTATGCGCCCTTCATCATTGTTGTCATTCTTGTCAGAGTAGAGAGGATGCTGATCCGTCGTGCAGGAACTACGCCAAGTCGCATCCAGACCTTTGTATTCTCGCCGTCAACACCTTCGTACAAGACTCCGAAGATCCGAATCCGCTGGTTCGCGCGCTCGCAATACGCACAATGGGCTGCATCCGCGTAGATAAGATGGTCGACTACATGGAAGAACCGTTGCGCAAGACCCTTCGTGACGAGTCGCCGTACGTACGCAAGACAGCTGCACTCTGTGTAGCTAAGCTGTACGACCTCTCGCCGGCCATGTGCTTGGAGAATGGATTTCTTGAGCAACTGCAAGAGCTGGTGGGCGATCCCAACCCTATGGTTGTGGCCAATTCGGTGACCGCCCTCGTCGAGATCATGGAGACGTCGCCCGAGACCAAGGCGCTGGTCATCACCCCGCAGACCCTGAAGAAGATGTTGCTCGCGCTGAACGAGTGCACCGAGTGGGGGAGAGTAACAATTCTTACCACACTGGCCGACTACAAGGCATCAGACATCAAGGAAGCAGAGCACATCTGCGAGCGAGTAGTGCCGCAGTTCCAGCACGTCAACCCAAGTGTCGTCCTGGCTGCCGTCAAGGTCGTTTTCCTGCACATGAAGCACATCTCACCTGACCTTCTGAAGTCATACACCAAGAAGATGGCCCCGCCTCTTGGTAAGTAACATCCGTCCCAAGACAAACCTTTATTCATTCATGTTAGTCACCTTGGTATCCTCCCAACCCGAGGTACAGTACGTTGCGCTGCGGAACATCGATCTCCTCCTCCAGAAGCAGCCCGACATCCTCAGCAAAGAAATGCGCGTATTCTTCTGCAAGTACAACGATCCCAATTACCTCAAGATGCAGAAGCTCGAGATCATGGTCAGGATAGCGAATGAGAAGAACGTCGATCAGCTGCTCGCAGAGTTGAAGGAGTATGCGCTGGAGGTAGACATGGACTTCGTTCGCAGAGCAGTCAAAGCTATCGGGCAGGTCGCTATCAAGATCGAGGCGGCCAGCGAGAAGTGCGTCAACACGTTGTTGGATCTCATCAACACCAAGGTGAACTATGTTGTCCAGGAAGCGATCGTAGTCATCAAGGACATCTTCAGAAAATACCCCGGCTACGAAGGGATAATACCCACCCTGTGCCAGTGCATCGACGAGCTGGACGAGCCCAACGCCAGAGCTTCATTGATCTGGATCGTTGGAGAGTACGCTGAGAAGATCAACAACGCTGGAGAGATCCTTACAAGCTTTGTGGACGCTTTCGCTGAAGAGTTCACCCAGGTAGGCCTACATGCACGAACGATGATGGTGCCAATGCTAACGATCAACAGACTCAACTCCAGATCCTCACAGCGGTCGTGAAGCTCTTCTTGAAGAAGCCTGACCAGGCGCAAAGTCTTGTACAAAAGGTTCTGCAAGCTGCGACAGCCGAGAACGATAACCCTGACATCAGGGATCGAGCTTATGTATACTGGCGCTTGCTTTCCAGCGATCCGCAAATCGCGAAGGATATCGTACTATCTGACAAACCACCGATTACCTCGACAATCCGCTCTCTGCCGCCCCAACTGCTCGACAGCCTCCTCAACGACCTCTCAACACTGGCTTCTGTTTACCACAAGCCGCCAGAGGCGTTCCTGGGCCAAGGACGATTCGGTGCGGAGGCCATGCAGCGCGCTGCTATCGAAGAGCAGCAGGAGGACGCAAGACAAAACCCAATCGCCGCGGCGGCAGTCGCAGCGGCTGTGAGTGGACAAGCAGCGCCTCAGTCAAACATGGAAAACCTTCTCGACATCGACTTCGATGGCTCCGCACCGGCTTCTCTACAGAAGGAGCCGTCGCAGGGGCAGTCGGGTCTCGAAGGTCTCGCAGGTACCCCACAGCGTGTCGCATCGCCCGGTGCCCAACAGCCACAATCAAACATGGACGACCTCCTGGGCTTGTTTGGTGATGGCGGCGGAGCACCAGCTGCACCTGCACAGATGAGTAACGACGACATCATGAACGGGTTCGCTGATATGAGCCTGCAAACAAACCAGCCTCCGCCTCCACAGCAACAGATGGGGGGTGAAGCAAGTAAGAAGTCCAACCAGGATTTGTTGGACCTGTTCTAGGTATGACGTACACAAGTACGGGTGATGGAAGTTATTAGCGAATAGTAAAGTAGAGTGCTTCAAGCGGCGCCACACGAATAGAAATCCTCTGCCATGTGGTTCTGGCCCGTTGACGAAGTCGTCGTTGCCTGTTCTCTTCGGTTTAGCGTTCTTGGCGATGGACCCTGGATTCTGCCCGCCACCAGCATCATAACAATCACTTTGCGAGACGCAAGTTTCACACTGAATGATCATCCACGTGCGCGGCAGCCTTGTGCTTAAGTAGATAGCCAAGCTCTCGCCGACGCCGTCGCGCTCTATTTCCAGCACTCTTCGCCATGTTTATGCTCCGCAACTGTATGTTTGTTTGCCCTTGCGCCTGCCCCTCCCCCGCTGTCGTCACACAAGAAGCTGACCTGCGTGATTAGTGAGCAAACTTGTCTTTGGCGACAGCTCTAAAGAAACCATTGTCGAAATCTCACAAGGCCAACTCTATCTCGTTCGCCCGCGATCCGTCAAAGGCTATTCGGAGCTCATCTTCAAGGACGCCGCCGCAACCGTCCGCCGCACCGGCCAGGAGTTCCAGTACCAGCTTGTCGTTCAGCGCGCATACGAGGAAGGAGAGGAGGATCTGTTAGCTGAGGAAGGCGGCGAAGACGCAGGCCTCGAAGCTCTTGCCGGCGACAAAGACGAGAAGACATTTCTGCTAGACGAGGGCCTACAGTTCCGCACCGACGTGCGCTCGACCGGCGAGAAGATATTCGCTTGGCGCGATCTCAGTGGCGACGTAGACGACCTCTGGGAGTTTGTCTGTGACCCTTCCGTCAAGCCTGAGACTGTCGCACTCTTCGAGCGCGTTGCCCTGCAGTGCCAGTACGAACGCAAGTTCAGAAGGAGCCATCAGCACGCGACCGAGGACGACCTTGAAGCTCTAGCGTACTACGAGGAGTCTGTGCCAGACGCCAGCCCCGTCGCCAGCCCGACCCGCAGATCTATCGAAGCACCGCCTACGACAGAGGAACTGTTCCCAAACACTACACAAGAAGTCATGGCAAGGAAAGCCGCTGCTCACGCAGCTCCCGCAAAGCAGGTCGAGGAGGAGGCTACTGCCGCGCCTTTGTCAGCTGCGCAGCCAAAGGCTTTGGACTTGCTAGCAGAGGAGCGCGCCGAACTGCATCTGTTTGACTTTCCTACTGGCACGTTCAAGCTGCAAGACGCCAACGTTTCGGCAACAGTTACCGAGATCGGGGACTGGCAGTACTGGCTTCACATTGCAGGAGAAGAGCGTGAATGGCTGGGCCAGCCTATCGTCGACGATATCAACCCAGTATTCAACTACGAGTTCAAGTCCTTCATCTTCAACCACTACCTCGAGGATGGATCAGCTTACTCATGGCTGCTACGTTTCAAAGACCAAGAGCAGTTGGAGAGCATCCAGAATGGTGTCATGCAAGCGCTGTGGGAACACCTGAACCAGGTCAAGTGGCAGAAGGCGAAAGACACGGACCGAGAGTATGTGCTCGAGGCTTTCCAGGATATGACGATGGAAGACGCTCCCGAGGAGGAAGAGGAGGAGGAAGAAGAGGATGACTTCGAAGATGCGAACGATCAGCGCAGTGAACACTATGATTCTGACGAATCTGAAGACGACACGGAGACTGCACCCAAGGACGGCGATGAGAACTCACAATTGGCTGTCGGTTACAAGCATGACCGTTCCTTCGTTGTTCGAGGTAACAAGATCGGCGTCTTCAAGCATACTGCGGACAACCAACTGCAGTTCTCGACCACCATCTCCAACGTGATGACACCAAAGGGTAAAGCGTTCAACCCCAACAAGGTCATGCTCCACCAGCAAGATCAGGACATGATCTTGCAGAACCTCGACAATCCCAATGCACTCTACCGCATGGACTTGGAGACTGGTAAGGTTGTGGACGAATGGAACATTCATGATGACATCCCAGTAAAGGTCTTCGCACCTGAGAGCGTGAGTTGTCCGGAGTTCGACATTCTTGAAGCACGAAAGCTAACGCAAATATAGAAATTCGCCCAGATGAGTGGAGAACAGACGTTCTTGGGTCTCTCGGGCAATGCACTGTATCGTGTCGATCCTCGTCTAAACGGCAACAAGCTTGTTGACGATCAACTCAAGCAGTATGCAACCAAGAACGCTTTCTCCGCGGCCGCAACAACCGAGAAGGGCCACATTGCCGTTGCTTCCGAGAAGGGAGACATCCGACTGTTCGATCGTCTTGGCATCAACGCGAAGACCCTCATTCCTGCCCTTGGTGATCCCATCATCGGTATGGATGTGTCTGCAGATGGTCGCTGGGTGCTCGCAACTACAAGGACTTACCTCCTTCTCATCGATGCGCTGCAAAAGGGAGGCAAGAACGACGGCAAGCTTGGTTTCGAGAAGTCTTTCGCCAAAGACGACAAGCCTCAGCCCCGCCGCCTTGCTCTGACACCAGCCCATGTTGCTCAATTCCAGCACGAAACCAAGGCACCCATCTCCTTCACCACAGCTCACTTCAACACCGGCCTTGACGATAAAGAAACCACCATCATCACTGCCACCGGTCCCTTCATCATCACCTGGAGCATGAAGAAGGTCCTGGCTAACCGCAGGGATCCATATAGCATCAAGCGCTACGCTGAGGAGGTCAAGGCCGACAACTTCAAATTCGGCTCCGACAAGAACCTCATCGTTGCCCTCCCCAACGAAGTCGACATGGTGGCTCGTCGCGCGCTGCAGAAGCCTACTCGCGAGAGTATCGCCTTCCCTTCGCGCGTCGGCCAGCTGTCCACTCCAAAGCGTGGAACCCGTAGCAGCTACCTGGGCCGCAACGACATCGTCGACAGTCCTTACTAGTTTGCACGGGCAGACAATAGCTCTGCAGATGGGGTCTCCGTCTTGGGCTTTGTGCAGACGGGACAGCGTGCACAAGAACCTTTTCCCATTATTTGATACCTACGTACCTACGTACCAGATTCCCCTTCCACCCTTTTCAATCACGAGGATAATGCGTAAGGATGAGATGCGATACCTCTAGCGCTAGTATGTAGTCGAGTGAGTCACTTGCCAGCGACAACATCTATTTATACATATAGGACCGCAATACAACCCAATCTCCCTTCTACATCGCGTGCACCGTACCTTACCCTACCTCTACCCATGTATAACAAATGAACACAGCCCAAATCCCCCCCCCCCTCTTCCAACCATAACAACCATTGCTACGCTTACAGAGGTCATTTCGAACACAGACCTCGCAGTCAATCGGCAGAGCGCATGATTTCATCGCACACAACATCGTTATCTGGCATTCTGCTTCACTGCTATGGCGTTCCTACGCGGCCAGCATCCTACCTACCTATCTACACGATCCATCCTCGCTGTACAGCCCGCTTCCTCAAGCGTTCTCCCTCCCTCGTAACAAGTCAAGGGGAGGGCGCGTAGTCCATGCGGTGCGAGGGCTGGTACAGGACAGGAGAGGACAGGAAATGGTGTGACGAATAGGCGCATTATGGTGTGCTGCGTTCGCCTTAAGCGGGTTGAAGGCTCAGCGGCAAGGCGCAGTAGATGTTGTGCGTGGGTGGGCGTAGTTGTAGTTGCAAGAGATGTCATGTGATGTGAATTCAGCCCCCGTGGCGGAGAATGCAATGGGTGGTGGTGGGAAGAAGCGTGCGAGGGTGGAATCTGGTGTTTGGATCTGGCATTTGCATCTGGGGAACGATCGATGGGTTGTCCGCATGTCATCTCGCAAGACACAGCTCACCGCGGGTAGAGATAATGCGCTGTGCAGTGATTGTAGAAAGTAGGTACTATGATGCTGGCCGTCAACCTGTTCGGTGGCGGCAATTCAAGGCACCAATCTCACGTTATAACACCAGGATCAGTTGTCGTGCTCCGGCTTAGGGAAATTTGGAGCCCCGCAGCAGAGCCTCAAGTTCTCCACGCTCGGATATCGTGCGACCGGAGCAGGGTGGATATATCGGCACGGATGAGGCCTAGCGTACCAAGCTTGCTACCATGAGGGGGGGCTGGGAGCGGTGCTGAGAGAGCGACCCGTGCATTTATCATTCTGCTCGCACGTTGCTTGGAAGGATTCGTTGAGTGGTTGGGCTCTGCCAACTTTAGATGCAAAGATAGGACCATCCCAAGTCGCGGCCGCCAGAAGATTCTGTTCCTTGGAAGGGCGGGGTGGAACATGCAAAGTCCGAATCTGGCCGTGGACCCTGGCGTCTGTTGAGCCTCGTGACCCGCTTGGCATGCTCTTAGGGAATTTGGGGCGAGATAATAAGCAGACGAAGAGGCTGATTGCCGAGAGTTCTCCAGCGTGCGTAAGTACGCCTTGAGTAACTGTGCTGACAAGCTTTCAACGTCCACATGGAACCTGGCGTACACGATTGGGGGGGCGAGGTGGAGCCTTCGACTGAACGGCCATAGCGCCACAGTGCGAGCAATGGGACGATAGATCTTGGCAGGAAAGCTATCTGCGGCGTGGTGATTTAATTGGCAGGTCCATAGTGTTCGGTGAAAGTGACGCTCAAGAGTCGACGTCACTTGGCTCGGAAAATCGGCAGCATAAGAGCAGCCAAGATCGTAGAGGGAATTAGCGCGCATTGGCGAGCGGAACTCTTGGCTGGGCCTCGCCTCTCGCGACCGTATCAGACGCGAGTGAACGAGCAAACCCCGCGTACGTCACACTGCACCCAACAACAGGATGCACAATGCGCGCAGGATTATCTGCCCCATGATAAGCTTCAGAACAAGTCGTGCACGTCGCAGTGCGGTAGGCCGGTGGCGTGTGAGCCCCAATTGGCTCCTCCATGCCACAGTGAACAGTCGACTGCAAGCGGAAGACGCTAAGTACCCTCCAGCCTGCATGACGTTTCGCCGGTTCCCACCCCGCCAAGGCTCGATACTTGGCCGTCCGTCATGGTCTGCCATACCATGTCCCGCCTGCGTCTCCAGCTGGGGGGTTTAAAGGTGCTTCGATTCCCCAGATCTAGATTGTGTGTCCATTCCATAAACCTTCTTCCAAGCATTCGAATGAACCACCGTCATTCGCCATGGGAGGGAAGCAACCATCACTCGAAGGCCACAAGTCTGGCCAGTCTAACGAGCCACTCTCCGCTCCAGCTCACGCTCTCTCCTTCCAGAAGGTGATTGAGGAGACCAAGTGCAACCCCGACGATGGTCTCACTACTTCTGAAGCCAAGTCCCGTCTGGACAAGTTTGGCAGCAACGATCTCGGTGACGATGGCGGAGTTCAACCCGCTAAGATTCTGCTTCGCCAGGTCGCTAACTCTATGACTTTGGTAAGCCCAGTGCAGATTGCACACCACAATGCTTGGGAACCGGCTTCTAACACTGTGCCAGGTTCTGATCGCAGCTATGGCTGTCAGTTTCGCCATTGAGTCGTGGATCGAGGGTGGTGTCGTTACCGCCATCATTCTGCTCAATGTCATTATCGGTTTCTTCCAGGAATTCAACGCTGAGAAGACTATGGATTCTCTTCGCTCTCTCAGTTCCCCAACTGCCACCGCTATTCGCGACGGAAAGACAGTCACTGTTCCCACGGTTGAAGTCGTGGTCGGTGACTTGGTCGAATTGAAGACTGGTGATACCATTCCCGCTGATATCCGGTAAGGATCCATTTACTGCAATCCCAGCTTTCCTTTCTAACACATTCGCAGCATCATTGAGGCCGTCAACTTCGAAACCGACGAAGCGCTCTTGACCGGTGAATCTCTCCCCGTTCAGAAGGATTCTGATGCTTCTTTCTCCGAAGACACCGGCCCCGGTGACCGTCTCAACGTCGCCTTCAGCTCCGCTACCGTCACTAAAGGCCGCGCTCGTGGTGTCGTCTTCGCGACCGGAATGTACACTGAAATCGGATCCATCGCTATGTCTCTGCGCCAGAAGAACTCTCGCGTTCGCCCCGTGAAGCGCAAGGAGGACGGTAGCCGACCGAAGCCCCACCGCTACGCCCAAGCTTGGGGTCTGACTGCTGGTGATGTCGTCGGTGCCTTCCTTGGTGTCAACGTCGGCACGCCCCTCCAGAAGAAGCTTGCCCGTCTCGCTATTCTCTTGTTTGGCACTGCTATTATCTGTGCTATCATCGTCCTTGGTGCCAACTCGTTCTCCAGCAACCGTGAGGTTATCATCTACGCTGTTGCCACCGGTCTCTCCATGATTCCCGCTTCTTTGACTGTTGTTTTGACTATCACTATGGCTGCCGGCACAAAGCGCATGGTTCAGCGTCACGTCATTGTTCGCAACTTGAAGTCTCTCGAAGCTCTTGGTGGTGTTACCGATATTTGCTCCGACAAGACTGGTACTCTCACCCAAGGAAAGATGGTTGCAAAGAGAGCCTGGATTCCCGCTAAGGGCACATACTCCGTCGGTGTCACTGACGAGCCCCACAACCCTACTGTCGGTTCTCTGAGTTTCACCCCGAAGGAGCCCCGCCATATCGACCCTGACCAGGACGAGAAGACCCAGACATACGAAGAGCTGATTGAGGACAACCCGCACCTGATTGAGTACCTCAAGGTCGCCTCTCTCGCCAACTTGGCCAACGTTCACCAGACCGACGGCCAGTGGAACGCACGTGGTGACCCCACCGAGATCGCTATCCAAGTTTTCGCATCCCGCTTCGACTGGAACCGTCTTCAATTCACTCAGGGTGACTCCCCCAAGTGGAAGCAAATTGCTGAATTCCCCTTCGATTCCGATGTCAAGAAGATGTCCGTTATCTTCGAAGAAGTTGACTCCTCCAAGAAGTACGTCTTCACCAAGGGAGCTGTCGAGCGCGTCATCTACTCCTGTGATACCTTCTACAACGCTGAGAGCGACGATGTCGTTCAGATGGACGACGACTACCGCGAGGAGATCCTCGCCAACATGGAGGCTCTCGCATCCTACGGTCTCCGTGTCCTGGCCCTTGCAAGCAAAGACTACGACGGTCCCGCCCCTACCAAGGGCGAGGAGCTCGACAGGAAGAACATCGAAGAGCAGCTCGTATTCCGCGGTCTTGTTGGTCTCTACGATCCTCCCCGCCCCGAAACCGCCGGATCCGTTCGCCAGTGCCAGAAGGCTGGTATCGAAGTCCACATGCTTACTGGTGACCACCCCGGAACCGCCCGTGCCATCGCCGCTGAGGTCGGTATCCTGCCGTCCAACATGGCCAGCCTCGCTAAGGATGTCACCGACGCCATGGTCATGACCGCCACTCAATTCGACAAGCTCTCCGACGACGAAGTCGACGCCCTTCCTCTTCTGCCTCTTGTCATCGCTCGCTGTGCTCCCAACACCAAGGTGCGCATGATCGACGCTCTTCACCGCAGGAAGGCTTTCGCAGCCATGACTGGTGACGGTGTCAACGACTCTCCATCTCTCAAGCGCTCTGACGTCGGTATTGGTATGGGTACTGGATCCGATGTTGCCAAGGACGCGTCCGACATTGTTCTGACTGACGACAACTTCGCTTCTATTCTCAACGCTATCGAAGAGGGCCGCCGCATGTTCGACAACATCCAGAAGTTCATCCTGCATTTGCTCGCTCAGAACATCGCTCAGGCTTGCGTTCTGCTCATCGGTCTTGCGTTCAAGGACGAGACTGGCTTGTCTGTGTTCCCCGTCTCTCCCGTCGAAGTCATGTGGATTATCATGGTTACCTCGTCGCTTCCTGATATGGGTCTTGGTTTCGAAATCGCCGCACCTGATATTTTGGACCGTCCCCCGCAGAGTGTAAGTCTATGCCTCACAGCATTTGCAAAATTATCATGCTAACAAAATCACAGCTCAAGCGTGGTGTTTTCACCATCGAAGTCATGGTCGACATGGTCTTCTACGGACTCTGGATCGCCGCACTCTGTCTCGCCTCCTTCTCGATCGTCATGTTCGGCTTTGGCGACGGCAACCTGGGTACCGGATGTAACGAGGGCTACAACTCCAGCTGCGACACTGTGTTCCGCGCTCGTGCCACCACATTCGCCTGTCTCACCTGGTTCTCCGTCTTCCTCGCGTGGCAGATGATTGACATGCGCCGCTCCTTCTTCATGATGCAGCCGGGCTCCAACAAGTACTTCACCCAGTGGTTCCACGACGTGTGGCGCAACAAGTTCCTGTTCTTCTCCATCATGGGCGCATTCATCACCATCTTCCCCGTCCTGTACATCCCCGTCATCAACACCGTCGTGTTCAGGCACTCGGGCATCAGCTGGGAGTGGGGAGTGGTTTTCATCGCCACATTCCTGTTCTTTGTCGGCGTCGAGGCTTGGAAGTTTGGCAAGCGCCAGTACTTCAAGAAGAAGGATCCCGCTGCTGGCAGGAGGGGCTCGGTTGATCTCGAGGCCCGCGTTTTCGAGCGCTACCTCAGCACCGCTATCAGCACTGACGAGGACAACGAGAAGAAATGAGCGAGCATGGTTCATGATTGGTGAAAAGGCGTTTTCTGTTTCTATCTATTTGCATAGCTTGCGATACCTTGGCGCCTGGTAAGGCGGTTTTCTGCTGAAAGGAATCTCGACGATATATGTAGCTACTCGATATCCAGCAATAATTGCAACATAATAACTTCAGTTCCCTGTCTACTTCTTAGCGTAGATCTCCTTTGAACTGTTTTTCTAAGCGCAGCATTTCCTTGCACACCTTGTGCCTTTGTGTATGACACGTGTAGATTTTCTCCATGTAGAGCGAAGACCACACAACACGAAAAGCCCAAATCCGCTCACGGCTTCGGCTTAAGCAGAGGTTGTCACGATTCGGCCTACCTAGAAATCACCTTCCTCTTTCTACCATGAAACATCTTACCGCTGGCGCCCAGCTTTTAGCTCGTTTACGCTACAAAGCGGGTACAGTACGATACGTACAAGCTACACCATCAACAGAGCCTTCGCACCTTGTGAAGAAGCATGCCATCACACGTTACCAAAAACAACCACAAAACCCGTGCAACAACCCGAACCCTTATCAGCTCGTCGCCCCAGGCCTCCAAGCACTCATGCATTCCTGCCTTAGCAAGACGCAACATGCGCCCGTATCGACGCTCCAGCCGCGGCCCCCACAATAACGCCCCGCTCCTCTCCGCTCCTCTGCGTGCCGAGGCCGGGCTCCCACCAAGGCCGATCTTGCCGGGCTGGTCTGGGCGCCAACACCCAGGCCACGCACTAAGTGGCTGCATCGGCGCATCCAGCGCGTCAGCCGAGACAACGCGCGGGTCTTGGGATTGCGGCGCTGCACGGGTCTCGTGCAGACTTTGGCGCTGTGCTTGGGGAATGGCGTGATAAGGGCTTGTCGTGTCTTGCTTGCTGGACGATTAGGGATCCCGGTGAGGACGGACTTGTGTGGTTGGCACGCAAGCCCCGAGCCCAGTAGCAAGCTTGCGCGAGCCGTGGCTGTGGTGGCGGAGGGCTTGGGGGCCAGCGTAGAGCGACTTGGGTGCGGGGGAGATGGGGGCTTGGGGGAAGGTATCTAAGGGAATGGAGGCGTCCGTTTGCCTTTTTCCAAGGTTTTGGCCAACTCGCGATTGCATTCACCCTTTGCTTCGGCCGCGGAATTTCCATCTTCTCCTCTTCTCGTCGTTGGAAGTCGCTGTCCGTGACGACTCTGCGAGCGTGGGGTACCAGACCGTCCTCTCTTCGAATCAGACATCATATCTGCAGGACGTTTGGGGGATCAACCCTCCTTCGGCCGCACGCGTACTCCCTGTGCCGAGTTTACCGAATACGTCTGCGCTGAACAAGTACATACCGTCGTCTGCGCGATTACATCTTTGAGTCTGCACGTGGATTCTGCAAAGGCAAATCTACAAGGTACGCGCTGTGAAGAGCAAGGATGCCTGCGATTTTGCAGAAAGCAGGGCTGGTGATGACGCTGGAAGCACGACGATGGGACCAGCATGGGAACCGGTCAATTATGTCACCCACAGCATTGGCCTTCTTGATACCTGTGTTGGTCGTGTTCTTCTTTGCCCCACTGTGAGTACGGTAGTCGGTCACCGTTACCTCAGATGCGTGCCATGCTGTGGGTAAACTAACGCTTCGTCCAGCCTGTGCGTGTTCTGCATTCGGAAACGACGCAATCGAGACCAACCCGTGAGACGGCCGCGTAAGATCCTCAAGCTGCCGGCCCTACAGCGCGCAGAAGCAAGAGAGCGGTTGCAGTCAGTAGTGGAGATCTCGCACGTGACAGGAGATCAGAAGGCTGCATGTGTAGTCGAGTTGGAGGACAGGGCGACCATTTCAGATGGTGGGTCTCTACTTGAGAAGGAATGGTAAGTGTTCACCGATGTCTCGGAGGAATCTAGGAGACTGACCTCAAGCAGCGCCATCTGCCTATCGTCACTACGCGCACCGTCCCCACCAGAACCCGCAAAGTTACACGATGAGAAGGACACGGTCGTCGATGATGCTGCAATCGCGCCACCGACATCCGAGCTCGAGGAACAAGAAGTCTTTAGACTGAAAGACTGCGGGCATGAGTTCCACGCAGAATGTCTGGTCTCTTGGACCGTGCTGCGCAAGAAGAACTGTCCCATTTGTCGGACAGTGTACTACCACGAGGAGCCGGAGAAGCCCACAGATATCGAGGCGCAAGCCACAGACGTTGCTCAAAGTGGTCCAGTGGCGGCGGCAGCAATAACAGCTGCGCCGGTTCAGTCTAATGCGCTGAATTGGCATTATTTTTGGCATGGTCGCGATGGGAGACAGACCCGCCCAGAAGCACGATTACAAGATAGCTGACAGTGTAGTCCTTAAGTATAATACGAATTATGAGCTTTCGTCTAGGACTCTCGTCAGTCCTTATTACCCCGAGCGATGTCTTACTATCCGTATATTGTTGCTGGACTGTTGGCATATAAGTCCAGACTGACAGAGTGCTCAACGCCTTAGCGCGGAGTAAACGGCATCGAAGTCGCTCCCAGCTGCGTTCAGAGGCTTGCGATAGCCGCCACTCCGCCGACTCCACTATCCCCGCTTTCTTCTAGTATCCGTCTTGCTCTCCCGGTCTCCATTCAAATCTTCTCCTTTCATTATGATCCTCTTCAGCACCTTGCCGCAGTAGTAAAGGCCAGTACCCGGAAGTCGCGATAATCGATGCAGGTTATCCAGTCGGTATTTCAACCAGTGGCTAACCTTGCACGGTAGACGATTTGAGAAGCATGGATCTAGGAATGTCGTTCCACGTGGAGCAGTGGGTCTACAAGTAGTCTAGATGATCCGTCGAGAGTTATGGGCCGGATCGACCTTCATAAGGCAGCTTGCCAGTGCTCTGGATGTACGCCAATTCGGTACCGGTACATCGGACCCGCGTACTGAGCTAGCTATAGAAGGTCGTCGCTTTTTAAGATACTGTGGACCTAGAGGCGGAAAGATCTCCTGATGACGACCTGCGCTACAGTCGAGCTGGGATTCGAGACCGTTGGGAGTGGTCACACAGTCAACGTCTCGAGGACCCATAAGTGAATGTCTCTTCGATGTCGTACCGATCTGTGCTTCTTCTTTTACTCGCCAATAGCACAATGCTTGTGCTGGCGTCAGGCGAGATACATGGTCGAATGATGCTCGCCTCGTTCGCAGCCTGTCCCAGCCAAGTACCGAGACAGCGTTTACAAAATCAAACCCCGGCTACCGGAATCGAAACGACACTCATGTTCATCGTGAAGTCTGTGTCATGAGAGCATCATTATCCATGTGCAACTCAGGTCCACTCTCCGCCGGCGCAACGTTGAACCCGATCTGTCAGACTCGAAAAGCTTCTATCGCGTATCGCCTGACGTCTTGGAACAACCCCACTCTAGACGCATAACTACAACATCCCCGTCGGTGATTTTCACACAACTCGATTAGGCTGTGCATAAAGACGCAATCCCATCTGTAACACCCTTGGTCAGGGTTACGACGACGCGCCTCGCATGCCTCCGCGTTTCAGATCGCCACGACCAATCAGACCGGGGTATGCGACTACCACACAACACCAGCGACCTACCAGGTCAGACCCGACTTGCATGCATTTACACTGAAGAAGAAACGGTGATGCGGCTGGTGGGCAAGTAGGTACTAGGAGTGACCTGTTTAGAGTAATCAAAAAGGGGGATCATGGTCGTTGACTTAGACCTAAAAGTCCTCGCGAAACCGTCATTGCAAGGCTGGTAGTCCTTCTTTCCCGTTCAACTCGAAGTCTGTCGTTTCAATTCTTGTTCTAGCACTCTTTTATCATGCCTTCTTTTGCTTTCTGGAAAAGCTCGAAACCTGATGAGTCGAAGTCGCCACTGTTAAGCGATGCTGCGGTAAAGGCAGAATTGAGTGTGATCATACCAAACACCTCGAAAGCCGTTGATCTGAATCCGGGCAACCAAGACACAGGAGTTTTTCTCTTCGATGATGATGCCCAAGAAATTCCGGGCGACGAGACACCAGTCATTGGACAGGCCTCAGCTCTGCCCATCATTGAAGTCTCGGAGCAGCCCATTGAGCTCGAAAGCGGGCGTCCGAAAAGCGTAACGAAAACCGACACCTCCCTGTTAGATATCGACGAAGCGTCGCCATATCTCAAATCACCAGCTCTTACTCCAGAAGTACCATCGACTGCTCATGCAGACACAGCTGCCAGCTCGAACCACCGTCCCGAATCCATATCCACGGGTGGAAATTCGAGGTTCCATGCATTGAGCGTAGACGAGGCGATACCCTCTCCTATACAGGCACAGCATCCTTCGCCTCTCCCCAAAGAGTTGGGCCCAACCCTGAATATCGAGAAGAAGACAGCATCGACAAGGTTGGAGAAAATCGAGACCAGCATCCGCGATCGAGACTCAGGCGTATACATGTCCGACAGCGAGAGCTCTCCAGCTCTGTCTAGGCCATGTTCCGTTGTTTCGGCCGACCACAACCCTCTTCGATCGCGAGTAGCATCGCTCTCGAAGCCAGCTACACCATCACCCCAACGAACGAACTCGATCGCCAGACTGCAGCGTCCGGCAGAGCTCAATCTGGGTTTCAACAGCGCAACAGACGCGGCGAAACCGAAATCCGAACTTGACATGCGCTACGATCTTATCCGCAACTCCAAGACGCAGTCCAAGGCAGCGCTACGGTCGCCCACACAGCTCTTGCAAGACCGGTTGAATATGACGCCCGTGAAGAAGGATATTGAAGAGAAGATCCGCGTCTTCACGCCGCCTCGCGCAACGGTCAACGGGTGCTTGCTACCGGGGCCAGGTGCACGGGCAGAAGCATTCACCAGCACATCGGTGCGTGCGACGACTGAGGCCGGGCGCAGGCCAGCTTGGTGGTGCAAGATCGACAAGCTTGTCGTCTTCGACGGTGTCGAGCAACAAGCCGATGGCGAGGTGAAGCTAAGGACGCGCACAAGCAAAGGCTTGACTATTGCGAGGAGACGGGGCGATCTTGAGACTGTGGTGATTCCGATGGATTGCGATCATTGTATCGAGATGCTTAACCGACACGAGTGGAAGTACGACATGCGCGTGTGCAAACGCAGTGTTTGCTGGGACTGCAAAGAGAGGTGTAAGTGGGAGCTTCAACAGGAGAAGATGATGAGCGCAGCCACACCGCGTGCGGATGTGAACAGGGAAAGAGCGGACAGTGTGCTCCAGGACGAGCAGCATGGGATGAACAAGGCGATTGCTGTGTAGTGGCTGGCTGTTGCAGTCATGCGAATTGTTTTCTGTTTCACGCTTTAGATACCAATTTGCATAAAGAGATCAGGTTATCCTTACATTGTCAGCATTTCATACTAACCTCAATCGAAACGTATAAGCTCTAAACAATTACTCTCTAGGACCGGCCTAGGGATCGTCACAGTCGCGTAGATCTTCAGCCCGGCTTACGACTCAATCAAGCTCCATGGCATCGTCCATGTACTCAAATGGTGTGTCGTTCATGACCATGCCGTTACTATTGTGCGCTGGAGGCTCAAAGTCTCGGCTAGAAAGCGCGCCACCATTGACATCAGCGCCTGCATAGGCTTGCACAATCTCATGCGCATGCCCGCAGCCGATAATCAGAGTCCTGAGCATTGTCTCAAGCCCAAGCTCTGACAACGTGATGTTCTTGCCTGAATCTTCCTGGTCGGTGCTTGACCCAGCCTTCTCATCTGCGCCCTTCCACGCATTGCGATAGTCCTTCGCCAGACCCAGCTGTATCCGGACATCTTGAGATCCCATCGCCTCATGCAATGGACAGTTCACGTCATCCAACGCCTCTAATAGATTTGCATGGAAGGCGTGTGACGCCAGCGGGCGAGTGCGCTGCAGGTCTGGGTTTGTGATATATCGCAGAGAGTTGAAGTTCTCTCGAGGGATGGAACCGGACACATTGATACCAAGGATCGCAAGACATGCTGTGATGTAGCGTTCTAGGAACGTGTAAAATTCGAAAAAGTCAATCTTGAACATGGACTCTGCTTGTTTTGCCAAATGTTTATGTGATGCGTCGTGTCCATTTTGCTGCTGGCACGCCTGATGAATCTCCAAGGCTTTGAAGTAGGAGAGCATGAGAAGCTCTGCTTTCCATCGTAAACGACCCAGCAGTCGAGTCACTCGGTCTTTGTCTTGAGTCAATTTTTGTGCCTTTGACTGTTTGAGCTGCTCAAGCGGGGTCTTTGGCGCAAATCTACTGGTCTTCATTTTGGTGTTGGAGTGTTGGATCTTAGAGAATGCAAAGTTGAATTGGGTGGAGCTTCTGACGCGTTGCTGAGAGTGGAGAGCACTGGGAATGACAAGGCAATTGGGACATCGCGTGAAAGCCCATTGTGGTGATGGTGAGGATCATTGTTTGCACACAGCACGTTTGACATGTGCCGCGGCTGTGCCCCACTCTTTGTCATCACCCATTTTGAGGCCATGCACAGACACCCTCCAATCTTGCACAATGACATTGCGCTTCCAATAAAATATCGCTGTGACTTTCGTATTGAGTAGCTCAGTACATCGTGATTATCTCGCTCACGCCGCCGCCAATCTTTGATTTGTCAGCGTGAATTCAGCAGAACATCCTGCATCACCCGACGACACCATGCAATGTCGATTCCTCCTGATATATATCTACTACCGACCCGTAGTCGGCATGACATGCGTCCTCACACCCCGTTTTCAATCATATTATCTACACTCTTCCACTTGTCACCAGTCAGTACCTTTCGCAAAGACTCTACAGTGCCCGGCAGAAGCGATGGATGAATGCGCCAGCTACGAGTTTCCTTCGTCATACCCTCGGCCTGAGTCAAAGACTTGTGCCACTCTCCCCGATTAAGAAGAAAATAGGTTAATTGATCTTCTTGGAGGTCCTCGAGTCGGCCGCCCGGGCGTGGCAGTATACCGAGAGACCACGCGTGGTCGATTATCCGTATCTTGAACTCTGGGTATTGTTGCGAGATGAGGCAAAAAAGCTGATACATCATCTTGGTAGGCTTGATGTACTGGTGGTTGTTGTGCGGCAATTTGACTCTGAGATATACGATCTCAACATCATGGATGACTTTGGCAGGAGCATTCTTGTAGAACAGCTTCAACGCTTTGTGCGCGGCTCTTGCCATGGTCCGGTCGGTTGCCTTGAACCCTGGCAAGGTGTATGCGAAGCCAGAGTTGAGCGGATCAAATTCTAGCTGGTTGTGTTTCCAGACCAGATCATTCGTCTCTCGGTAGACTGCCTTGGATGTCCGAGAAAGAGCTGTAAGCTGATCGATGTGTCGGAAAGTACCAACCATCCTGTCGGCTGTACAGGTTGTATACATCCACTTTAGAGGGACATCGGCTGTCATGGCGTACCTCGTGATCATGATGCGAATCTCGGCCGGCAGAAGCATGAAGCACTCGAATCTTCCTCTCGATCGCTCATCTTCGCAATATGTGGTGTGCTCGAATTGGACGAGTGTCAACCGGATCGTGTCCAGCTGCTGTTTGTACATACTTCTCGCCTCACCGTCATTTGCCGCTGTCACCTGTCGAGACTCTTTGAGGAGGTAGTCCGCTTCTCGCATCAAGCCGGTCGTTTCATTCTTAGTGGTGTCCATGCTGAAGGCGTGCTGTTGCAGCTGGTGGTCACTGGGTAGAGTCACAACGACGTGGAGGACGAGGTAGCTTGAGTTGGCGTGAGGTGAAGGTAGTTACATAATAGCGGGGCCATGTGGACTTGTTGCTGAAGTGACGTGATGAGTTACTTTCACTTGTAGCCGAGAGCCAAGCGATATACAAGAAAGCATGACTACCCATGTATGCATCTTTGTTTATCCGACATTTGGAATCTGGAGACAGGGATGATTATACGTTTTGTATACTCGTACAAGATTGTACTGGAGGGCTCGCTCGTGAACTACCTGATTCTGCAGTTGAGCCAGACACCCGTCCCAATCCGTGCGTGATGCAGAGAAAGCCCTAGCTGTTTATAGAGATTACCTTTCATCAAGAACCTACGACCAGAGCCGAAAGCCGAAAGCCGAAAGAAACTTCTGCTATGGCCTCTTGCATACCGTCGACCAACCTCTCGTCCTTACGTTGCCGACCTATGTGCCTGACCTTTCATAGCACTCCAAGCTATAGCCCTCCTGTAATCCAACCCGCAGCTTCCACCTCGCCACTAGCCTCCATCAGCTCCTTGGCTTCCTGGCGGGACCCTTCATACACCTCAGGCCAGACCCTCCAGTTACGAGTGCGATCGTCTGCATAGTGTTCATCCAACGCAGCGGACAGCTTCGCGCCAATTGCCTTGAAGTTTTTGACGTTGTGGTTAACCGCATTGTTCTCGAACGTGATATTCCAATCCCCGAAGCACACACTCCACTGCGAACTTGGAACAGTCTCCACGAGCTTATCAATGTAGTCGAAGTTCTCGATCAGAAGCCAAGTAACACCGACAGCGAACTCCCTCTTGACGTAGACAGACGGGTGGTGAAGGTTCTCAGGTTGCACTGTATCGCTAAAGCTCTTCAGGGCGGTCTGCATGTCTTTAAGCTGTGTCCGCAAGCCGACACTGAAGGCGGGGAGGAGGGTTCTGAACATGATCCTATTGACCTCCCAGACGGTGCCAGAGAGCTGTGCGCGAAGCTGTTTGCATGTTTGGCTTAGTGCAACCAGCTTCTTCACACCTGAAAGCTTAGAGTTTACATGGTCGAAACCCAGCGTGTCGTTTGACTTCATGGCGATGCGAGCAATCTCGAGCTTGACCTCAAGTGGCAGGTCCACAAAGCGAAATGGTCTGCGCGGTTTGCCTCGGAGATACTCGTCAATGAAGTTTCGGAATTCTTGATCATTACGGTAACTGTTTTCGATCAGCACGAGTTCACAGCTCTTACATGGCCAGCTCACGTCTCTTGCACTTCTGACAGCGTGGAGTCACTCATAGCGTTTGGGTTTTCACCAATAGCATCAGAGGCTGTCTGCGATAATGGGTCTTTATCGAGACTCATCTCCTCGCTAGGCAGGCAGGCCATCTCCTCGCTGGGCAGGCGGGCTGGCGGTGAGGCCATGGCAAGGCAGCTTCGGCGTGGTTGAATATTTTGCAAGTTGACGCTGCGACGAAGAGGCGACAGTCAAATAAGTATTGTGTGCTCGTGCGTGGCGCTAGCTCGTTTGCGAGCCGGTGAAGGTGATTCGCAGAAGACGTTCCGCGGGTGACGCAGGAAAGTGAAAGCAGTCACTCCATGTACACCGGTACTCTGTTGCATGACCAGATTGTTCACTGTCAAATTTGCGAAGAGTCTTTTGGGAAGGTCGCATATATGAGTTTGCAAAGCGTTTTCGGTTTCTATACGATGTAGAGGCGTCTTTCTATGGGAGAGCTCAAGGCTCCCTGGCTACATTGATTTCATCGCATTTCATTTTCGACTGTCTCATTTACCTCGCCACAGTCCGTTCGAAAACAACCCCTCGTCTCCCACAGATCCCTAATCTTACAACCCATGCTCAATGCAGCTCAGAGCCTCCAACTCGCCTGCAGCCATCAAGGTCTGCTTGAGCTGATCGACGACACGGCTGTCTATCGCAGGATGCAGCGTCCACTTCCTCGACCGACCGCTAATATCCTCCTAGGCGACCTGGGTAGCTAACGACTTTCCGATACGGAGGAAGCAAGACTCTTGACCAACAACCTTCTTATTAGGTGATCTCGATGCAGCAAGCCTCTTCAGTCGAGCCTGTTATCATTCTAGTGATCTTATATCTGCTGCCTTGTTCCCGAAGATTCGCAGGTTCACATGCTGATGTTTCGTACTTCACAATGTGCTTGATCGTACTCATATGCAGCAGACACAGGGGGCCCGGATATATTGCCTCTTCTTTCTTATGAGCTAAGATATTGTTTCTATCTAAGATCTGTTTCACAGCACGTACTCACGATTATATCGGCAGATTTCGCGCGATATATCCTATCTGGCAGCATAATACCACCGATGACTCGAATTATGCTGGCCGAGGATCTCATTTTTCACCGGGTTTTTCTTCGGACTCTCGCATGGTTACAATCCGTGCTCAACCCAATCGCCCGCCTCTAGTAAACCTGCAGCTTGTAACTCTGCGCTGAATTCCGGGTTGCCGCAATAAACTTCGGGGAAAAGCTTCCACGCACGAGAACTGTTGGTGGCATCCAGTTTGGCTAGGGCCTCTAGTCGTGATTTCGCATTCTCTTTGAATCGTTGAATTGTATCTGGAATGACAAACTCGGAATCAAGATGCCAACCGATGTCGTAAAGTCTCCACGTTGCTTTTGGTTGGCGTATTGACAATGAACGAATCATCTGGTCGACTTTTGTGAGCTGCTCGAATATACGCCAATCAAAAATGTACCATTCCAGCCATATATTGATCTTTGCAAGACTTTTGCGTTCGCCAAACCTTATGAATATTTCGAGTACCTGTTTCAGATCACTGAACTCGATATGGTGATCATAGTTGATGAAAGTGTCGCGCGTTTGCATACCGAACTTGTAGGTATTCAGCATCCAAACCACATCAGCAGTCTCTTTGCGTACAGCCTTTGACACTCGAGTCAACGCTGTCAGCCTGTCAATGTATTCAAATCCGCCGATCTTTTTTGTAGCTGTGTATGTTATCCATCGAAACTCGAGAGGCTGATCCGCTGTGAGAGCGTAGCGAGCGACCATCACCCTCAATTCGACCGGTAGATCCATGAAGCGAAATCGCGTGATGGGAGGAACGTATGGACTCGTATACCAGCCGACGCGATTCAGGCTAGCATCGACGGAAAACCTGACACCAATCAGTATGCTGACAAGAACCATCTTAATGTCCTCTTACCTCTCACATATCTTCAGCATCTCAGCTCGATTTTCTGGACTGAGCTTATCGCAAATTGCAAGGATACGCTTCGTCTCAGCATCCATATCTGCGGCAAATACCGCTTGTGGCAGACAGCTTGGCTGGTCAGACAATGCGACTGCCTCGTCGTCCACCGGTGCCTTCATGCTGGGTCTGCACAAGTGTTGACGTCGGAGGGATGTGCGAGAAGCGAGAAGAGAGGTCACTTGAGAAGAAGAGCCGGGTGAGAAGCTGTTTGATGAGTCGGCTGCTTTGTGAGTGCGAGTGAGTGGGTGAGAGGTCAAGGCGACGTGAAGTGGAAGTACCGATATGGCAAGCGCTAGCGCGTCACTACGCGCAACAGGTGAGAGAAGGAGGAACGAGGCGGCACACCGGCGGCGCACACGCACACACACGCAACATCAAAGCAAAACAAAGTCAAGTCGGATCAAATCAGATCAAATTAAGTCAAGTCAAGTCAAGTCAAGTCAAGTCAACCCATCCATTGGGAAACAACAACCCGCACAACCATGATATATCGCTAAAAACGCCACTTGCCAACCCATCCAGCTCACTCAGTGCGCTCAGTACTTCCCACCTCGCCCAAAGCGAACATGCGAAAAAAAAAACGCTCAAATAAACGCCCTAGACCTAATGACAACCCTGATAGTCCTCTTACGCTTGACACCACAGCCATCCTGCGGTGACCCAGCATCAGATTCCACATCGCTGCCCGGTTCAGAATCAGAGACCTCGATCTCGACTTCTTTCTCCTTGTACAGCTCGCCGTCGACTTCGACCAAAGTTTCCATATCATCATCTTCCACCTCGTCGATATCCTCGAGGAAATCGTTGTTGTCTTCGTCTATAGCTTCGTCTTCGTCTTCGTCGAGAAAGGCTTGTCCTAGGACAGAGTCCTTCTCGAGGACAGAATCTACTTCCTCGATATCTTCCAGTAGACCAACGCCGGTGTCATAACTATGTTTCCTCCTCATGCCAGCACCAGCGATGACCAGTGCGCGCGATGACGACGGAGCCTGAGCCGTCTGCGTAGTAGTGAGTGTTGGTGGAATCGTGGTCTCGTTCCCCTCTTGAAATGTGAATGTAGTAGTGACAGGATCGCCCGCATCCTCTACTTCCTCTCTGCGGAAATGCGGGCTAGAAATAGGTATAATCTGGGACCTCGTCAACGACCCCTCCCCTTCAGAGATCCCATCAACTACAAAAAACCCTTCTGACCAGAAACACGTCGAAGTCCGGATCGGAAGCTGCCGTACTTCTTCTCGCCAGGTGCGGCTTCGCCCATCTCACCCATCAGAAGGCCGATGGATGAGCCGCGCCTCGATCGTGCGTCACCTGCGTCGCTGTTTGCAATGGCTGGAACACCCAGCTGGCTCCTTCGTTCGATGCGCAAGTTTTTGAAGTTTTCGAGTTCACGCTCGAGCTTCGTGGTCTTCTCACGTTCTTCACGAAGCTCGCGCTCGGCGCGCTTAGCGACAAGCTGATTGCCCGAGTCGGACGATTGCAGTTCGTCGATGGTCGAGAGGAGATTGGAGATCTTGTCTCGAGCTTTGTTAAGATCCTCGGTAACAGAAGCGTTCTGCTTCTCGCGGCGTTCGATCTGAGACTGGAGGTCCTTGACCGTGCGATCGACATTGCGAACAGCCCGTGAGTCAGAGAGCCGGACTGACTCTGCGTCTTCAAGCGCCTTCTCGAGCTACACCTTGTTGTCAGCATAAGGATTATGCTAGAAAGGATTGATACGTACCTCCTGGATGCGTCCGTGGAGGAAGCGGACATCTTTGCCGGCAGAACCGCTGTAGCCCTTAGTCTCCAGATCTACCAACCGAAGCTGAAGGTCCTTGAGATTCTTGCCGATGAGTCCCTTCTCTTTATGCAACTGGACGTTTGCTTCACGTTCGGCGATGATGTCCTTCTGCAATTCTTGTGCTAGGGCCTCAGCTCTACGCATCTTCCCAACAGCAGCGGCTGCAATATCCTCTTGTTGAGCAAGGCCGGACTTCAGCTCGAGCAACTCACGATCGTAGGCAGCAGCATTGCGCATCGCTGGTGATTCTGACTGCGAAAGATCGTCCAGTCTATCTGCTGCCTCTTGCAGGCGGCTCTCGAGGCGCTTCTTCTCCTCTACAGCAGAATCGCGTTCGGCTGCAAGATCGTCAACATTAGTGCGAAGGTTGCGGACCTGAGACAAGAGGTTCACGATCTTAGACTGAGCCTCGTTGTGAGCGTTGGCTGCTTCATCGCGAGAGTTGGAAACGACATGGAGAGTCATCTCCAAACGATTCTTCTCCTTTGCCCAGGTGGACGAGTTGAGGACTTCGTCGTCCCACTTGCTCCTCATCTCTTCGATCTCCTCACGCAAACGTCCATTCTCCTCGCGGATATAGATGATTGTCTGCCGTTCCTGTTCGAGCTCGTTTGTAAGCGTTGATAGCTCGCCTTGGTATTTCTTGCGTGTCTGCTCCAGAGAGGTCTCGCCGTCTTCGATGTCGTGAGCATGTTGGCTTCTGTAATCCTCGAGTTCGTTCTGAAGGCGCTTCTTGGCTTGCAGCGCCGCTTGAAGGTCTGTCGACAGATCTTCTACTCGCTCCTCGTACTGCTGAACCTGTCTCTGGAAATCCTCCACCATGCCATCCATCTCTTTGCGCTCTGTCATGTAGATCGCGCAGGTCTCTTCAGCCTCACGTGCCTGTGTCCTAGCGAACTGTTCAGCACGGGATGCCTTGAGCACGCTGATCTCTGCTTGCTCAAGCTTGTTGAAGTACTCGTCGGCTCGATTCTTGTATAAGCTCAGGCTGGACTGAACGTCAAGCAATGTTGAGGTCTCGTCATCAAGGCGGATCTGAAGATCAGCAAACTCTTGTAGGAGCTGGTTGTGGTTGGCCTGTTCCTGTTCGCGTTCGGAGGCGATCTCATCCAGATCGGCAGAGACTTCGCGCAGTTCTGCTTCCAGAGCCGCCTTCATCTGCTTGATGTCATCGAATGCAGTCTTGGCGTCGGCTAGCTCGTTAATAGCGTTGTTGTGCGCATGTACGATGAACTTGCGAGATTGTTCCTGTGACTGCAAGATTTCGAAAAGCTCTTCATGAGACTTGGCCTGCACCTCCTGGTAGGACAATTGACCTGAGCGCAAACTCTGCTCAAGCGAAGATACCTTCTTTGCGGAGTCGTCCAGCATATCATGGAGGCGGAAGTTCTCGCGCTCTAATTTCTGCACTCGCTTCATAGAGGGGCTTTCCTCTTGCCAGCTGCTGTTACGAACGGGGGACTGATCTAACTGACTCTGCAAATGCGCGTTGCGCATTTCTGACATCTGGAGCTGATTCTGTGCAAGCTCGAGCTCGGCAGCCATATCCATGCGGTTGTTGAAAGAAACTGTATCGACTGTTCGGTCAGAGTGGGCCGAGTCGTTTGCGTTGCTGATGTATCGTTGATTAGTCGGTGTGTTTATTGCAAATGACTTGTGGCTTTCGTTGTCTAACCTCCTGTGTGTTGGCGATCGGTTCGCGTTCGCTTGATTCACCTGGCTGCTGTTCATCTCCTCTAGCAAGGCGCGTTTCGAGTTTGCATGACGTGCGTCCAACTCGTTGATCTCGCCCTCGTGCCTCTCGCGGAGATCATCTAATTGCGCCTCTGCACGGTTGTAGCGCTCTGTCGCCACACGCAAGGCCTGGTTAGCAGCCTCAAGACGTTCGGCGACATCCACAGCTTTAGAGATATGTGGCTTGGCGGCATCGTAGGTGATGGTAACGTCTGCGGACTCTGGGTCGAATACCTTGCGGAGAAGCATGAGTTGGTTGTGACACTCCTCTAGCTCACGGTTGTTGTTATCCAGAGTTGCCTGCACAGTACGGGTGTTAGCTTGAGCTTGAGTGCGCAGTTGTCTCTCCGTTTCCAGCTTGCGATTGACTTCTGCGAGTTGGAGGTTAACAGTCGAAGACGCCTTCTCTGCATTGCGGTTGCTCTTTGCTTCGCGGTTGATTTCGTGGTTCAGATCTTCAAGAGCAAGCTCGAGTTTCTCCTTCTGTTTCTCCATAGAAGCGATGGTGACTTGAGCATCTTCAAGTTGGCGGTACAGGCGCTTGTTGTCCTCTTCAACCTTAGACTTCTCATTTGTCAGCTGCATGATCTTTGACCGCTGTGTCTCGCCAGCACGGGAGTTGGTTCGAGCAATGTCGAGATTCTTCTGCTGGACCTTGTTCAACAAGGCACGATTGTCATTCTCGGATGCTGTGAGACGGCCCTTGATTGTGACCAACTCGCGCTCAAGGCGCTCTTTCTGTTGGTCATTGCGCTCTCTGAAGCCTTCAGCATCGGCAAGCATCTGAGTCAGGCTGTGAACCTGATCAGCTAGATCATCTCGCTCAGCTTCGAGTTGGTCGAGTTGCTGATCCTTGAGATGGAGTTCTTGCTGCTGAGCAGCTTGCTTTTCCAACGCCAGGCGAGATTGAACGCGTTCAGCTTCAGCATCGGCGTCCATCTTTTCTTCCTGCAATTTGAGGTATTGCTCGCGCAAATTGCGTAGCTCCTCCTGATACTCCTTTCGTTCTTGTTCGTGGAGAGTACGCGATTCGGTTGCACGTCGCAGAGTGTCCTGTTGAGCGTACATCTCCTTCTCGATGGTGATCTTCGACTCGTTCAAAGCTTCGTAATCACGCTGGAGCGTATCGTATTTGTGCTCGGCAAGCAGTTCTACATCGTCGCGAGACTGTCTTTCGCGACTCAGCTCTTTCTGGACTTCGAACATCTCAGACTTCAGCTGCTCAATCTGATCTTGAAGTAGCTTTGACTGAGCATTCTCGGTCTCTTTGTCCTCAAGAAGACGCTTGGCATCAGCAGCTTCGCGGTCCGACTGTTGCTTCTGAACTCGCATAGCCTCGAGCTCAGCATTGGCATCACGTAGACGGCTCTGAAGGCTATCGTGTTTCGAGGCAAGAGTCTGTTTCTCGGCGTCGAAGATCTGTCTGTCGGACTCGTACTTTTTGAGGTCGGCCTTCAGGATTGAGAGCTCGCTTTCCTTGCGGCGGATCAGATCCTCGTAGCTGGTAGAAGTGGAGGACAGATCGGAGATCTGCTGGCGTACTTGGCGGTTTTCCTCGAGCAACTCCTTGATCTGCTTCTTGCCGGCTTGGACTTCCTTGTCGGATGCTGCGAGCTTGATGTCAAGATCCTGCTCGGTCTTGAGGAGTTTCGACTCCAGCTCTTGGAGTTTGCGCTCCTTCAGACTCAAGTGGCTTTGCAGCATCTTCACTTCCTGGCTCATGGACTCCTTGGCTTGGCTGTGTTGCGTATGAGCTGCCTCGAGGTCTTGCAATTGCTGATCCAGGGTTGCAATTTGCTCTTCGAGATCCTGCTTTTCGGCTTCGAGATTTCCGATGATCTGACCAGCCTGCTCTAGCTCCTTACGCCAGCTCTCGGCTTGCTCCTCTGTCTTCTTCTTGGCCTCCATGAGGGCGTCTAGCTGGTCTTCAAGCTGGTCCTGATCTTCAATGGCACCTTGGAGCTTCTCAGCAAGCTCAGCCTCTCGATCTTGAAGTCGCCTGAAGATTTCTTCCTTGTCCAGGGCGAGGGCACGTTCACTTTCGAGAGTCTTCTGGATCTTTTGAATGTCCATTTCGGCTCTGCGACGATCGTCCTCCACGCGCTGTCTTTCTGCCGCTTCTTGTTGCATCTTTCCTTCGAGCTGTAAGATCATCTCATCGCGCTTCTTGACTTCAGCAGCTTGACGAGTAGCACCAAGCATTGGTCTCATGCGGATGAAGAGTCGCCACCAGGGATTGGACTGGAGGTCTAGGTATACCTGGAAGTTTTTCTGCACAATGCGAGTTGCCTCAGCTCGGTAGAGCCGCTTGTGAGCAATTCGACGTTGCGTGAAACCACGGGCTGCCGATTGGAATTGGATCATAATGTCGCGAATGAGGTTGTCACGTTGGTCTTCAAGCTCCGCAAGAACGCCTGCGCGGAAGAAGACCTTCGTGATACCGACGCGATAGAGTGTCTTGTCCATGCCCAGCTTCTCGAGGATCATCTTTGCAACGAGCTGACCCTCAAGATATCCTTTGGGAATGTCTTTGCACAACACCTCATATCGTTGTCTGAATTCGACAAACGTCAAGCGGTTAGGGAATCCGGTACGAGCAATTCTAATTCCTTCCAGCACACCATTACATCGTAGCTGATCGAGAACGAGAGGTGCACTGAATTGTTTCGGGCGCTTCTTGTGATTCGGAAGTATACATCGAACAAAATGCGGATGTGTCGAATGCAGCTGGTTCATCAGAGTCGAGAGTTGCTCCTTGTGACGTTGAGCAACCGTGCGGAAGAGACCCTTCTTCACACGGCTGCGGGTCCCACCAACTTCATCGTCCGGATCGGCACAGTCCGCAAACAGGTTGGCGATGTGTTTATCAGATGATGCAGCCAACAGACGAGTAACGTTGTCGTTGAGAGGATCTTTGTTCTTCTCCAACCAGCCTTCTGTTGAATACTCAACCTCAGCCGCATAGTGGGTAAGAACAAATCCTTGTGTCAACATTGAACGCTTGTACTTGTTGCTCTTTCGATCCCAAAGCGAATGAAGCTTCTCGGTGAAGCTGACGTCCGTAGCCTTGGGCATGACACTGTCTTCGTCCAGACAGGAGAAGATACCAATAGGATTTGGCAATTCAATGAGGTCGATGGTCGGTTGCAGGTCGCGACCAAAGTCAATGAACTTCCACTCGATTTGCTCCCGTGCGTACTCTTCCTGCTCCAAGACAAACATGTGGTGATTGAAGAACTGTTGCAGCTTCTCGTTCGTGTAATTAATGCAAAGCTGTTCGAAGCTGTTCTCATCGAAAATTTCGAATCCTGCAATGTCAAGAACACCAATAAAGTGCGAATCGTCGCCCCCAGATCCTGTCTGGTCCAGCTGTCGGTTGATGCGGTCGACCAAGTCACCGAACCCACGTTCGTAAATGCCCTTGGCAAGAGCATCAATCGCAAGGTTCACCTGCTCAGGCGTCTGGACCTTCTCGACCCATTCACGTCCGGCCTTGACTCGAGGATGTAGTAACGCTTTCATGAAGTCATCGGCAGAGACACCGAGCAACTGACAAACTTTCCTGGCTTGCGCCTCGGCATTAGAATCCAAAGTAGCCTGGTCGGCTCGTCGGCTCTCTTTGATCGCTTTGATGTTACCGAGATGGAGCACAGCCGCAATGGTTCGCAGAATGCCAGCTTGCTCTTTGTCCGTGAACTTCATGACATGGAAAGCCTCGATCAGTGTGTTCCATTCGTCGCGGTCGTCAACTCCAGAGATGGCATCGTTTCCATGTTTGGTGTAGTCGAAGTCCTCCGTGTCTGCTGAGTCCAGCAAGAAGTCCTGCTTCATTGCTGGATCTGCTCCGCGCAGCAACTGGTAGAAGACGTGGTAGTTTCGTTCGTTGGCATTAAGTCTTACAACTCTGGACTTCTCTAGCAGATACCAGTCGATGTACGCGCCGGCGATCTGACCTGTACGAGAGAACTCGATGCGAATGAACTTTCCGAATCGAGACGAGTTGTTATTGCGGACTGTCTGAGCGTTACCGAAGGCTTCGAGGATGGGGTTGGCTCGTAAAATCTGTTCGGAGAGGTTGGTGAGGTTCTTTGCGCCCGACTTCGCCCGTGGAGTGTCAGAGTTGGCAACTGCAGCCAGGTACTGGATGACTTTTTTGGTGTTCTCAGTCTTTCCAGCTCCAGACTCTCCCCTAGATTGCGTCAGCTGTGGCTGTAACATGTTTGGAGCGGATGCTTACGTGACAAGGATACTTTGGTTGGTGCCTTCGTCGACCAGATTCCGGAATGCTTCATCGGCCATAGCAAAAATATGTGGCTTCGTCTCTTCACGCCCTCTTCCCCGGTACATGTTGATGTAGTCTCTCGAGTAGATGGGCAACGGACAGTACGGGTTCACTGTGACCAAGAAGAGTCCTGAATACGTCTGGTACTTATCAGTGGCTGGGCATCATGCACGATTTGAGCTCGACTCACATAGATCAGATCAGCCTGGTAGCGCATATGCAGGTTGTGGATGACCGAGGGCTCGTTCAGGTGTGTCAACTCGGCCATGTCGCCAGCCTTATCGAACTTGGCTGGGTTGACTTTGTCGACAGCGTCCGCGTCGACCTCCTGCTGCGTTCCATCGTCACACTGCACCAGCAGCTTCCCACCTGGCTGTTCCTCTACTACCCATCCCCGAACAAAAGCATTCTTGGGGTCGTGCAGCCATACGTAGCGCTTGCCAGAGAAGTCGTTCTCGCCTTCCACAATCCCCCCTGGCTTCGCACCGTCTGTCGTGTCCTCTGAGATGAACTGCGGCGCGAACGTGCCCATGCTGTTGCGATTCGAGTTGGAGCGCAGCCGTGTTTCGCTCCGGCTCAGCGGCGGGCTGGCCAGATGTGTAAGGGACTGGTGCCGCGCGTGCGCCATCTTGGGCTCTGTGTGTGGCTGGTCGGTGATGGAAAGCGGTCGCGATGGCAGGCCCGGCGACGGCGATGCTGAGTTGCCTCGCGCAAATGGGCTGTTCCGTACGCGTGACGGCCCATTGGGAGCAGGCGCGCTCATGTTGTTGTGGCAGGTGCAACGGATCTACTTGTTGGCGTCGATGTCGCGCATTATGTGGGGAATGTAGGTGAAATTAGGGCGCCTGCAGGAACAAAAAAGTCGCAGACTATTACAAACTATGTACAATGATGCAGCAGGGCGCCGTACAGCTTGGATCGAGTCGCAGGTAATACAAAGTAGTTTTGCGGAGAGGCCTGCATGCGCGCGGGCGGGCGGCTCGCTGTCGCTGTTGATCTACTTGGTGACCGTAGCAACGAGCCGCCAGCCCACTTTCGGTTTGGCGAGATCACGGCCTATCGATCATCGACCATCGAACCGCCCCCTCCAGCTGGCCTGGCCCGGGCGCCAAAGCGCGCGTCGAGCACGTGATCTGTCCGCCGCGGCCTTTGATTTTGGATGTCGATGAGATGGTCCATGATTATTACCAGCTCTCACCCCGCGACAATCCGTCAACCAACCACGGCGCCGAGTGAAAGCGCATTCATTAGACTCCGTGCTGCTGTCAACGGCGCTTGCACCCACTCACGTGAAGCTCTTACATTCGATGCGCTGAGACCTGCGCAGAGCTCCTTCCCTCAACGCGTTGCGCTCCTGCCGCGATGGCCAACAACAATTTCCCACCCGGGATGCCCTTTCCTTTTCCATTCCCGCAAATGCAGCAGCCACCGAACGGCGCTCACCAAGATGGGCAGCAACAACACGCTCCGCCGCCGCCTGTGTGGAACCTGCCTGGTCTCCAGCAGTTTCCCCAACCGTATGCGCCTCCGCCTCAGACTGGACATGGCGAGAATCAGAACAACCTGCCGCCGTTCCCTTCTGCTGGTGAGCTACCCTTTGTGACGCGTCTGAAATGTTCTTTGCGTGCTGACCGCCTTCTAGGTGTTAGCTGGCCACCTCAAATACCGCCCGAGTGGCTGCAACTGATGCAGAGTGGTATGCAGAGTGGCATGATACCTCCCCCTCTGCCTGGTCTCTCCTTCCCTCCACCGTCGCTTCCGCACACACCTCAGGCTCCGGCCACACCGATTGCCCATCCGCCTCCATACCCTCCGCAACCCGCGCCCACGGATCGCGTACAAGAGGTCATGGATAGCGACCGAGAGGACGGCGAGGTGAGCGATGCAGACGCAAGCTCGAGGACCATGGCAAACGTTGCCATGCGCCAACGGTACCCCGCGCCACCACGGTCTGCACCTCAGCCAGCGAACACTCCCTCGCGCGCAGGGGACTCTTACAACCCTGACATGCCTTCTGCCGGTCAGACAGTGCGTCATGTCCCTGCAGCTAGAGATGCGCCACAAGCGAGTGCGACTGTAAACGAGCTGGATTCAGTCCAGCAGCAGCGCGAAGAGGCCAAGCAGTTCATTCGACTTTTGAATGCCAACAATATCGGTTACCGTGCTCTGGCCAAGGAGAAGATTGACGGGGAGCTACTCAGAGGCATGTACAGGAGCATGAACCTGCCCTCTGAACCCGAACCGATCCCACCCCCCAAGACGAATGGCGCAGCCGCAACAAAGCCAGCCGTGGAGAGTGAGGCCGTGACTGCAACTACCGCAATCACACAGAAGGTGGTACCACCCGTGGCCACCAATATCGGTGCTACGCAAAGCGCTGCCCCGTCGCCAGTGGATCGAAAGGATTACCTGGCGCGTCTGCAGGCAGCTAAGCTGGCTAGGAAGTCCGGCCCTGCGAAAGAGAGCCCTCCACAGAAGTCACCGCCTGCCGTTGCTTCTCCTGCAACCGGCGTCAACACTCCTCAGGCGAGCATCACGCCAACACGCAAGCCGCAGGTTACAGATGAGCAGAAGGCACGCCAGACGGAGTTGATCAAGCAGAGATTGGAAGCCTTGAAAGCCCAGAGCAAACAAACCGCTACAGCATCGAACAATTCCGTACCAAAGCCTGGCCCCTCACAGCCTGTTACACCAAAACTTCAACCGCCTACTTCTAGTATTGCAGCTCAATTCGTACCCCCTACAAGCTTCTCGAACATCCCGGGGTTGTTTATGAGCACAGCAGCAAGTGAAGCAAACGGATCTTCCACACCGTCGAGACAACCGCATACCATTCCGCAAAAACGACCTGCTCCCTCTGATACCTCATTGTCAACACCTCGTGGATCGGTGACACCTTATAATCGCACGTTCGGCCAGTCTCCCCATACTCATCAAGACGAGCCGATAATTATCGAAGTCAGCGACGACGACGACGATGACGAAAGCAATGGTAGCGATATGGATATCGACGATGATCAAGTTCCAGCGGGGTCTTCAAACATCCGACAAGCCCCTATGTCTGTCCCCGGTTTCCCACCTCGGCAACCCCCTGCGCCAGCTGCGGCATCTGCCGTCAGCACACCTGGGCCGCAGACACCTGCGACCCTTGCACGGACTGGAGAGCTCAGTACCAAGGAACAGGAACTGGCAGCTCTGAAGCTGACTCTTAAGAAGAAGTTGGCAGAGCAGAAGCGGGTCAGGGAAGAAGCTGCCGAGGCTGCGGCTGCATCTGCAAAGACCCCTCAAGCGACGCCATCGAAACCCTCTGGGACTGTGTCTTTGCCAGTCTCTGCGGTCACGCCAACACTTGCCAAGCCCAGTACCTCACAAGCCGATAGTTCGCGAGATCGAAAGCGTCGTCGTCGAACTGAGATTCAAGAGCAGCTACCCACCCTTGACGACGAGATTGCCAACAACGAAGCCGAAATGGTGCGACTTGCGAAAGATCTTGAGAGGCTGAGGACAAACAACAAGCGAATCATGCAAGACAAGGAGAGATTGACCAGGGAGCTGGAGGAGCTCGGTATCGATACGGAAGGCATGTCTCATGCCGACATGAAGGCAACTAAGGAAGAGATCGAGCGTGCTAAGTCACCCGAAGTTTTAGACGTCCAGAAGTCTGTTGAAAGACGTTCTCTACAACCCGTCTCAAGCGAGCAGTCTGACGCTTGTAAGGCAAACTCAGTTGACGGAAAAGACAAAACCACAAGCACGACAGCAGCCGCTTCTTTATCTGCCACCACAAGTTCGCAGTCTATCACGACACAGTACGGCTTCCTTCCCGGACTTGGTCAGACTGCGCCTAGCATATCTGGATCGACGGACCCGCCTTCTGTTGCACAGCCCGCACACGAACAACACTTGAATTCCGTCCCCGATTTACCACCCGCTTCAGACTTTGCAGAGCCTGCTAAGGTCTCGACTGATTCTGGGACCGCGAACGATCGCGCTTCAGCTACGCCTGTGGATGATGATGATGAAGATTTTTACTCACCGCCGCCACCGGGTGAGATTGTTACCGGTGATGAGGTTCCTGCGACGCATCCACCCGGCACTGAAGATGAACACAGCAAGATGGCTGCTCTGTCCCCCTCTGAAGAAGGTGAGGTAGAGATGTCTGAGTCGTCTGAAGAAGAAGAGGAGTACGAGCCGGAAGAGCCCACTGTGGAAGCACCCGTCGTAGAAGCACCCGTTGTTAGCGAGCGTAATCTGGAACACTCTTCGCAGCAGGTTCAGCCGCCACCAGAGCTGCAGATCGAAAAGTCGCAGTCCGTCGGGCAATCCCAACTGTCCACCGAAGACGAGGAGCCTTATGAGCCGCCTGATGTTGATGAAGAGATGGCCGAAGTCGCAGATGCTGCCGCCACTACTGCCCACTCTGTAGCCGCTCAACCTGAAGTTTCATCTCCTGGCGACGTCGACGATGGAGCTATGGATATCGCTACTTCTTCATCAGAGGACTCAGAAGACTCTGATTCAGAATCAGAAGATGAGACGCACTCAGAGGCGGAAGGCTCAACTTCATCTCTGCACCAAATGCAAATCGATGCTAATCCTGCTGATGATCTAGCGCCTGAACTGCAATCTCAGAATGCTGTAACTATTGTCCCAGCTACTGAGCTACCACAAAACGTAAGGTACTCATCATCTTGACAATCTGTGCTGACATACTAAGGTCTCAACTATCGATGAGGAGCCCGAGCCTAAGCCAGCTGCCTTTACACCCTATGAAAGCCCCCTTCGCCTGTTCAAGTCTTACCGCTATCATCCAAATTTCTCACAAGATGTCGATGGTGGCTTCTTGTCTATGACCTACAGTCATCAGATTGATCCTGAAAAACCTCTTTGCCCTTTCGAATCTGCAGGTGGTTCTTGCAACGACCCCGAATGCCCTAACCAGCATTTTCGGGGCATGGGTATCACTGGTGCGTTCCACGGCGGGTCTCATGCTCACGTTCGTCCTACCCGCCCCTTGTACGCAGACTGACTTCGTCCTTGTAGGTGAGAAACTTCTTGTTCAGCTCGGGACTGCCAACCCTGGCAAGACCCAAGAGGAGAAGCAACGATGGAATGACGGTCTGCGAAGTGTATTGAAGGATCTTCGCCAGAGAAACATCAAGGACCCGAACGGGATTGCGCGAGAAATCGCCAGATATCGCCGAGAGTTCCTCAACGACGATACGCGGGTTGTGAACCTGTGAGATTGTAGACCAGCCCATGCGGGGTGCTGACCTTGCTGTCGGTACTTCGTCCTTTGACATTAACTGTACAGCGCAGCACTCTTCTTTCACCTCTTTACACCATTCCTTTAGCCGTGCGAATGGCTTCTCGATGGTTCTCGACAGCATTGATTCTCCAAATGGCGCACGGTGCATGTCTTTTGGATTGTAAGCATCGATACCCTTTGCATTGGGACGGAGTTTGGCCTTGCCTCTGGCGACGGCAGCGGAAGATCTTAACATGTGACATGTCTATCGCGAGAGCAGCCAACGCGGCCGCTTCCATCGACCCTAGCATCTCAGCACGCCTATTTGGTTACCGGCTCACGCCGTCTGGCCAAGAGATTTGGTTATCTCATTGTGAACCATGCTGTGGATCGATGCAGCGGCTGCGGTTGGCTTGAGCTAGTTAAATATAACACTTCATCTAGTATACAAACAATATCACACTGTCACTTTCATTGAATATTCTACTGAGTATACATCCTTTGCAAACCTGTCTCTGCGCTGATGTGTAGAGTACATAGCGCCAAGGCTGAAGCTGTCGTCGAACTGGAACGCAGATCTCAACCCAAGCACGCAAAAAGACTGGGACGGGAAGCACGGCACGAGACCGCACTCGATTGGCGCGACTCACCATGCCCCATCAGACCACAAACCCTCCGACGAACCGTCCCAAAACCGACATCATCGTGGCTGAAAAACCCGTCGTGACGTCAGAAGCCCAGCTAAACCTCTGACTTCAGCTCAACGCGGATGCGTTCCCCACCACGCCATTGGAGAATCAAACTAGACCACATGCATGTTTTACCATTTCCCATCGCGATTTCCACTTGTGGCCGTTCGCTGTCGTCGAAGAAAGTTCTTTTCCAGGGTCTGCTGTTTAGACTCTGCCATCAGTGGCTGACGGGAAGGGTTCCAGTCTTTCGCTCCTACGTAACTAATGCGTCCTCGTAGGCTGCTTTGGGACAAGCAGGCGGCAGACAAGGGTCCTTCTTTCGTCAACGATGTTGGCTAGTGAGAGGCGCGATGGCGGTTGGCAAACCTGATTCTGGCAGGACAAACAGGGGACTGGATGCTTGACATCTACTCGTAGGGACTAGGTGGGGTAGTTGTGACGAAAAGAGGTGCGCCTAGAAATTGGGTGCGGGTAGAGCCTCGCATGGCATGGTGGTAGCGAGGCTGAAGCTCTTGGGGTTTGTTCACACGGTTCGGGGAGTCTCCTCAATTGTATCTTTGTGGTGTATAGACATGTACGTATTCGAGCACATCACCGTCCGTAACCGCTACAAACGGGCACCCCGCAGCCTAGCGCTCTGTTTCGTCGTCAATACGACGCCCCGTCTAGTCCTGCCTCCTGCACTTCCTCTAGATCTCTCCAACCAAAGCGCTATATCCCTAGCGTCTGCCACTCTCCCAGACTAGGCAATATCGATCTCCTCACGCTTCGCATGTGGCCACGAGGAAGATCTACGTCAGGATGCTATCTTGCCGCTTTGGGATGTAGGTCGGGGCAGTGGCTGGACAATCTCGTGGTCTAAGTGTCGAGGCTACGGATTTAGATGCTAAGGGTGCAGCTTCAAGCATGCGGGAAGGGTTGGGAAGGAGGCTAAGGCGGTGGGGATGACGGGCGGTAAGAGGCTAGATTGGAGGAGGCGCTGGGTGTGGGTTTGGAGATGGCCAGACGGCATGGTGATGACGACAGGGGAGAGGGAGGGCAGAGTGGTGTTATGAGGGAGCGAGGGCGCGCAAGTGTGAGTGAGTTGAAAGCGTTCACTGTGTCTGATTGCTGGACCGCGTTCTTCATCTCCCCCTTCGATTAGTCTTCGTCAATTCGGAGTGAAGAGACATAGTTGGCATCATGAATATCAACGTAAGTCAAATCAACTGAGCGTCGAGCTCGTATCGCAACACAAAAACCTACCATTCATCGTGCCACTCACATTGCTCTGACACAATCCTCTAACATCCCTCCTAGGAGCCCCGACAAGGCCGGGCCTTCGCCCTCCCCTTCACCAAAGCCGCCAACCCCAGTGCAGAATTGTCCGACAAGGAGCTTCGTCTCCCCTTCCTGAAGAAGCTGCCCGACAATGTCCGCAACCACTTCATCGCCATGTGCGGTGAGTACGTCGGCACTGTCCTGTTCCTCTGGTTCGCATTGTCCGGCACCCAGGTTGCGAACAGCATTCCATCGACGGGTGGTCAGACCGTGGCTGAGGCCGGGTCCAATCCCCAGCAGCTGCAGTATATTGCTCTGTGCTTTGGGTTCTCGCTGGCTGTAAATGCGTGGGTGTTTTTCAGGATTTCGGGTGGCTTATTTAATCCGGTATGTTTGGTTGATGCTCCACTGATTCGATATGCCTTCGCCGAGCATACTGACAAAGATAGGCTGTCACTTTCGGCATGTGCCTGATCGGTGCGCTACCGTGGATTCGAGGTGCCCTTCTCTTCTTCGTACAGATCCTGGGTGGCATCACTGCTGCTGCACTGGTGACCTGCATGTTCCCCCACGAGGGGAAGATCAACGTGCGCACTTCGCTTGGTGGAAACACTTCCATCACTCAAGGCCTTTTCATCGAGATGTTTCTCACTGCTCAGCTTGTGTTCACCATCTTCATGCTGGCGGCTGAGAAGCACAAGGGCACCTTCATCGCCCCCGTCGGTAAGTAGCCTTGCCTACTAGCACCTACGGTGACTGATGTGACATCACAGGTATCGGACTTGCCCTCTTCATCGCCGAGTTGACTGGAGTATACTTCACCGGCGGCTCCCTCAACCCCGCGCGCTCCTTCGGCCCAGCAGTCGTCAACCACAGCTTCAACCACTACCACTGGATCTACTGGCTTGGCCCCATCCTTGGCGCCATCGTCGCCGCCGGCTTCTACAAATTCATCAAGATCCTCGAATACGAAACCGCCAACCCGGGCCAGGACAACGACCACGCAGCCAACGTCCAACGCAGGAAGAACCTCCTCCTCGCCGCCGGCATCAACGAATACGACGCACACAAAGTCGCCGAAGAGCTCACCGAGAAGACCACCGTCGCCCAAGCAGGCGGCCCAGACGGAACCGTCCTCGCCAACGGCCAGGGCCGCTCCGACCACCCCGTCGACGCCCAAGGCATGTACGGCACCCATTTCCGCCGCCCATCCACTTCCTCCTCGCTCCACAGCAAGCGTACCTCAGACAAAGACGCCTACGCTGCTCCGTACCAGCCCCAGCGTCCGCAAGCCACCACTACCGGTAGCCAGATCGGCCGCTTCAGCTACCTCGGCGACCGTGGTGTTGCGCCAACGAATCCTGCGCATGTTAATGCTATGGCTGCGGAGACGAGGATGGATTCCCCGGCTATGACGACGAATGATCAGTTGTATGCGCCGCTGGCGCATGGTGCTGATGTCCCGCTCGGTGGGAGCGTGCATCCTGATGCGGAGCCTAGGCAGAGGTTTGGAAGGACGCCGTCGAGTTATGCTTGAGAGGCGGTATGACTTATGATGGCTATGTAATGAGGTTGAGGAATACCCAGGTTGATGTCCTTTGGATGTTTTGGTTTGGAAGCACACTTGCGTGGCGTTGGCGGAGGCGATCTCTCAAGTATATATATCCTCGTCTATTTGATTGAAGTTATCGATACTTTGTCTTCAGTGCTTTTTTGATCATGACTACCATTGTGGATATTTGGATCTATCGTGGGCACCTTCTCTGAGAATGTTGACGGGCGGTTTTGTTGTTTGACTTTGACATCGTATCTGTACTCAGGGGCAGTGTTGAAGGGACATTATCCGCCACTGATGATAGGGAGATGTTGTCGTGTATTCCGCAGTACATGGTTTGATCCTATCGATGTTCCTATCTTGCAACGCTGACACCCTCCTTCTCACAACCCTCTCTGTCACCATCACTCGTGCCTCTAATCTGGTGACAAGTAACGGCTCAACCCGAAATGTCCCTACATGCATCGGTTATAGACTATACTTCCGTGTGCTGTCTCCAGCATACTGATGTTTCGAAACCCGCCATGCGACCTAATCTCTCACAGCGCTTAGCAGCGCGTTCACAAACGCGATCGACGCGACAGGACGCGTCTGCCTTGCGACACTTCGATCCACCTCTACTGAAGTGCATTCTGCCGATACTCACTGCGATTTGTCGCAACAAGTACTGGTACCTTCAAAGGTGTGACGACCTCCCTCGCGGCCGGCGTCTGGCGCTTAGGCACGGACCACCTTCCTACCAAAGGTGAACGTACATCCAATGCTTCGCGCCACCCAATATTTCCATTCTGGGCCTTTTACTCTTTCTGTTTGCTTTGTTAATGCGACGAAACGAGGCCTTTTTGTGTTTGTGGTCGGCATAATTTCCACCTGGCTCTAGCCGTCCGCTCCGCTGGCTCCTGGAGGGTGGCATTGGGCAGGAAGCTTCAGCAGCTGTGCGGCGCAGTCGATAGGGTGCCGTTGCTCGTAGGGAGATGCCAGACTATCTCGGCTTGTTGAGTTGCTCTGCCACCTTATAGTCGTAACCTGCTGGTGCTTCGCCCACCATGCGCTGGCTGCTGTTACGGTTCTATATGCTCTTTTTTGTCGTTCACTAACTTTGTTCATCCCCCTCTGGCTGGCCCAGCATTCCATAGTTCTCCTGTACTCCCTACATTCTAAAGCCATTAATCATATTAGCCCCTCTAATTGCAACCATGCAACTCCCACGAAGATCCGTCCGAAGCATCCAGGAGCTTCCCAGCATCTACACAGCTTTTCCGGCAGACTACAGGCCTGTGAGAACACACAGTGCCTCGACAGCTTCGGATTTGGCGAGCTCACCAGATATCGAAGGTGGACTCGAAGTGGTCCCACTAGAGCATGACAGCATACGATCTGCGCCGATTGTCAGTGCGTACATAGATGAGAAGGAAGTGTTCATCAGTACGCAAGAAGTGCTCGAGAAACCACTCCCTAACATCCCAACCACACTATGGGCTCGGACTTGGGGAAGAATGTCTATTAAGTATCGCGTATTCGTCGTTCTAGGTCTACAAGCTTTTGTACTCCTTACCATTGGCATCGCCTTGTTAGCTACAAACTCAAAAACCAAAGACAAGTATGGCAGCTCACACAGACTACATTTTCTAGACTGACATTAACACAGCGACCGCTCTGAAGTCCGGACGACTGGAGGCAATGATACTACAATCGAGAGCCCAGCAAACCCTATCGAGCGTGGTACCTTTGCGGTGCCCATACAGTCTGCACAACAACAAAGCTCAGCATGTCTAACGCGATCAAACGAGTCTCGAGCATGGCAGTGCGCCTTCGACACGATGCTGCAGCTCAGCATCCTGCCCTCCATGGGGGAAGATGACAAGCCTATCATGATGACGCTAGGGCTGCCGTCGACTGCGAACAGGAGCGTGCATTGTGGACAGCAAGCTCCTGAGATCGGCCCAACTGAGCTGACTTCCGTCAAGCCTACAGACAACGGACCACAGTATAGCTTCTCAGCAATATACAATCGTGTTGTGATACTTCGACCGGACCAGCTTGGTCAAGAAAACATCAGCACGACACCGTACCAAGGCCAACCTAAGCACACGGTTTTCGTGCCTGGACAGTCGCTCTGGCGCTGCAGTTTCAATGACACTCAGCTTGACGGATATGTATACACAAGAAGGTCAGACGATACAAATTCCTCCACACCTAATGGGTCCTCTGGCGAGAGTTCGCAGTTGCCATTCAAGGTGAAGCTTGTTGAGAGGAGAGCAGCGTCTGCGAGTGCCCCATCCTGCCAGAAGGTCGTTGTGAAACAAGACGGAGGTCTCGAAGACAGCGGTGAGAGTGTGGATTTACAGCTGTCGAAGACTACATCTGAGTCTGGCTCGAGTCAGGGCGATTCTGACGCCGCGTGCCAGTGTCAATGGGTTGTCGGGTAGTCAATGAACACACTAAACACACACAACTTGGTGAATTCGTTGTTGAACATGCTGATCAGATGCTGTCAGTGCAATGTTGTGGTTGCAGCAATCTGCATGTGAAGATACATGTGATGCCCAGTTCATCGGCAGCAGACCGCCGGCTACAAGTCACGCGCAGCAGGCACGTCCGTCCTTGAGAGGAAGGTGCTCAGGAGCTGCTAATGCGCAGACTCAGACTTCATCGAGTCCCCTCCCTGCTCGCAAGCATCACCTTTGCCGTCGAATTCCAACGTGTTGAGCTCAACCTCAGGCAGCAAACACGTCTCACAGCTGTTGACCTGCACGCGAAGACGTCACAGCTGGGCAGGGGAGAGCGTCTAGCGAGATCGGGCAACGACCTCGGCGCCTATCACGCAGCGCGCAAAAAAAGTAAACGGCCCCGCCGCCTGCGATCTCCGCCTGACATTCACGCCGCTAGACTAGGCTCAGACGGCTGCAAGCTCACCAAGCTCTCTCTCTCCGCTGCTTGCTCTCGATTCTTCCCTGAATAAACAGACCGAGTCCCTTGGTGATCTCGCTGCGCAGCTACCCAGCCAACACCACACCCGAACGCTGCTACTCCACACCCGAACCACTGCCCCCCGCCAATCGCATGCCCACACCGCATCAACAGACCCCGATTTCGCTCGTCCCTTACAACCCAGCATGAGCTGGCTCCTCTACCTCTCCTTCGCACCCGTTGCGCTCATCATGCTGCTCAGGGTGCTCAGCGTCGTGCTGCCTGGGCGAATGGGCGAGAAGGCTACCTTTGCTGCGTTCAGCGTCACCGCGTTCCTGATGCTGATCGTATGCGCGAGCTACGGCGTCGTTGCTAGCATTGTCCTCCGTGCCGTTGGTTATGGCGGCTTGAGCCAATGGACTGTTGGGCGCGCGTTCAAGTGGACCATGTGGCTAAGCACCGGCGTCACGTTCCGCGTCGATGAAGCAGGTGGCCGCGAGGAGGGTGGCAGGCGCGGAGGGAAGGAGGCATTGGATACTCGGCCTGCAGTGTTCGTTGGCAACCACCAGACGTGAGTTCTCCCCCCTCGGTCCCCAAACCACAGCATACCCAGGCAGAGCAAGACATGCGAATCATCCCACTACAGCTAGATCAATTAAGCTAGATCAGTTACTAACACTCCCTCCTTCACAGCGAACTCGATGTGCTCATGCTCGGCTGCATGTTCCCCCCCTACTGCTCCGTCACCGCCAAGTCCTCGCTCAAATTCACCCCCTTCCTGGGCCAATTCATGGCGCTCAGCAAGACCGTCTTCATCGACCGCGCCAACCGCGCCACCGCCCGCGCCGCCTTCGACGGCGCCGCAAACACCATGAAAAACGACCGCCAATCCGTCTTCATCTTTCCCGAAGGCACCCGCTCCTACGCCTCCGAGCCCACCCTGCTGCCCTTCAAAAAGGGCGCCTTCCACCTCGCCGTCCAGGCTCAGGTCCCCATTGTCCCGGTTGTGAGCGCAAACTACACACACGTGCTGGATATGAAGAAGAAGCTGGTCAGGCCCGGGGTCGTGGATGTCACCATTCTGCCGGCGATTCCGACAAAGGGGTGCACGGCGGCGGATGTGGATGCGCTGGTGGAGAGGACAAGGAACGCGATGATGGATGAGTTGGTTAGGTTGGCGCATGTCAGCGGTGCGAAGGAGGGGAATGGGGTTCCGCTGTCGAGCGCGAGCGGCGTGGATGAGGCGAGGAAGGAGTTGAGGCAGAGGAATTAAGAATCACCCCCATGCTATGTCATGACGAAGGGGTGAAGGAGGACACACACACACTTGAGTAAGGAGTGAACGAGCACAGAAAGACGAAAAAGGACAGTTACACCACACGCAATGTCCGCTTGCATCAGATCATTGCACAAACACATAAAACACCATGACAGAACCCCCCCTTAAACTACACAAATCCCACATCACACCCACTCACTCACTCACCCCTCCTCCTTCACAACCCCCCACCCCCCTCCCCCCAACAACCCATAAACCTCCTCATTCCCCCCCTCAAGCCCACTCACCGTATGCCCCTTCCCACTCGGCCCGGGATCATTCCACTGCGCCACCAACCTCGTCTGCTCCTTGCCCACCTCGAGAATACTCCCGCCCACCAGCTCCTCGTCCACCAGACACCGCAGCATCGCCTCCGCGACCTCCTCCGGCGTCGCCCACTCGTCCGTCCCGTCGGCGTCGCTCACGAACTGCAGTTTCTCGGGGTGCTCAGTCCAGAGCGGGGTTTTTATCACGCCCGGCGCCACGCCGTTGACCCGGATCCCGAAGCGTGGTTCCAGCGCCGCCAGGCTGCGGATGAAGCCGTTCATGGCGTGTTTGGACGCGATGTAGATCGGGGTGTGCAGGTTGCTGGTTTGGCCGGCGATGCTGCTTACGATGAGGACGCGTTTGGGGGGTGCTGGGCTGGGGGGGTTGGTGGTGGTGGTGTTGAGGAAGTGCGAGATGGCGAGCTGGGTGCTGCGGATGGGGTGGGTGATGTTCACGTCGAGCGAGGCGTAGCGGTCGCCCGAGGGAGAGTCTTTGCTCTGTGGAGTCCCCGGTGGGTGCCAGAAGTTGGTCCAGACGGGGTCGAAGATGCCGGCGCCTGGGCACACGATGTCGATGGTGGTGAATTCGCGGATGGCGGTGGTGAACATACGCTCCAATTGGGCCCAGGAGGTTACGTCGGTGGGTTGGAAGACGGCGCGTGGCGTGCCGGTGGTGTGTTGCGAGAGCAGGTGTTGGGCTTCTGGGCGCAGGGACAGGTCTGCGAGGAGCACGTTGCAGCCTTTGGAGAGGAGGAGTTTGGCGAAGCAGTAGTTTATGCCTGGGGGGTTTGGTGAGTTAGGGGGATTGGTTGGGTTGGGGCTGGGAGGGGTGGACCTGAGCCTGCGCCTGTTATTATGGCGGTCTTGCCTTTGACGTCGTATGCTGCTTGTGAGCCCATGGTGCGGTGGAGGTTGTGCACTTTGCAAAGGGGTAGAATCTGAAGTATAGAGAGAGATCGGAGAAAGTGAAGATACGAAGATATACAACTAGAACGCCCTTACACGCGTATGTACTCACGAGTGTCCTGAGGCGATTCCGGTACTACGGCATACCAGATGTGGTAATCTGGTTGTAGACCGAATGAGGGGTATCGTGGGGTAGCTGCGTGCTTGCCGAATCCACCTCTATTTCGGAAGCGACTACACGCGTGTAGATTCGCGTGTCGTGCGTATTGGCGGAACTATGTCACTGTGGTTGACTTTGTTACCTTGGAGTTCTGGGGTCGACGCATTGTCCAAAGCGGCTATGTGAAAGAATATCGATATTCTAGAGCTAAGTCACGGCAGCGCTGAGGTTCGGTTCAGAGGACGACTCCAGATACTTCGCAAGAGTATAGATCATCTTGTGCAAGAAGTGTATTGGTCGTCCGTTTGTCGTGGTTTGTGATCATGCTGAAGGTGCAGCCAAAGTCAACCCATGAGCACTGTCAAGCCCGGCCGGATTCCAACTCTTTGACTATGGAGATTGCACTCAAGCTCAAGAATGAGCCTCACTATGACGCTTAGTTTATTTGTGTGTCTTGTGTGTCTGACGCCCGTTTTCGTGGCTTTCTCAGCTCGGCATCTGGTAAATCTGTATCAGATAATGGTGGTTAGAGTATGTGTCTTTAAACATATTCATGTTTAGTGTCGTTTTACAGGGGATGCAGAATTGTGCAGCTATTATTCTTGGGATGAGAATTGGTTCTGGACTTCCGGGTTGAAGTCGATTCAATGTTTCGCATCGTGTTGTTGAGATGTCATGTCACGGCGGTGAGGCATTCGCCGACATCTCCGGATGAGTGGGATGTCAGGACAACGCCCACGGTACGCAGGGCACCTGATGGCTCTTTAGACCCAAGTCTAGAGCTAGTTTCACGATAAGCTGCGGTGAGGGAAATTAGAGCCAGGTGTTTGTTATGGCGAGCTCGCATCGACGCGGCGATTTCACCGGCTGCCGCGGGAGCATGCAGGGTCACTCAAAAGCCGCAACAGACGTTCGTGGCAGCCGACGAGGGCGCTGACTGGCTCGGGTGACAGTAGTCCGGGACGTGGAAAATTTCCAAAAATGCCAAATGACAATGTTGAGCCGGTGGAACATGTTGGAAGAGATGGAACGAGCATGGTAGCAAGTTCTGCCGAGAAGGGAAGGAGGGGCATGGCGGTCCGCAGTGGATGCTTCGATGCCGGCGTGTGTCGCCCATCGAGCTCCAGCAGCGACATCAGAGGTGCTCAGGTATTACATCATACCCTGGACATGAGTAAGGATTTTGCAACAGCATGAGCTCGTCCAACGCAGCGCTGACAGGCCCAACGGCCGTGGAACGGCGAAGGCGGCGAGCACAACGAACAGCCCTACGCCGCCAGGGTCTGCTTACCGCGAGCATCTGGCGCGCTGATTGATGCAAAAGGCGACCAGTGGGCCGATGAGCCAATGTTGTGCCAGTTGTTAGCCTGCTGTTCTTCCGGCCGCCGTCGCGGTTGCCACGCTTGTGACGCAGCAGCCTTTTTTGTAGCGGGGCTCGACCACAGGCCAACTGATTGAAAGCTCGTCGACCACCGCAGCTGTTCCCAACAAACAACAACCTCTTCCCTCCTCACTGCGATACCCATAGCTTCGTTCCTATACCCCCAATTGCTTTCACATTTCACATCCACAATGTCTTCCTCCCTCGATCAGCTCAAGGCCACTGGCACCGTAGGTTACCCCCACTATAGCTCCTGGCTGTACCCCCACTGCACGTGCGATGTGATAGCATAGTGTGCAGCGTGCCAATTGCGAGTTTGAAAGCTGACTGGCCCCTGTTAGACCGTCGTCTGCGACTCTGGTGACTTTGCGACCATCGACAAGTACAAGCCCCAGGATGCGACCACCAACCCCTCCCTGATTCTCGCGGCCTCCAAGAAGCCCGAGTACGCAAAGCTCATCGATGCCGCCGTTGCCTGGGGCAAGAAGCACGGCGACAACATCGAGGACCAGGTTGATGCCACACTCGACAACCTCCTCGTCCAGTTCGGCAAGGAGATCCTCAACGTTGTTCCCGGCAAGGTCTCCACTGAGGTCGACGCCCGCTTCTCCTTCGACACAAAGGCCTCCGTCAACAAGGCCCTCCGTATCATTGACGTAAGTGTTTACCTTTCTAAACACGTGAAATTCCCAATCCTAACATCTGGCAGCTGTACAAGGAGCAGGGCATTGGCAAGGAGCGCGTTCTCATCAAGATCGCCTCGACATGGGAGGGTATCAAGGCTGCCGAGATCCTCCAGAGGGACCACGGCATCAACACCAACCTGACCCTCATGTTCTCTCTCGTCCAGGCCATCGCTGCTGCTGAGGCGAACGCCTTCCTCATCTCCCCCTTCGTTGGCCGTATCCTTGACTGGTACAAGGCTGCCACCAAGAAGGAGTACACCAAGGAGGAGGACCCCGGTGTCGAGTCTGTCGGCAGCATCTTCAACTACTACAAGAAGTTCGGCTACAAGACCATCGTCATGGGTGCCTCTTTCCGCTCCGTTGGCGAGGTCACCGAGCTCGCTGGCTGCGACTACCTCACCATTGCTGTAAGTTGACGGAATTCGAGAACAGCCAGAATCTTGCTCTAACAAAATCCAGCCCAACCTTCTCGAGCAGCTGTACAACTCCACCGAGTCCGTCCCCAAGAAGCTCGATGCTTCCAACGCCAGCTCGCTCAACATCGAGAAGAAGAGCTACATCAACGACGAGGCTGCCTTCCGCTTCTACTTCAACGAGGACCAGATGGCCACCGAGAAGCTCCGCGAGGGTATCTCCAAGTTCGCTGCTGATGCCGTCACCCTCAAGGATATCCTCCGCAAGAAGATCCAGGAGTCGTAGAGCGCTTGTCCGATATCGGTCGTTTTCATTAATAGTTACGAAGGCATGAATTTTACGGTTTGAGATCAGCTTGCATCACCACACTCATATAGCTGCTTGGTACTGCGATATATCAAAAATACAAAGAAATGAAATTGCCAAACCGTTGCCCCTCGTTGTGACTTGTGACTCCAAAGACTGATACTGTGATTGATGTTGCGATAGGCCGGGGACGGCAACCGGCGAGAAAGCAGACTGTTGATTTATCATTCGTCGGCCCAGAAGCTTCGGCAGCCGGCCTCGACACTCGAAAGAGCCAGCTTGCGGGTGGCATAATGTGGGGCCTCGCTCATTGCGTCAGTCCGAAGCCCCGCAGAGGATACAGCCGTAAGAGCTCTCAATTCCGTAGCTGCACCCACTCTCTTACACTCACAACAAACACTCCAGACTTCAAGTCAAGCTTCAATCCATCCCAATCTTATCACCAAATATATAAAACCGCCAAAATGGTCAAGGCTGGTATGTGCATTGCCCTTTACAGCAGAGGCTTGCCTTGTTGCAGCAAGGTGGGGTAGCGGCTGCGCTGGATTGAGCACATTGTGTCTTCGAGCAACCTTTTCTGGACCTCGAGACGCCGCGAGTGGCCCGATTGAGTGTTCGGCAAGCTGTCTGAGGACCATGTTGAGCACCAAAGCGCGTGCCTCACTGCTTGTCAAGGTCCCGGATGCTCCAATCAGCTCACCGCTCCCCACACACCCTGATGGCTCCTTCACGCTTCTGCGAGCTGCAGCACGGTTAGGGCTGAGGCGGAAGCTCCCGGACATACGCAAAGAACGGTTAGCTAACTTGAAGTTCCCAGTCGCTGTCCTCCGTGGAGACTCCAACATCAAGGGTACCGTCACCTTCGAGCAGGCCGACGAGAACTCGCAGACCACCGTCTCATGGAACATCTCCGGCCACGACGCCAACGCTGAGCGTGGCATGCACGTTCACGCCTTCGGTGACAACACCAACGGCTGCACATCTGCCGGACCTCACTGTAAGTGGTGACGACAGAAGGACTCTAGCAGAGCAGAGCAGGGACTGATTGATAAAAGTCAACCCCCACAACAAGACCCACGGTGCCCCCGGTGACGAGGAGCGCCACGTTGGTGACCTTGGTAACTTCAAGACCGATGCTCAGGGTAACGCCCAGGGCAGCGTTCAGGACAAGCTGATCAAGCTGATTGGCTCCGAGAGCGTCATTGGCGTATGTGCCCTTATTGCAACCCCATCTCGAACACGCATACTGACCTGAAGCAGCGCACCGTCGTCGTCCACGCCGGCACTGATGACCTTGGCAAGGGCGGACACGAGGAGTCCAAGAAGACTGGCAACGCTGGTGGCCGCCCCGCTTGCGGTGTTATCGGTATCTCCAACTAGATACTCTTTCAGACGTCGCCACGGTCGGAGACTGCTGATATTAGTGCAGCAGTTGAGACTTGATGATTGAATGATGACTTAGCAAAAGAATACAAAATGTACACACATGTCTATCGCCCGAGTATCAGGGTGTTGGTGAAGCTCTTCTCGATGACGACCTTTAGGACCCTGGAAAAAATATCATTCACAGGGACCCTCGCTACCACTTACTACGAGCACTGTCTTTCAAGGTACAATATTGCATTAATCTTGTGGGCCCCTCAAACCATTTCATTCGATTCTCTCATCCCTAATTCCTTGTCCCTGCCATCCTTCACCTATTCATACTAAGAAAAAAACCCTCCGCAACTCTCACGCATCTGCCATCATGTCTTCAACAACAGAAAACATGGTGTCAACCACCACAGACTACCCACCCAAAGTACCTCTGGCCCCAAGCCAGGAATCAGCACCGCGTATGCGCGGAACAGATCACGATGCCTACCCGACTCTGCCCCGGGAAGAACTCGCGAATTTGACAGGTCAAGTAGCCAAAGTCAAACCATCATCAGAGTCACGCTCTGATTCCATACGCATCAATGATAATCTCAAGCAACATGGCGAGCATGTTGACGGGCCTCACGACGCACCTGTCACAGACCCTACAGACTCTGCATACAGTTCGCAGAGCCAAGACAAACTCAAACTGACTGCAAGAGAAATCGTCGAAGACGGGGAAAGAGCGCAGCCTTATTGGATAGGGAGCCGCTTGTGCTCGCCGTCACCTTCCGATGGAGGAGACTCGGTGCTTGGGTATTATTCCGCACCGAATAGTACGTCTATGCGAATAGCTCCCTCTGCGCAAGAGGCTTCAGCAAACAAGGGGAAAGAAGATTCACACAACGGAGAAGCGTTCTCAGTTAAGAAAGAAACACAATCCCCCACCGCCCCTCCAGAACAACCCTCCGAGCACTCCTCCCCCGAACTCGGCCCCAAACCCTGGTGGCGCTCACGAAACTACAAAAGACCCGTATACATAGTCCGGCCAAGAAGACACCCAACCGCCTCGCTCTTCAGCTGGGACCCCAACACTCCCGAAGAAGTACTCGTAGCCCGAAGAGACATCATCGAAGAAAGTAAGCTGCGCAGACAGCAGCAGTACATGCATGGCCTTGACGGATACGGGCTTCCTCTGCAACAAACAGATAATGCAAATCCTGTTCAGCAAAGACTGGTCTATGCAGGGGAGATGCGGACACTGTTCTTCTTCGATAATGAGACGGCGCGGTATGTGCAGATGGAGGCGGATTTCAGCGCGTACACGCAGTTTCTTCACAGCCAGCAAGTGCGCGCGGAAGGAATGCATGGTTCGGGTTCAGAGCAGCAGGGGCGTGCGGGCTGCGGTAACACTCCTCAGGGATCTGGACATGATCGCGATTCGCAAGTGCATCGAGGTCCGAGGTCAGGGCGTGGGCAAGATACAGTAGCTGGGGGTCTTGAGGATCAGACAGGGTTGGTGCAGGATCTGTATGCAGTTCAAGAACCGCCTTCGACGGGCTACTGCGTTCGAAGGCCAGCTTCAGATGCTAGACAGCCCACCAATGCCCAAGATGTCATCGTTGAAGGCTGTTCTGTCTCGGGGCATGCTCGTTCGCAGCCCCAATCGGGCTTTGCTGAGGGTCTCGCCTTTAGACATGAAGGCTTGCCAGCCGGGTCGCAGGGCGGAAATGAAGCGGCTGGTTCGCGGAGAGAAGAACAGTTACCTGTGGGACAGAAAGCAGAGGGGAAGCGGTCCTTTTGGAAGAGGAAGTGCTCCCCTGTGCAACTGGACGAGCCTACTGCTCCACAGAGCAAGAAAAGTTGGAGGTTTTGGACTTGGAGACGCAAAGCGGATAGGAAGAAGCTCTCCAAGTCATCGTCGAAAAGAGATGCTACCGGGTGAGCCGGATCTAGGCAGGGCTTGAGATTGCTGTGGTTAAGTAGTGAAAACTTACGACAAATTGCAAAAACCTTAACAGGTGCTTCACAGAACGCAAGAAGGCCAGGTCCACACCACTGTGTAGCCTGCAATCAACAGTTCATTTGAGATCTACAGGGTTTGGTTCTATACTCACGTGGGTCTGCGTACCAGAACAAACTACAGATCAAGCCGTTGTTACAAGGCCTCCCATGATTTTTGATGTCGATTTCGGCGTTGTTTCTGCTATGTGATTGGAGATGTGGCTGGGGCGGACCGCAGTTGCCCTTTGTGCTTCCTCATGCCAACACCGACCGCCGTAGCACAGCAACGACCTGTCGCACAGTGACTCTCCCTTCTTGCCCACCACCCTTATTCTTCTATCGTCATTGGCCGGATCGAAAGTGTTGCTAGACACGCACACGGGCATGAGCCGTAAGCGGTAAACGTTCGGCGTCAGCGAGCGTGTCCTGCCCTGCACCGCTAGCATCAGGTACCCAGCGGGCTATGTCTGACGACGGGATCTTCGCGGCTGGCAGATCATTTCATCACTGGCTGGGTTGCTGTCTGAGATCGACGCGCGACACAAAAGCAAGCAGCTGGGGGGAGTGCGTGGCAATGTTCATCACAATCAACAAACTCGTTCAAGCGCGTAACGCGCAACGTCATCGCAGGGTCTCCAAGACCGTGTCTCTCCACACAGCCGGACGATGAACACTTGGTATCAATGCTGATGCCTGAGATGTTCAGGACGTGCTGCTCGATAAGACCAGTCTGGGGAAGCGTTGTCCAGCAGATGGTTGCAATATGGGTTTTGATACCAACGGTCCTGCACGGCACCGCCTCACGGACCTGGCGCGTCAGCTCCAAGGGGGAGCAGTGCGGCGAAATGCAGGGCCTGTGTGGCTGTCGCAGATGTTTTCTGCGAAGTTAGGCCCAGGCACCTGCGCGCTGTGATAGGTTGGGCTCGGCGTCTGGCATTTCTGACACACCCTAGACTCCACTTTTGTTTCATGGAACTCCAGAGCAGAGCGAAGGAGCGCAACCATTGACCAGTTGGGCGTGCCGAGTCTCCAAACAGGAGTCTGCATGAGCGGACACGAGAAGGCCCTATGGCTGAGAGCGTGGAGTGTAGCGGAGATTGCGTGGACTGCGGATGCCGGCTTTTAATAATCGGCACTCCTCCAGCACTCAGGCCTCATTCTTGTCCCAACCCTCACCTTTTGTGCATTTTCGCGTCCTCTTATACCACGTTCCCTTTCACTGTTGCGTGTCCGCTGGTCGACCTCACTCCTTCACGTCCGCCACGACACAGCTCTTCCGAGCATTACATTCATTCACGTTGCTGCTTGCGATTGATTCTCGCAGTTCCAACTTGATCTACGACCCAACCAATAGCAACGACGCACCGTTTGATCTTCTGTGAAGACTACATTCTACAAAGGCAGACAGCCACCTCTTAAATCCAAATCTCGAAAAACACAAATCTCACAATGCGCTTCACATCCTACACAGTGGCCAGCGCCCTGGCTGCTCTGGCCAGCGCTCAGACTTTCACCGACTGCAATCCCATGGAGAAGGAATGCCCGAATGACCCAGCCATGCCTCAAAACTTTGAGACTGACTTCACAGCCGGCAAGGACGCTGTGAAGGGCTGGAAGCAGACAGCTGGTAGCCTCAAGTACACCAACGAGGGCGCAGTCTTCTCGGTCGCAAAGAAGGGCGATGCCCCCACCATCGGCTCTGAGACTTACTTGCATTTCGGTTACGTCGAGGTCAAGATGAAGGCTGCTCCTGGCCAGGGTATTATTTCCTCGATTGTCCTCCAGTCGGATAACCTCGATGAGGTTGACTGGGAGTGGATCGGCGGAGTTGACGCCAAGGTTCAGATGAACTACTTCGGAAAGGTAATCTTTTCCACACCATAATCTGACTTGTTTTGACTCAAGCTGACTCTCTCAGGGCAACACTACAACTTACGATCGCATGATCGAGGCTGATGTTGCAACCACTCAGAACGAGTTCCACACTTACGCCCTGAACTGGACTTCCGAGGCGCTCACCTGGTTGATTGACGACAAGCCCATGCGTACTCTCAAGTATGCTGACGCCAATGGCGGCAAGAACTTCCCCCAGACACCTTGCAACGTCCGCCTCGGAAACTGGCCCGGAGGCGACTCTAAGGACGAAGGCACCGTCCAGTGGGCCGGTGGCAAGGTTGACTACTCCAAGGGACCCTTCGACATGACCGTCGCCAGCATCAAGGTCATCAACTACTCTCCCGGTACCGAGTACCACTTCAAGGACAAGACTGGTTCTTTCGAGTCCATTGAGGTCATCGGCGCTGGCAACAAGGACGGTGCTCCCCAGAACACCGCTGTTCTTGATTCTTCTGCTACTGCCTCTGGAGCCCCTCTCGAGTCCGGCTTCGCCGCTCCCACTGCTACCGGCGGTGTCTCCAACGGCACAAGCACCACATGCACCGAGGGCCAGCAGGGCGCTACCCCCGCTCCCTCCAACCCCAGCAAGACAGGCGGCAAGTCCGAGTTCAACTACCCCGTTCCCACCGGTCCCGTGAACCCCCCTGCTGGTGGTAGCAGCAATGGCAACGGCACCGCAGGCGAAGCCCCATGCGACTGCGGCACCGCCACCGTCACCGTCACCGGTGCTCCCCCCTCTGGTGACGCGCCCCCTGCCACTCAGGTCCCCTCTGCGCCCGCCTCTTCCCCCGTCCTCGGCGGCATCGGCAGCAGCCCCGCCGCACCCGCTCCTCCAGCCTCGTCCCCCGTCGAGGGCGGTGCTGGCGCTCCTCCCTCTACCCTGAGCTCCGTCGTCGCACCTCCTTCCTACCCCACCACCGGTCTCATCATGGAAACCGCACCCGCCCCCTCCGTCCCCGTACCTACAGCTCCCACTGGCGCTCTTCCCCCCAGCACCCCCTCTGCTCCCGCCGGCGGCAACGCCACCGTCCCTGTTCCCTCCGCGCCAGCTCAGTTCACCGGCGCCGCGAGCGCGCACAAGGCGAGCGCGATGGTGGCCGGCGCTGTTGCTGGTGGTGTCTGGCTGTTCGCCTTGTAGACCCTAGCAACTTGCGAAGAAGTACGGCAAGCACGCGGGTTGGGTTGTGCATGGATGTGGATCAGGGGGTTTTAAGGAGGACTTCAAGTAAACACGGGTATAGGGTATTGTGTATATCTAATCGGGCGTCTGCGTTGGATACGCGGTACTGTATATTCAGATCTACATCTTTTCTCTTTTTGAATATACAGAAGATGGCATTGGACAGAGCAAATCAAATCAAATCAATAGACATGAATGCATAGAAACGTATGCTATCACTCAAACGTTTCACAATCTCTAAACCATCATAATTATCGTCTCCACTCTTCTGACAGTGCCGACATCCGACCTCACTCCCTCTCCCGTTCTTCTCCCACACACCGGCCAGACCACCACCGCCCTGCCTTGCCCTGTCCTGTGTCCGCCGATCCTACACATCTCGTCTCGGGCTCCACCTCCCGCTCCAACACCCTGGGTGCTGCGATCTGACGTGTTGGATCGCCCGGCCGGCCCACTCGCAGCTTCAGATCTCACGTCGAGGCCCCGATCCAGTGGCGCAGACAGAGCGTCTGGTGCGGGATCGGGATCTTGAGGAACCGGACATGCGGGTCTGCGGTCCTCACTCTTGGACGAGGTCGGTCGCAGGTCGGTGGGCTTGAGGGCGTGCGAGTGCGTGGTATCCGACACAGCTTGGCTGGCTGGCTGGCTGGCTGGCTGGCTGGCTGGCTGGCGATCAAACGGGTTTGTTGCTTTTCTCGCTGGTTGTGGAGCGAAGATAGATGGTGAAGGGGGGATTGGATTGGACTGGGTTGTTCGTATCCTGTGACGAGGGGTTGGTGTGGTGAGGGTGCGTTGCGTGTAGCGGAGCTGTACATCCACCTTGCCTCAAGATGTACATCTGTATCTGTACTGAGAACGCTCGGTTCGTCTATACCATGTGTGGTATTTGTTAACGAGAACTCACGTCCGCTGTGATGGGGAAAGCACTCAGGTGTATACAGATCTTCGTTGGATTTGCTATAGGTTCTCAAAATACTTCGTTCTCCGACGCTGTGAGAATTTGCGCTTGGATCCATACTCGCTTTAAATAGTCTTTGCGTGCTTGAGCGGTGCGGGAGAGTGCTGTCTATCTGCCTAGCAGCTGGGAAGTCTCCTCTCGCGTGGTGTTCAATTCTTTATTATATAAGCGCGGGAGTTGAAGTGAGGTTGTCCTCCAAGTAAAGAGTATTTTTGCCATCTTCTGCTATTCGCTTAGAAAAACATCTACTTTTCTTGTTAGGGGAACGGATGAGACGAGGGGCAGGTGGGATGATATGGTACGAATGGGAAGAGTCCTTAACATTGACGAGATACGGCAGAAGCAGCCAGCAGACATCATTGTAATCATGCTTAATTCCAGCATCATTTCCTGTGCGAGACATAGCTCATTACTTCGTACTTTATCCACTGTCCCTCGCGGGACCACCCATATCTATCTATTTGACATTCGGCTTATACCCGACGCCGACTCTCCAATTCGGAAGAGCCGCAAGCCAGACCGTGATTTTAATCTTGAACTTGACAAACCCAGACGCCAACGCTAAAACGATCAAAACGAACCACACAGCGATCTAGACTATGAACAGCTTGAGCATGTCCTACCACATCAAAACTGCGGACAGCAGGATGGCGATGGCGGTGCAGGTATATACTTGGGTGACCAGGAGGTCTGCCACAAGGCGGGGGGCAGGGTTGGCTTTGGGGACTGGGGGCGCAGTCTCAGCGGCGTTGTTCTCGAGTGCGAGGTCGCCGCTGAACTTGGCGACTGTGGTGGGTTGAGCGGCAACTGCGGAGGCAGGAGCCTGTGTTGTGCCAGGGTAGGAGGTATATACAGTGGTGAAGCCGCGGTCGTCATACCCAGTCCAGACTAGAGGCTTAGAATCGCCAGAAGAAGCCGATGGTGAAGCTGCAGGCAAGGGCGTAGAGGAAGCGAGAGGGGATTGCTGCGGTGCGCTGTTAGCAATAATTCACAACGTTAGGGGGAGCACACTAGGCTTACTGACAGGAGCTGAGCTGGGTGGAAGTACTTTGCCTGAATCAGAGACAGTCCACCCGCTCGGAAGCCCGGGGTAGTTGCCAAAGGTAGGCTCAGGAGTCGGCGAGGATGTACCTGGGATCCAGGGATACACGCTCGGTCGCTCGTAATCCGACGAAGTCTTCGAAGGAGTGAAAGGCAGAGGAGCACCACTTGCAGTCGCAGTGATCTGGGGAGAATCACTGTTCAGAGGCTTGTCACCACCAGAGTAGATGGTACCGCCATTCGACTTGATCGACTTCCAAGTGCCGCTGGTGTCACCATAGGTGTACTGGCTTCCAGTGGAGTAGTCCTGAACCTTCAGCGACTTAACCGTCATGGTGAAAGGACCCTTGCTGTAGTCGGTGGGACCTCTGGCCCACTCGATGGTACCAGCAGCGTTGCTTGGGTCTCCACCAGCCCAGGAGCCAAACTTAATCTGCATGGGCGTCTGAGGGTACTGGTTCTCAGCATTGGCAGGCTCGAGAGTGCGGACGGTCTGGCCATCGATCTGCCAGACAATCTGCTCGGGGGTCCATTCAATGCTGTACGTTTTGAAGCCAGACTGGCTGCCGACGTCCTTGTGGAACGCACCACGGTTGTACGATGTGGTTTGGCCTTTGCCGAAGAAGTTGGTCTGAACCTCGTCTGGGTCGGATCCGAGCCATTCCCAGTCGATCTCGTCAAGCGTGTCTGACTGCATTACGAAACTGCTGACTATGCCTGCGCCGGGCGCCGCCTTGAGAACAACGTCGACCTTGCCAAACATGATGTACCACTTCGATGTGAGCTGAGGCGCATCACCGGACTTAGAGATAGTGAAAGAGACACCATCTTTGCCGTATGTGGGATTCGATTGCGGGGTGAAGCTGTCAGATGAGGAGCTGAGGTCGATGTTGACGGTGCGGGCTAATGCCGAGTCGGGAGGGCAATCTGTTCGTATGGTGGGGTTGCAGTTGGTGTATGTCTGTGCGGTCGAGGGAGCGACGAGGCAGGCTGCAGCGGCGAGTGCCGCGAGAGCTCTTATTGTGGAGCGCATGGTGATTGTGCTGGTGTTATGGGAGCGATTGATGCCAACAAAGGCCACCGCGTGGAAGAAGTAGCACAGGTGTATCGAGTAAGTGATTTCGAGGTAGCGATTGTGCTGCCGACTGTGTGAGTGAAGGTATAGTACGGTAGTGGTATAATGTTCAAGTGAGAGGTGGAGAGTGGATGGTGTAATGCAGTGACAGGGCCTCCACGAGCAGATATAAGCTGACAAGATTACTGCCAGCCATCCTGCAAGCTGCGACCTACGTGTTAGTCGATAATCAAGGCCCAGAAACGCGGCACCGCCGTGTCGTGCATGGGTGTTGGCCCATATGACGAGGCTGGGTCATGTAGTCGCCTTGGTTACGAATGGGGAGGCTGGGACCCAACCTCTTCATCGCTCCTACCACACCTGAGCAGCAGCTAGCCGGCGATCATAACAATGACGGATGCTGACTATGACGCCATTATAATTGAGATACGTTGGCTTCCATCACTTCAATTCATTCGAAAGAGTGCGTGGTATTAAAGTTGCGCGTGCTTGTTGATGGAGGAGTGGGGCTTGCGCCACAGCTGAAAAGGTGCCCGCCACATTCCACCAAGAGCCGCTAGTGTGGCGCACGTGGGCCCCTCAACACCATGAATCAATTCATCCAGACCTGGAAGAGACTAAATCTGGGAATTGCTGCATCCGCGTCAGATTTGCACCCAGATCGTCAGTAGCGCCATCAGCCGAGGAGACCCTGCATACGACCGCATTGAAGGATCCCAAATCTCTTAATCAGCAATTCTGAGTCACGCCGCGCTACAAACTGCACCCAGGTTACGAGGTCTCAACGCCAGGAACACCTGAAGTAACATCACGCGGACAATGTCTCTCACAAACGCAACACCGCTAGATATTGCTCAATCGGCTAGGGAAGGCTCAAGAACCCTTGCAGTCTTGAAGACCGAGCAGCGCAATGCCGCACTGACTGCGATCCACAAGGCGCTAGCAGCTGGCAAAGATGAGGTTCTAGCTGCCAATGCTCGGGATCTTGAGGCCGCCAACAAGGCTGCAGCTGGTGGCACACTTAGCGCCAGCTTGGTGAAGAGACTGGATCTGGGGAAGCCGGGAAAATATGAGGACATGCTTCAGGGTATCCTCGATGTCGTAGAATTGGAAGATCCAAGTACGTGCAATCAACTACACTCGTCGACTCTCAGCTATGCTCAGCTATACAATTGGTTCATCTCAACCAGGACTGACACAATGTAGTCAACAAGACCACCGCAAAAACTTTGCTTGATGATAACCTTACTCTTTCACGGATCACATGTCCTATCGGAGTCCTCCTGATCATCTTCGAGGCTCGCCCGGAGGTCATCGCCAACATCTCTGCTCTAGCCATCAAATCCGGAAACGCAGCTATCCTGAAGGGTGGACGTGAATCTAGCCACAGCTTCGCTGCCATTGCCTCTATCATCTCCAAGGCTCTGTCAGCCACCGCTGTTCCTTCTAGCTGCCTCCAGCTTGTCCAAACTCACGATGTCATCGCCGACCTGCTCAAGCTGGATACCTACATCGACCTTTGCATCCCTCGTGGCGGCAACAAGCTGGTCCGCTACGTCAAGGACTCTACAGCCATCCCCGTCCTGGGCCACGCGGACGGCATCTGCTCAACATACCTGACAAGCGACTATCCAGCCGAGAAGGCCGTCAAGATCATCGTTGACGCGAAGTGCTCGTACCCAGCTGGCTGCAACGCAACAGAGCAGCTCATCGTCGACGAAGCCGCCCTCAGCACCACACTCCCTATCGTCGCAGACGCCCTCCTCAAGAAGGGCGTATCAATCCGTTGCGACCCAGCGTCCCTCTCCGCGCTCCAGAGCAAGCTCGACGCCCACTCGTCTGCTCTACTCCAGACCGCCGGCCCTGAAGACTTTGACACCGAGTTCCTCGACTACACCATCGCCATCAAAACCGTCCCCTCAGTCGCAGAAGCAATCTCGCATATCAACGCCCACGGCTCGCACCACACCGATGCCATCCTCACCAATGACGACTTCACCGCGCGCTCCTTCATGGCGGCCGTCGACTCGTCGTCCGTCTACTGGAACACATCGACCCGCATGGCGGACGGCCAGCGCTACGGTTTCGGCACCGAAGTCGGCATCTCCACGAACAAGATCCATTCTCGCGGCCCAGTCGGACTCGAGGGGTTGTGCATCTACAAGTGGGTGATTGTGGGCGATGCGCAGGTTAGCTCTGAGTATGGCGCCGGCGGCAAGCAGTGGAAGCATCAAAAGCTTGCTGTTGGCGACGAGGAGAGCGTAGCCCAGAACGAAGAGGAGAGGGAGCTGCTGAGGAAGTTCCGCGCCGGTAAGGCATAGGAACAAGTAACACGTCTCGCTGTCTACAGAATTGACACACTTGTGCAAACCATCTCGAGTAGTCACTCCCACCAAGCCTTGTAGATTAAACCAAACCACACCCTACCCTCTTACAAATCACCAAAACACTCTCACACCTGACTCCCCTCTCTAGTCCCACCCAGCCATCAGCGACTCTAAACACACATGCACGTACAAGAGCACAAGAACAAGCACGTGCAACCCCCTCCCCCCTATCCGCGGCCGCCCTCTCCTTCTCTCTCCCAAACCCACCTCACGCAATCTATCCTGTCATGTCCTGTACTCTGTTTTACTGTACTCTACTCTACTCTTCCCAACCCCCCACCCCTCGATCCCCGATCCCCGATCCTCAACTCCCCGACCCTAATCACTGTATACACGATCCAACCCTTACATCTCGGCCCAGATGCGGCAAAACACGCGTCTGCGTCTGGCGGCCGTTCCGGCGCGGGTCCTGAGGGCGATCCCGCCGCGTGTCTCACCGGGCTTCACATGCTATCACATCCCGTCACTGCGAATCGCTGGACTGCATAGTCGATCCCAATGTATTGCGTTACGGAGCAGTACGGAGCAGATCACGGTGTAGGTAGGTGGGTAGGTAGGTAGGTAGGTAGGTAGGGGGTTGGAGACAAGATGAGGCAGGATAAAACAAGGCAAGGCGAGGCTGGCTTCTTGTGTGGTGAGTTTCTTCAATGTATCTGGGTTGTGTAACGGGATGGCAGGGGGGTGGTGCGGTGCGGTGCTGTGCATATACATGCAGGCGCGGGTAGGTGCATGCGGTGTGTGCATTGACAAGGGGGAAGGGAGGTGACGTCGGAAAGCTTGAAATTGGGCAGGGTGGAGTGGAGGGGCAAGTGGGTCTGGTGTTCTGTGGTGGACGGGCTGTGGAAATGAGTGCGTTAGGCATGTGTAGTGGTGGTGGTGATCAGCGGTGATAGCTAGCGGAAGAGAAATCACAAGGTCTCGCAATGTCGATGTGTGGTGTGGAAGGGGGTGCATTGTCTATTGCGATGCATTTGCAAACCGCACGGCACGGCGCCTGCTCTCTCAGGGCAGGGGCATGGAACGAACTGCATAACGAACGAACTCAATGCAGCGCCCGCTTTGCTGTCTAGCACGACGAAAAGGATTCCTCGCGTTGCAATGCGAACTCCTGCCTGTTCCTAAACCCAGATGCTGATATGTGGTATCCTATAAAGTCCCAAAGTCATGTTCACTCGTCAAAATTCCGAATTCTGGAAAGAATCTACTCCTGCTTGTTCAGGTGGTTCTGGCCAACCTTCTTGTAGATCTGGGCTCCGTCCATCAGGCGACGCTCCTCGTTCCTGCGGCCGTTTACAAAGTCGGGGTAGTTGAGGGTAAGCTCGACGGCGCCGTTGACAATGGCGTCGACGGCCTCTACACCCAACATGAACGAGTGGTCCTGGTTGCCGACCTCGTAACGCCACGAACCGAAGCGACCACGCGAGTAGATGCCCTTCTCCTGGAGAGCAGGGAGCAGCTTGGTCAGGACACCCTCACGCTCGAGCGAGGGAGTGGGGTAGCCGTGGTCGAAGCGGCGGTGGTAGGTGGAGACGATCTCGTCCTCGGGCTTGATCATGTCGGTGTTGATGAGACCCTGGATACAGTCCTTGAGCATGTTCTCCTGGTCGACAGGCTTCATGCTGGACTCGGAAACCTCCAACATGATGGACCAGTAAGGACCCTCCTGGGGCTCAGAAGACTTGGGCTTGGAGCCGTTGGCGAGCTGCTGTGTAGCAAGCTTGACATCCTTCTGGGGCTGGTTGTAGGGCGAGTAGTTGGAGAAGATGGTAGCGCGGTAGAATGGGCAGTCGTCCTCGGGGAAGTAGAGCCAGCACTTGTCGCCAATGCGCTCAGGTCGCTCGCCGCGGAGACCAACACCGATGACGTGGGTGCTGGAGTAGAACAGGTCCTTGCTGAGGGCCTGGAGCTCCTTGTCGCCCATGGTGTCAACAAGCGCGTCAACCGCCATAGTGTTGATAAGCTTGTTGTACTTGACAACACGGCCGTCCTTCAATGTGACGCGGCTGTTGTCCGCATCGACCTTTGTGACTGTGCTGTGCTCGCCGTAGCTGGTCTTCTCCTTGGGGAGTGTGTTGGCAACGGCGATCCAGATACCACCGGTTCCGTCGCGGGCGGGGAACTTGAAAGTGGCGTTGGGACCCCAGTTTCCTGCAGTCTTGTTGTGGATGATGTTGTTGATGACACCCTTGACGTTGGGCGCAGCAACACGCTCACCGAGCCATGCGCACTGCATCTTGGTGGTGGGCACGGCCCAGACCTTGTAGTTGTAGGGCCTCATAAAGAGGTCGGCGATACCGACACCCATCTGTCGCAGAATCCACTCGTCGAAGTCCTTGGGCTTGGTGTTGGCAACGCGAGCCTCGAGAGCGGCGTCGATGAGGCCGTCAACGCACTTGGCCTGGTCGTCCTTGTTCAACATGGACAAGTTGTTCTGGAAGGGGTAGGGAACCCATTGGCTCTTGCAGCGGACGTAAGAGATACGCTGATGTGTGAACCAATCGTCCTCCTTAGGGAGGGCCTCGTCGATAACGTCGTCGAAGTACTTGTAGTGGGAGAAGATGACATGGCCACCAACATCGTAGAGCTAACGATGTGTTAGAGTTACCCCCTCTGAGATCTGATATGCGGTGTACTTACGAAGCCCTCAGGTGTGGTGTCAGTAGAGGCAAGACCACCGGGGGTCGGGTTCGAGTCGACAATCATCCATGAGGGGCCATCCTGGTGCTTGTTAGCAGTTGCCCCGCCACGAACATGGTTTCCTCAAACGTACAATCTGATTGAGGCGCTTTGCTGCTCCCAGACCGGTAGGACCAGCACCGATGACGAGGACGTCGACGTTGCTGAACAGACATCAGTTTCATTCTGGTGAGGGGCCATGCGGGGAGGCGGTGAACGTACATTTCCTCCTTGTTGGATCCCATCTTGCCTTGTAGAATTTCTTGGAAACTGGGGACTCGTTTCAGTGTCTGGCGAGCGTAGTTCAACATTCACTCGGCGATCGAGCAGGTGTTATGGCAATTGAACAGACGGCAGGTGGAGCAGTGGCCAAAAGCGCCTGGGGCGTAGTGTGAAATATAGCTCTCCGAGATAAAACAAGCGCGCCAAGATGTTGATGGGAGGTTTAGGGCGGGTCCAGGGTGCTCCAGCGCTCGGGCCCGGTTGGGGAGGCAAGTCTAGCAGCAACATGTGCACTGGCGCAAAAAAGGGGCATTGCACACCAGTCTCTGCTGTGCTGGCCATGCCAGCGTGGGCGCACTGATTGGCTGCCCGCGCCTGGTGGTGGCAGCTGTCTCGAGTGTCTTGAGCGCTGTCATGGTGTAGTGGGCACTGTGGCCTCTGTGTTGCTGCACATGGTGCAGGTTCCCTTGGACGTGGGCCTCAGACACGGCCAAATGAAGCAACGGTGAAGCTTGAGTCTCATCCAGAGTGGGCGGCAATCTCACGACACATCGTGTTCGTGTCGGTCACAGCTGGCCGTGCAACCCTGCAGCGTCGATTGCGCACCTGTTTCTCGAGACGACGACATGCATGACCCCTTTTGCCGGCTGGCGGGAGGCTCTGCGGCAGCAGTTGCAAAACCGTGGTGCCGTGCAGGCAGCGTCCAGCCAGCGTCCGGCATCACGACGTGACCCTTGCAATCAGCGCGCTCGCCAGGGAGCTGTCTAGCGAATCTATGCGAGGGAGCACCTGTTGCAGTTCCAGCAAAGCTTGACTGGACGCATCGGCAGAAACAAGGACAGAACCAAAGACACGATCAGCTAGCTCTCGGGTGCTATTTCGGTTCGCCGCATGATGATGCGATGCAAAGTGCAGACCCGCCGCAGACGCGTACTCGTTGACGGAGCCGTCGCTGGTGCATGGCTGGGCACAGAGCCTTCACCCATGTCTGCACTGCGAAAATGTGTATTGTGTAAAGCTCATCGCAGATTGGCCTACCACATGCGGGAGCTGCTTGCGCGTCCACAGCGAGCTACCCACGGCAGATCTGTTTCACGTTGGCTCTGGCGTGCACGCAACAGTGATGCTCGCGTCAATCCTCATCTGGCGCACAGCGATTGCTACTGGCAGGACCAAGGCTTCTCGAAGCCTTGACTGGCCAACGGCGCATCCCTACTCCAACTGAGTCTAACGCGCCCTACTTCTCCCCTGTGTGACACCTATACCGCGAGGCGTGCTGATTCCGCTCCGCTCCCTCCCCTAGCGCGGCTGGCCCGTTACCACTACAGGTCCCAACAGTCGCGGCGATTGCTGGGGTGCGTTGCTGCAGGCTGCGCGGTGCATCTCATTAGCGGATAGTGCGCCTGCAACTCTTATAATCAGCCTCCCTCCTGTGCGCGGCGCCCGTATACACAAGAAATCACAACTCTTCATTGCAGCCTGTGTGACGCCTTGTGCATCGTCCCTCCCCTTTGCGGCGAGACCCTTCCACGCTCCCACCAGCAGATACCAACAGTAGCGCCGAGTGCCCCCCGGCGTTGACGTTTCCAGTCTCTGGCGCTGTGACCACCTTCTTTTGACCTCGATCTACCGCTGCACTCGACGACACCTCTCCTCCGCCGCTCGCTCTACAACACCACCACCAGTCGTCCAGTATGTCTCACGACGAAAAGGCCCGCTCCTCTGTCGAGGCTGCCCGCGATACTGCGCTGCCAGTTCTGCCCACCGTCAACCCAGACGCCCCCACGCCCAAGCCAAATGCTCCGGCCTCCTTTCACCCTGCAGTCTACGTTGGGTATGTGGCCATTTTTCCACCGCGCTGAGCGCACCTGCTAATGCCACGCAGAACATGGATCGCCCTCAGTTCCAGCACCATTGTCTTCAACAAGTACATCTTGGACACTGCAAAGTTCCGTACGTTACTCCGCCCGCACCGCTTAAGAAACCATGAGCTGACAGCGAGCGCCAGACTTCCCCATCTTCCTCACAACATGGCATTTGATCTTCGCGACCATCATGACCCAGATCCTCGCCCGCTTCACCACCATCCTCGACTCGAGAAAGAAGGTGCCCATGACCGGCAAAGTCTACCTGCGCGCAATCGTGCCCATTGGTCTCTTCTTCAGTCTGAGTTTGATCTGCGGTAACCAGGCATACCTATACCTCAGTGTTGCCTTCATCCAGATGCTCAAGGTACGTCCAGACAACAAGGAACTGTTTTTGCAGTCAGAAGCTAATTGGAACAGGCCACCACTCCTGTCGCCGTCTTGCTCGCAACCTGGGGCATGGGAATCGCGCCCGTAAACCTCAAGGTTCTCGGTAACGTCTCCTTCATCGTCCTCGGTGTCGTCATTGCGTCGTTCGGCGAGCTTCAATTCGTCATGGTCGGTTTCCTCTTCCAGGTCGCCGGTATCGTCTTCGAGGCCACCCGCCTGGTCATGGTCGAGCGCATTCTGAGCTCCAAGGAGTTCAAGATGGACCCCCTTGTCTCGCTCTACTACTATGCCCCTGCCTGTGCTGTCATGAATTCCCTCGTTCTGATCTTCACTGAGCTGCCCACTCTCACCATGAGCGACATCAACCGCGTCGGCGGCCTTACTCTCTTCGCCAACGCCGGTGTTGCTTTCCTCCTCAACGTCTCGGTCGTTTTCCTGGTATGTTTTACGATGCTGGCTGCAAAATCTCCAACTAACACAAACCGCAGATTGGCAAGACCTCGTCCCTCGTCCTCACCCTCTCCGGTGTTCTCAAGGATATTCTCCTCGTCCTCGCGTCCATGTTCCTCTTCCGCGACCCCGTCACCCTGCTTCAGGCTTTCGGATACAGCATTGCGCTCGGTGGCCTCGTCTACTACAAGCTCGGTGGCGAGAAGCTCAAGGAGGCTCTCGGTGCTGGTAGCATGAAGTGGGCCGAGTTTGGTCAGAACCGCCCCGCGGCTCGCAAGCTTGTCGTCTTGGCCGGCGTTGTCGCCTCGATGTTCTTGATCTTGGGCAGCCTCGGTCCCCGCTACGCTCCTGACCAGACTGGTAAGCTCTACAATGGAGTCCAGAGCGGCATCGGCCACGTCCTTGGCGAAAAGGGCGTATAAGCGCCAACCCTTATAAAAGCGGATGCTCAGGATATAAGCAGCACATCTGGTTACACTTCTTCAATTGTTTTCTACCTTATATTTGGAGTGGTTCTGGGATGACTTGGGTTCTGGTGTTTGGAAGCGTAGACAAGCTGGCTCTTATGGGGTCCGCGTATGAGGCCGCGATTTTCGACTTTCCTTGTTGTGTCCGAAATACATTTTCAAGTTCAAACGCATGTTAAGGGAGTGCTATGGGGAAATTTGATGAGAATCTTATGTCGTATATATATAGAGACAGACTTGGCAGCATTTTGCCTGTGAGTGGTTGGATCAGGTAAATACTCTTGAGCTACTTAATGGTAATGCGCTGTGAAGACCGCAATCCTATGGCAGCGTTGTATATGTCAGTGTGCAAATGTAAGCGCGGGCGGTTTACGTGAAACATGTGTAAGCTCCACTGCCGTAACGTCAAGCTTTGGGCATTCACTGCACTGCACCGCAACAGGTAGACAAACCAAACTCTTCTAAATTCCACTCGAAAACAACCCTCTCCCCTTCCCCCACTCTCGTCAATCCCAAAATCCACACGCTCCCCATCTACTTCCCCATCTTCGCCAGATACTCCTCCCACCCCTTCTCCAACAACTCCCCATCCTTCCGCAGCACCTCCTTCTCATTCCCCTCCATCCACACCCTCAACCTCTCCCTCACGCCCTCATCACTCGCGCCCAGAATCCTCACCGCCAACAGCGCCGCATTCGTGCTATTGTTGATCCCCACCGTGGCCACGGGCTCACCGCGCGGCATCTGCGTCATGCTGACCAGACTGTCCCAGCCGTCCATGTGCGTGGCTTTCACCGGCAGCCCGATGACAGGGAGCGTGGTCCAGCTGGCGCACATACCGGGGAGATGTGCGGCGCCGCCAGCCGCGCCGATGATGACGCGCACAGAGGTGCTGGAGGCGGCTTTGGAGAACTCGCGCAGCCAGTCCGGGGTGCGGTGCGCCGAGGTGATGCGCGTTGTGAAGGGAATGGCGAGTTTCTCGAGGATCTGCAGACCCGCGCGCAGGACGGGCAGGTCGCTGTCGGAGCCCATGATTACGGCAACGAGGGGCGCGGGGGATTCTTCTGTTGAGGGGGAGACGGAGGCGTCGATGGGAGTGCCTCGTTTCTGGGCGTCCACGAAGGAGACCAGCGGCTGGATTGCGCGCTCGGCTTCGTGCAGCGTCGGGCGCGTCAGCGTGAGATGCCCCATCTTGCGACCCGGGCGCGAGTCGCCTTTGCCGTAGAGGTGGATGGAAGCGTCGGAGTTTTCGAGCGCGTACTGTGCGACTTTCTTGTCGGAGTCGGGGGTGGCTGCGCCGAGGATGTTGAGCATGATGGCGGGTTCCTTGAGGCGCAGCTGGTAGGGCTGGATGGGGATGTCGAGGATGGCGCGCAGATGGGCGTCGTACTGGGAGATGGGGCATGCTTCGATGGTGTAATGGCCTGAGTTGTGGGGACGAGGGGCGATTTCGTTGATCAGGAGGGAGTCGTCGGGCAGGAGGAACATTTCTACGCCGAAGACGCCTTTGCCTTCGAAGGCGGCGATGGCCTTTTTGGCGAGGTCCTGGGCCCGCTGGGAGGTTGCTTGGGAGACGTTGCGGGGGGGCGTGTATGTGAGCTTGCAGATGCTGTCTTCGTGGACGGTTTCGACCGTGGGGAAGGACAGGACGCCGTCTTTGGTCTTGACGACCATGACGGCCAGTTCCATGCTGAAGTTGGCCCATTTCTCGGCGTACAGCGGGCGGCCGCCAAGTGCTTTGATGGCTGCGTCGAAGTCTGCCTCGCTCTTGACGACGAAGTTGCCCTTGCCGTCGTACGCTTCGGTCTTGCTCTTCAGCATGTACGGGAAACCAAATTTCGCTCCAACCTCTTTCAACCCCTCAGGTCCTTTACCCTCCAGATCAATGCTTTCAGCAACGTCGACGCCATACTGCTTGAGGTGCTCTTTCTGCGCGTACTTGTCCTTGATGGTGCGCAATGTCTTCCAGCTAGGCTCGACCGTGACCTGTCCAGCGACCTCTTCCAGCATGTGGGTATCAACATGCTCGATCTCAACGGTAACGACGTCACACTTCTCCGCGAGCTCCTTGACCTTGGCCGCATCCTTGAACGACCCCTCAAGGTGGCCGTCATGTGCTGAGATCTGCTTCGCGGGGGAGTTTGCAGCGTCCAGGACGTTTACTTGGATGTTGAGTCTGTTGGCAGCCTCGATGAGCATGCGGCCGAGCTGGCCACCGCCGAGCACGCCGACTTTACGCTGGTCAGCCATTTGCGATTGCGATTGTGATGTTGGGGTGCGGATGTGAGGTAGTCAAGTTGATATGACTGCTTTGGGTAAGTACGCGAATCGGGGTAGGGTCGGAGCACAGGGCTGGTTCAATGTGGGGTGCTAGAGAAAAATTTAGTCCATGGGCTCTTCAACGAAAACGACGATCTTGCAATTGGCCGAGAGGCTACGCAATGCAATATTCGCGTTGCACATGGAAGTCTGGGTTTTTGCGCCAGGTGCAGTTCGCGTGCTGGTTAGAGTGAATAATTCAAGGTTTTGCGCAGGCACAGTCAAAGGACGGTCAAGGCAAAAGCTAACAACATGCATTCACTGTAGAGGGTATAACTTCATGAGAAAATACCATGAGCCTCGAGTGCTCATTGGTGTGCGTCCATTGCATGTACGGACATTGAGTATATTTTTGAGAACCAGCCAAGGGCTCAAGCCAGCCGTGATGCACGCTTCGTAAATCAGTTCCCATGACCGTGACCACGCCAGCAACCCAGAGAAATCGTTCCACCTCAAGCTCCAGCAGACGCTTAGACCTTGAAACCCCTGGACCTTCTGCGGCCACGAGCGCGCTCGAACTTGCGGCCCTTGGACTCGACGTAGGGCTTCTTGTTGGAGTGGGGACCGAAGCCGAAGTGCTTGACGGCCTCACGGGAGTTCTTGGGGCCACGGAGGAGGACGGTGTTGGCACCAGTGGGGAAACGGGTGGCAACCTCGTCGATGGTGAGGGTCTCACCACCAGCCTTCTCGATGCGGGCGCGGGCCGAGGCGGTGAAGCGCATGGCAGCGACGGAGAGCTTGGGGAGCTCGAGGAGGCGGTTGTCGTCAGTGACGGTGCCGACGATGACGATGGTCTTGCCCTCGTTGTTCTTCGCGTTGGCCTTGTTGGCGGCGGTAGCGACGATCTTGGAGAGGGAGACGGGGGGGCGGTTGATCTTGGACATCATAAGACGGCGGAGGACAACCTTGTTGAAGGGAGCGTCGGTGCGGCCTGTGTCGCTGTTAGCACGCCAATTCTGACATGTTCGGATCCAGCATTGTGCGCGCAGCGCTTGCTCGTTCTCGCGCAGGGGAGTACTTACGGGCAAGGAACTTGTACAGACGAACCAACAGCTTAACGTAAGGGTTGGACGACTTAGGGACCTCTGTATACTCGTCAACCTTCGCTCTCGCGAATTTTCATGTTTGCGTCCAGAGGACAGCTTCGCCAGCGCATCGCTGCGCCGACTCGACGGGGGTTCACATACTGCGGTGCCCGTCTCGAACATGGTGGCGGTCGAGATCAATTCCCATCTTGACTGATTTTGCTCGTGGTGTTGACGGCGGAGCTGTGGGTTAGTAACGATTGGAACTTTCAGACGCGCAGGGCGAAAATGAGATCGAGAGACTGTGGGCTTAGCGGTGCTTGGCTTCGCTAGCGTGCACGTGATCGACCGCCGACTTCTGGAACTTCCACATTCGGCCATGCAACACGAGACCCACCAACACACTGATGTGGAAAACGCAATGCAGAAGTCCGAGCAAATTTGCGGTATCACATAGTCAAAGCGTTTTTACTATTGCAGTTTCGTTTCGTACATGTAGCTTCCATGCTTGACAAGCGTGGTGTGCCACAACGATCAACTCCCTCCACCAGCCTTGCACACCAGCACACTGCACTCAATCAATCAACCATACAACTAATCACTCATCGAACAAAAAATGAACCCCCTCATGCACTCCACCCCAACCTTCCCCCATTCCTCCTCAACGCATCCCAATTCGTCCCAGGCCCCTCATTAAACATCAACACCGCGCCCCTCCCCTCCCTCACACAAACACCCACAACCCGCTCAAACAGCGCCGTCTGATCCGGCACAAGCCTCAGTCCAGACCCAACAATAACCCCGTCGAAGCGCTCACTCCGAAGCGTGCTCTCCACCCACTGCAGCCCGGTCTCTGCGTCGGCGTCGTCGATCTGGTACGATGTCACGTCGACGCCGGCGGCGCGGATGCGGTGCTCATCGGCGGTGATGGCGGATTGGATCTCGCTGGGTGTGCCGTACAGGGTGCGGAGGTAGGGCGGGATGGTGGCGTGGACGGTGAGGCCGGCGATGAGGAGTTTGAGGGTTTTGGGTGGGGTGGTGGTGGTGGTGGTCATTGTGGGTGTGGGAGGTAGGTTTTAGATGTGAGCTGGATGTACGGACGTTGTGGGCTTTGGGTTCGTTCTCGTTGTGATGGTCGTGAATACGGACGTCGCTCACTCTTGTTATACGTGCACACGATGTCGCGCTCGCGGTATTCCAAACAGCGAATGTTCGGTAATACGGATCTTACGGGCACCGCTGACATTTCTAACGAAACATCCACTTTCTCGACTGCATGGCTGCTGATCGTGATTTACGGTGTGTTTTCCAACGCGCTGCTTCCAGATGGACTGCTTTGTCACGCTACGTCACACTTCGGAACCATACCGTTGACGCCAAGTACTTACATCTACGAGTGTTATTCGTGATGATATGTTGCACAATCTTTGAGCCTCTTTGAAGCGTGTGCAAATACACCTGCTATATTTGAGAGTTGGTGTACATGAGTTCAATCAAAGACTTCCTGCACCATGTCCATCTCCTTCACCCAACGAACTTGCCTCCACAGAAGATACACACGTCACACGCCTGGAAAAGCACTCGTGCCAGAGTCACAGGAGGCTCTGTATCCGCCTCGTCTGCAACTTCCTGCGCCCGAACAAATTCTTCGTTAAGGAACGGGGTGCTGCAAATTCCACAGTACTTGGTAATGCCAGGTGCCTGAATTGCTACGAGACTGACACCGCAGCGTGGGAACTCATGGCCGTTCAGGCAGGTCGCAGTAGTAAGGTCGGTGAAGGGTATGGGTGCGGCGCAGAAGTCACACTGATCAGTGGAAGCAACCACTTCACCTGCTCTTGCTGCTTCAGCATCGATTTCCGCCTCCGCAGAGAGAAACAGGCCATCGATTATGACAAGGAGTTGTCTGTGATGCAAGAGGATTTCCTTGCTGAATGCCACTTCGGATAGTGTTGGAGACAGCTTCTGCAGCGTTCTTGCGAGTCGATAGGATATGAGTGCTCGCGCGACCTCGTTTGAGGACGTGCCGTTGCTGGCGTAAGATATCAATATACTGTAGCGATCTCTCAACGTCTCGCGGTTGAACATCGCGTGAATTTTGATCGCGCTGACAAGCTCCTTCATGTCGTCGTCCGATGTGATTGAGAGAGTGTTCTCATTGGAGGCCTCCGCTGGCTTGTACGCCAGCAACAATTTGTCGACAACTTCCTCTGCAAAGTCGGGTATTTGTTCAGCGTCCTCGACAGTGTTTTCCATCAATTTTTTTACCGTGAAAAGAATACCCTCGGCACTGGTGTCTCGAGATGGGAAACTTTCGCGCATCTTGCTGTATTGCCGCAGCGTACTAAGTGCGACTGTTCCACGCCGATCTGCTGGTGGGCCGTACTCGATCGAGTCGGAAGGGTGTAAACTGTTGCACGTGGCAATGAAGTCTCCTAGTGGAGAAGACGTGAGACCCCAAACTTTTGTCTTGCCATGGCCCTTCAAATCGTTCTTCACGCTGAACAACACCACGCTGTTCTCAATTCTTTCCTTCCAGTTAGGGGATTTGAAGCTCTTCATGCCATCCGGCGATCTTTCCAGGACAGCGCTCGGGGACTGTACGGTCGAGAGCAACGAGCTGAAGTGCAATCGTGTCAGGCGATCACTCTCATGGTCCCAGACTGTACCAGAGATCTCGTCCCAGCGCCCATCAAGATCATGTTCGGCTTTGCCTACGATCGATGCATCGATACTCGAGATGGTCAAGTAATCTAATCCCGAGCTTGAGAAAATTGCCAGCGTAAGGTGATTCTCATCGTCGACCTCTGGGTTCCAAGACATGGAACCACTGTGCCTTAGGCTCGTATCGGTATATGGGATTTCAGTTCCCAGCTGTATGACATCGTCTGTGCAGGTGACGAGTCGTCCTCTGACTCCTTCGTTGGTGGTATAAGTTATGACAGATTGATAGTACTCACCCTGCAAGATCCAGGGGCTCCAGGAGATACACGAGATATGCCGCTGCTGTTGCATCAAGTCATCGAAGTATGTCGAATCCCTAAAAGCATATTCCTGTGCGGGCTGAATTGTTACGTGGGTCAACGCAATTGCGGTCCATGTTTGTAATGAGCCGAGAGTAGATGTCGGAGAGTCTACAGCCAACAACACAACCTGGTTGTCATCATTTGTGATAGCGAGATACTGCCGTTCGAATGATATCTGTGTTCCCAACGTCTTGGTGGCTCTTGGTAGACTCGGCGCCCACGCAAAAGACCGAATGCGAGTTCTGAGCCGTGTTTGTTCCTCGAGGTTGGACGAAACTTGGCTCGACTCGTCTTCCTCGCTCCCAGCAAAGTAATCGGTGAGCGTGTGATTTATCAAGAGCCTTCTATTCCAGCTTGACTCCTCTTCAAGTTTGCCTTCGACTGACCAGATCGAAAGGACTAGATTCGATGTAAGCACCGCAAGAGCACATCTGCGATACTTGGCCAGGCCTGGTGAGGACCAGCGGATCGCAACTGGTACACTAGGCGATATCTCTTCGCCAATGGAGAAGTTAGTCAGTGGTGCAGGTTCCTTAACGGGTACTTCGTCGTTGGAGAACCAAGGCACTTGGAGTGGAACATGCTGCCACTGTGGGACATCATTGTCTCGCTCGTAGGACACTGTATTCGGGAACTGATATATTGTTAGTAGTGTCCTTCTTATAACCTCGCCAAGCTTACCAGCAACTCGACACGCTCATCAGAAGCGAGTGCGATGATATTGTCCTGCGACCAGTCGAGTGCGTTCACACATGATGGCCAGCACCTTAGCTCTGTCACGTCCGACATCGTCGCTGCAGTTGCTGAATTGTTGTATTCGTTGCGCTAGGTCTCAGCATAGCGTCACGCGCAAGCGATGAAGGAAGCTACACGTGACGCAGTGTCCAGTCACTGTAACGAAGTCGCATCAAGACATGAACAGATTGAGTAGCAATTCAACATCAAAGCAAATACACTTGGAGAACGGCAACGAACCGGAAGAATGCTTGTATTCAGGGTCCAGTTGGCAGTCCCCATTCGGCGCTAGTGCTAGCTAGACCCTTATCGATTGTAAAAAAGTGAATTTTCCCAGTGTCGTTCCCAGCCACTACTCCAGATCTGCAGCTTATTCAAAATGGGGAAGCGATCAATTTCTGAGGTTGGCGACGCCGAGTTGTCCAGGAAGAAGAGCAAGAAGGATAAGTCCGAGAAATCCAAGAAGAAGGACGTTGTCGACGTAGTTGAGACGAATGGCGACAGCGTAGAGACTTCCGAGGCCGAGCGCAAGGCCGCGAAGAAAGCAAAGAAGGAAGCGAAGGAGGCCAAGAAGGCAAAGAAGACTGAGTCTGCCCCTGTTACAGAGGACGAGGACGCAGCAAAGGCCGCCAGGAAAGCTGCGCGCAAGGCAGAGAAGAAGGCGGCAAAAGAAGCAGCAAGCGCGACCACAACAGCGCCTACCTCGGTCGCAACCTCAGCAGTCGCCTCCCGCATCGAGTCCTCCGCCACGAGCCCCGAACCTACCGTAGAAGGCGAATACCAGGAAGACAAGGAGCTGTCGCAGCTGCCTCAGTCTGAAATTGACGCTTTCCTAAAGAAGCACACCGTTACCATCGACGACCCGAAGCCTGGCAACAAGCTGCGCCCGATCGTGAACTTCAAGTACCTGCCTATCAAGAACGAGGCATTCGCCAAGTTTACAACACCTACTCCTATCCAGGCAGCGGTATGGCCTTCGCTGCTTGCTGGTCGCGATGCGATCGGTGTTGCGGAGACAGGATCCGGAAAGACACTGGCATTCGGTGTGCCTTGTGTGCGCTACATCCAGTCCCTGCCTAAGAACAAGCGCAAGGGCGTCAAGGCAGTCATTGTTTCGCCAACTCGCGAGTTGGCAGTCCAGATTCACGACCAGCTGGTCACATTGGCTGGACCAGCTGGACTTGGCGTTGTCTGTGTTTACGGAGGTGTGCCCAAGCCGCCTCAGATTGAGGCTTGCCGCACAGCTTCCATTGTTGTGGCTACTCCTGGTCGTCTCAACGATCTCGTTGGAGAGGGTTCTTGCGATCTTAGCAGCGCTGACTACGTTGTACTTGACGAGGCTGATCGAATGCTCGACAAGGGTTTCGAGGAGCCGATCCGCCAGATCATCACACAGTGCCCTAAGAAGCGCCAGACGCTCATGTTCACGGCGACTTGGCCCCCGTCAGTCCGCGAGCTGGCGTCCACCTTCATGGTCTCGCCTGTCAAGATCACGATCGGTGACAATGTGTCCGGCGAGCTTCGCGCTAACGTTCGTATCAAGCAACTTGTGGAGGTCGTAGACCCCCGTGCTAAGGAGCAGCGTCTGCTTCAGCTTCTCAGGCAATACCAGTCCGGCAAGAACAAGGACGACCGTATTCTTGTCTTCTGTCTGTACAAGAAGGAGGCTACACGTGTCGAGCAGTTCATTCAGCGATCAGGGTTCAGAGTTGGCGGCATTCACGGCGACCTGAGCCAGGACAAGCGTACTGCTGCGTTGGCAGCTTTCAAGGACGGCAAGGTTCCGCTGCTCGTAGCTACGGATGTGGCTGCTCGTGGTCTAGATATCCCAGCTGTGAAGGTCGTCATCAATGTTACCTTCCCCTTGACGGCGGAGGACTACGTGCACCGCATTGGCCGGACGGGTCGTGCCGGTCAAGATGGCCTCGCGATCACGCTCTTCACTGAGCATGACAAGGGCCTATCCGGGTCGTAAGTTACCATCCTAGCGCAGATCTACCAACATACACTAACAGACGCGTAGTCTCATCAATGTGCTTAAGGCCGCCAACCAACCAGTGCCGGAGGAGCTCATGAAGTTCGGCACTACAGTCAAGAAGAAGGGTCACGAGGCGTACGGAGCGTTCTACAAGGACACCGGTGACATGAAGGCAGCGACGAAGATCACATTTGACTAAACGTTTGAGGTCTCCTCAAAGCTTTGCAGCTCGCCGCATACACGCTACGTTCTACAGTCGGCGATGCAAGTGTTTAGCTGCATTGCCCTGCAGCTCCAAGCGGGGATTGTTTTAGCATCGTCCTAGCGGAGGCGTTTTCGGCATACGTCAAAAGTTCCGAGTATACACCGCTGTTGTTTGATTAGAAGGCGTTTTCTCATTGCGTCGCAAGATACTATCTAGAGCTTGGAAGTTCCTACGTCTTGTGTCATCATCGTACGATTTCGCCCTCTACAGTAAAATAGAGGAGGTCTGTGCAACGTGAGAAATAATCGCCGTCTACTACCACGGTCTTATTCTGGAGACAGACAAGACAATAATACAGAACCACGTCTGCATCATCAATCACTCGCCGGGGCAAGACGAGGCGGGGCGGGTTAACTAGGCATCCAGTATCCAAGCCCATCCGGGGGCCTGGCACTGAACTTTTCTCACCCCAAAGCCGCCCCAAAAAAGTCGGCGTGTCCTAGCGTTTCCACTCCTCTGGTAGCAGGAACGCACCAAAAACGCAACCAAGGTTCCTCATCCACCTATTCCAGCAGAGAACAGCCCAGTGCTAACCCGTCTTCGCAACCCTCTAGCAGTTCATCATGGTCATATCCACTGACTCGCCGCCTGGTACCATGCTTTAGTCGCTGATTACCCTGAGTTGCGCGGCGCGATTGTGGCTGCATCCGCGAGATTGCTGGACTACGATGCCTCTAAGCGGAGGCGAATGCGCACGCCTTTCCCGCTCGCCAAGGTGTCTCCACGAGGGATTCTCGTGCGCGCGAGTGTGCAGAGGGAGGATGCCGGGCTGCTGGACCACGGTAGGTACATATAGACACAGATATAGACATGCACACGAGTGACGATGGGTTGGTAAGTTGGGCAGCAAGCAAACCATCAGCCATCCGCCATCAGCCAGCAAGTAGTAGGTAACCCTCCAACACTGTCGTCTGCTCTGCCTCACTTGCCTGCTTGCTTGCCGTACGGCACGACAGGGTCGCGGCCACGGGCAACTCGCCCACAGCAGTGGGTTCTCCCACTGGCAGGGGTGGCGCCCACTAGCGTACGCTGATTGGCGCCCGAAAAGGGTTCCGTCAGATGGTCGCCGACTACCACAGTCGCCGAACAGCGCGGCTTTCTCTCGCTGACAATGTGGCCTGTCTACCGGGCACCACACGAAACGCAGTTTCGTGCGCTGCGAATCCTTTCGTGTTTCTAGACGGCGAGGACGGTGCAAAACGCCTGCGTGTACGCTGGGGGATAGTTGGGTGTGGGCCGAGTCGTATATATCGATGGGGTGAGCCGTGGTGGTATACCTTTAGTATAGAAGAGAAGCTTCCTTTTTTTTCTTGAGCGCTGCTGTTGTTTGCATACATACATTTATCCATCTACGTACCCACGCACGCACGTACGCTCTCGACTCGCTCTCCGCTTTTCTTTTATCGAACAGGGTGTGGTGTTATTCGTCGCCTCCCGCCCTCTCTGCTCTCGAACCCACCCGGGAACTACCTACCTACCTACACTACTCCCACAAGGCGGCCGGGAGTGTTGATCCGGCTGGGATAGCAAGCACTGTGGTCGTCCCGCGCAAAAACAAAGAAAGCCTGCATCCGAGTGGCTTGCATTCTCCCTTGGCTGTCTGCCTCTCTCTCTACACGAACCCTACCTGCATACCTTCACGATCCCGTTTTGGCCCCGGAACCTCAGGCACACAAAGCTGGTTGCTGGTCCACCCACCCACACACACACACAAACACAAACACACACAGCTGTCATAACTTCGCCTTATTCCGCCTCCAACGTAGGTTTATCGAAGAACAATCGAAGCAAAAACGAAATCCACAAGGAATCATGTGCAAGAAGGCTGCTTGCGAGACTTGCAGTACGTTACCTCCCGTATACCTTTCCCTCTATCGATTGAACCAGAGTACCTCCCTTTCTCCCTCCCTGCCTGCCTTTCTACACAACATACTACACCACACCACACTACCTCTCATCACCCAAAAAGCCTCCCCAACCGTCACATCACACCAACTCCCTGAACTCCCTCATCCCCAAGATCATTCTTCCAACATTCTTATAACCCCTTCCTAACTTTCCCCCTCCAGACAAAACCACATGGTGGGGCTGCGGCAAGCACGTCACAAACGTCATGTCGCACATCCCAGCCTCGGAATGGTGCACCTGCACGCCGCGCATCACCGTCGATTCGGTCCCGTACCCGCCCATGGGCTCGCTGGCGGCCTCGTGACTAGCCGGGGAATGCGGCGCGCTGGGGTCCGACAGGGAGAGGTGGCTGTTGGGCATGATCCAGGGGGTTAATGGCGGGCCGCATGCTAATCATCCGAAGAGGGGGAGTGTGGCGAAGACATGATGATGGTGGGGGGGGGGGGGGTTGAGAGGGAGATTGAGTGGGAGAGGGAGAGGGAGAGGGAGATAGGGGGATGATGATGACTTTATGAGCTACATCTCAGGCGTTTTGGGGCGAAAGGTTAGGTTCCAGACATACATACATCGCATAGCGGCGTAGTTTCTCGGCGATATTTGGGGGGTTTTTCCTTTGCATTATGGTGGCTTTTGGGCCCCGAGAGAGAGAAAGAGAGTCAACAGTACCGATCACTGATGATTGATTGGGGTTGTGGGGGGTTTTGGTTTTCTCGAGGACAGCGATCATGGTTGTATCCGCTAGAGCATAAGCATTTCCAATATAATATACATACATACACATACATATATACGTACGACACCCTTCTATTTCTGACGGACCTGTGAAAGCAAGAGGAACGCCGTGTCCACCGTCATGATAAAAATGGAACAGACCAGACAACACCAAACCCAAGGTATCATATCGCGTGACTCGTAATAAAAGACAAAGGCGGAAGCAAGGGGACGTAGACGGGCTCTACGCTGATGTTGCCACGATCTTGAAGCCCTCGGACAGCATCTTTTGGATTTCCTCGTCTTTGTGCTGGAGGAATCCCAGTGTATACTCGACGTCTCGCCACTGCCGCTCGTTCTGGGCGCGATTAAGGCGGGCGGCGAGTTTCGTGGACAGCTGTTTGGCCTGCTTCTCCTGCTCGATGTCAGTATCAAGTACAATATGTTGTTGGATAATGTAAGTTTGCATACCTTCTCAATGTATCCGGCAAGGTACTTGATGATGCGCTTGAATGCATCCTCGCTGAGGGTGGCATCAGCACTAAGAGTACTGAACATGTCCACAAACTGGTTGTAGATGGCATTGTCCTTGGTAGACAGCTCGCTGAAGAACATGCGTGCCATCTCTGTGATCTTCTTGTCGCTATCTTCGATGCACTTGGCCATCTCAGCAAGTTGGCCCTTGACCTTGACCTGACCAGCGAGGATCAAGAAGGTCAAAGTCTGAAGACAAGTACGCTTGACGCTCTGATTGCTGTCATTCAAACGGCGGTACAGGAACTCAGTGTCCTGTTCAATCAAGTGGTTGAAGCAGACAGCCATGTCACCAAGGGCAATGACAAGGTTACTGCGGACAATGGCGTCCTGACTACGCTCAAGGATGTTAAGCAGAAGGTCGAGATTGGCCTCACAATACTGCTGGCTGACGCACATCAGCTTGCCCAAGCAAAGAGCGGCCTGGGCCTGCAGTGTTGGATGATTATATGACATGTTGTTGGAGCAAATGTCCGACACCAAGGGCCCGAAGTTGGCCAGAAGAGATTGCGGACCGAAGAGAAGTTCTTTCTCACGGACGTACGTAATGGCGTCGGTAAAGTCGTCCTCGTTGGTACCCGCCATCATGTCAAGATCGTCTGCATCAGCCTCAGGTGCGGGTGTTGGGTCTTTCATAGCACCCCGCTTACGGCCCTTCTTCAAAGGAGTTGGCTCGGGGTTTGACTTTCCAGGCGCCACCTTCTTGTCCTTCTCCTTCTCGGCCTTTCGACGCTTGAACTCCAGCTCGCACAGCTCCAAGTGAACGATCTGTTTTATGGCAACGTGTCCAACGATAAACAGGAGCTGTGAGAGGGCTAGTGCTGAGTTTTGTCTCTTTGGTTGGGGAGCGTCGGCAGCAGGCGCGTCTGGCATCTCTTCATCTTCGTCTACGTCCACATGATCGGCATCGACGTCTTTTGGGCCTTCGCTTGATGTTGGTCTGGAGGATGCCTTCGGTGCAAACACACGTTTGGCCACGTCTCTGATGATCTCAGAACAAAGGACATCAGGCTGTTTCGAGAGGACGTAGATGGCAGCGATGGCTTGATCTGCGACACCAAACCAATCCTTGCTGTCGGACTGCAGCTTGCACATTGCAGCCAACCTGACCAAGACAGCGTGATCGTTGGGCAATTTAGCCGATGGTGCAGGAGCTTCCCCAGCCGGCAGTTTTCCAGAAGCTGCGCTGATTCGGCGCAGTGCAACGCAGGTATAGCGAGCAAGGCCAAAGTCTCGACGACCGAGCTTGCCAAGACCGATCCTTAGACACGTTTCCATCTCTTGGACGATGATGTCAGGCGAGGAAAGCGCCAACATACCCAGCACAATGATGGCTCCGCGGCGCTGTCTCATGGACATGTCCTTCTTCTGATATCCGTAGATGCCCCAAAGCATCTGGACAACCAGAGCGTTGACTAAACCTTGCTTCATCATAGTGCTGAGCAGCTGCTCCAAGGAGATGAGCTCAGCAGGCGTTGTGTCGAAGGTCAGACTGATCATGCCGCGGGTAATGTACTTGGCAGCCTGGTTCGCATCACACCCTGGGGGTGCATTGAAGAACAAGTCCTTGTAGCAGTCGATGAGGTGCGTCTGGACGCCTTTGCCCTCATCGCTGTTGCCCTTGGTCCAGATAAGCCGAAGCATTCTCTTGATTCCAACTCTTGCATTTGCAATTTTGTAGGCATCGATCGTCTTGAAGAAGTCCATTGCTTCAATTACCTCACTCTTGTTCTTCGAGGAGAGCAGCTGCATGATCTGTTCGGCCGCATCATTGATAACCTCAATGAATCTCAGAGCCTGTCGGACAAAGATGCGGATCTTGGTAAAGTTCTCCAGTTTCAGGACAGTCTCCCTGTCCTGTTCTAGCTTAGCAGCGGCGGCCAGGTGTTGCTCTTCGGTCATTTCTTCGGGTTCTTGTGCCGCACCAACATCTGCTTGAGTAGCGTCAAGCACCATGGACTCATCGACTTCGCCTGGTGCACGCTCCTGGAGTTCTTCAGCAGGAGGCTTCAGTGCGGCAATGCTCGCATCGACAGTCTCGAGTCCTTTCTCCCAATCGTCACTCGACAACAGACCGTTGTAGGTGGCCGAGAAGGGGTGCGTCTCGACAAGCTTAGACAGCAACTTTATGGCATTTCGTCGGACGTTGCTGCTCTTGTCCTTCAAGCTCTGCTCGGCATAATCGGCAGCCCTTTGTCTGCGCTTCAACCCCTGCTTTGTGCTCATCTGGGGGTCTTCGCATAGTTTGACGTAGACCTGCATGACTCGGCAACGACAGTAGGGATTGATATCCAGGAATCGCTGCTCGAGTACTTCGAAGAAGATGTCGATGTTCCTCAAGTGGGTGTCGCTGCGGTCATCTTGGCTCAGCTTGCCCAGCATGATGATGAGGTTACCGCAGACTTCGATCATAGCGCATCGCAAGGTGTAGGCCTCGCTGTCCAGCAAGTTGTGGAGCAGGGCACCTTGCCTAACGATGACATTGGGCAATAGCTCAGAGATCTTGATGAGGAATGTCGAGACAGACTTGGGCCCCTTGAGATCTGTGGCACTGTACTCCTTTGTGCTGATGTCTTTGAGAACGTCTTCGGCTAGTTGTGAGTAATCGTATGCGTCGGCCAGGGTGTGCAGGAACTCGGCCATGGGCTCGGAGAGGTGTTCGAAGTAGGTGAGGCACTGGTTGATAGAGGTCTGTGCAATGTATGCATGGCCATGATGCTTCACGGCAATGCAGAGCACGCGGAAGCAGTGGTTGCGGATGGCGTTGTTCTTGACTCTTGCTTCGTTTTCGAGGATGTGGTAGACGGGCTTGGTGAAGAGACCGATAAAGGTGTCGCGTTCTGATGTGGTGACGAATATGCGGCTTAGATTCAGCTTGAGAACCTTGCTCACCCTATCGAGCGCAGTCTCGAGCTGTGCGGCTGCATCCCATGTCCCGTCCTTGGTCGACTTGGGCTTCCCGGCCTTGGTGCGCCCTCTTGCTGCTGGCGCTGACGCCGACTTCTCCAGCGCTCTTGTTTCGACTGCGGATATTGTCCAGCGCAGCAGGAAGGCATACATCTCCAGGATGGTCTTGTGGTGGGGGATCGCATCTTGCTCTTCAGCTTCGATGTCGGCGTGTACGAGGTCGGCCTGTGTTGAGAGCGCAGACACGATCAGGTCGAGGATCTTGCCGAGGACGGTTGGTGGGATATACGACGAGTTTCTATATTGCGCACTCTGTCAGCCGTGTGCGCTTTTGTGACTTTGTAAGATGACGGTGGACGGCGCACGCACTTGAGAAGGAACTGGAGGGTGTCAAAGACCGAAGCGTGAGTGATGGCGTCTGGGCTGTTGGCCACAGCATCAACCACAGGATTCAGTTCGTTGTTGATCAGCGACAGCGAAGACAGGGCTTCCGGGTCATCTTCGCACTGCTGCAACGATTGCGGCACTTCCAGCGTGGGGATCGTCGAGGGATCGCTGTCGAACAGCGTGATCGCCTCGTTGATCTTGAAGTCAACGCGCGCCTCCATTGTGTGCACAGTCGCGTCAAGGAGGGAAAAAGAGAAAAAGGTCGACAAGAAGGAGCGGCGACGCTGCGGCGTTGCGGCGTTGCGGGGCGTGTTGTTGACGGCGGCCGCGTTTGTTTATTTCGTCGCACGGACGCTCCTTCCCGCGTCGTTGATCAACGGCACCGGCACCAGCACCAGCACTTTTGGACTACCGTTCGCACACGCGAGCAATAAACAACACACACTCGGCCTGCTCCCGCCATGGCAAAGGCTCGTGTATCCTTGCAGCGCCAGGCAGAGGACATGGAGGGGCACGTGGACGACCACAAGGACGAGGACGTCAATTCAGAACTAGGCGAAAGCATGGATCCCCTCGACGAGAGCGGCCACACCGTCGACAGCAGCGACGAAGAAGTTGAAGATGCCGTTGCCGAAGACATGGCCCGCTTTGAAGAATCGTTCACCGGTATTACTAAGAGATTTCGATTGATCAATCGTATTGGTGAAGGTGAGTCTCCATGCCATGTACTTCCGTATGCAGCGTCACACGGTGGGGCTCACAACATTCACAGGCACGTTCTCAACCGTCTACAAGGCTGAAGATCTGGAGTACGACAAATTCGACAACAAATGGGACATCGAAGAGCGCGAAAAGGGACCATCTGCGTCACCGGATTTCCGCAAGAGATCAAAGCGTGCACATTATGTTGCCATCAAGAAGATTTACGTTACAAGCAGCCCTATCCGTATCTTCAACGAGCTTGAACTGCTGCACGATCTCAGAGATTCAGATTCAGTCTGCCCATTGATCACAGCCTTCCGTCATCTGGACCAAGTAGTTGCGGTTCTCCCTCACTTTCAGCATCACGACTTCCGAGACTACTACAGAGACATGAAGATCCCAGAGATGCGTTTGTACTTCCGAAGTATGTTCACGGCACTCAGAGCAGTGCATCAGAAGAAGATCATCCACCGCGACGTCAAGCCCACCAACTTCCTGTACAACCCAGCACTGAAGCGTGGCGTTCTCGTCGACTTTGGTCTGGCAGAGCGCGAGGAAACAGAGTGGCACCCATGCGCCTGCCATTTGACGGATGAGGAACGCCGTCACAGAATCTCGCACAGTGTCTACGCTCAGACACAGTCCTCCGGACACAACACTTCCAGCTACCCAAAGAACGACTCCCGGAACAGCCGCCGAGCCAATCGAGCAGGCACTCGTGGTTTCCGTGCTCCTGAGGTGTTGTTGAAGTGCACACAACAGACCTGCTCCATCGACATGTGGAGCGTGGGTGTCATTCTGTTGACCATGCTTTCCCGCCGCTTCCCATTCTTCCACAGCGCCGACGACATCGACGCATTGCTCGAGATCAGCACAATCTTTGGCCGCAAGAAGATGAAGGAAACCTCTCTGTTGCACGGTCAGGTTTTCGAAACCAACATCCCCAGTTACAGCGAGAGCGGTCACAGCCTGGAGAAGATCATTCTGTGGTGCACAGGCAGGACAGGCGACAAGACGGCGCCGAAGAAAGAGCTGGATGACGACGAGAAGGAGGCCGTTCAATTCCTGCACCGCCTGCTGGAATGCAACCCAGGAAAGCGCATCACGGCTGACGAGGCCCTGCACCACCCATTCATCGCGAAAGTGCAGGATCCTAGCGAGGCAGAAGATGACATGGTCGACCTCGTCGACGCATGAGGAAACCGACGTTGACGACACACTTATGATACGACCAAAGCATGGCAGGCGTTTAGTTTAGGCACGGCACGGCACGGCACGGCATGGATCGCTTGAAGCATGGTATCTGGAGTTCATGGCCATTTGGGAACGGGCACGCTGATGAGACATTGCGATACCCTTCGAACCTTGTATACTACAGTACAGCAGCTTCCCTGCTTTGCCTCGAGACGATAATACAACTACAAACAAAGACGACTCCCCGCAGCAACGACTGCCTTATGTTACAAATTTCCCCCTCCCCTCCCCAACTTCAAAATCCCCCCCCTCACACAACCACCTTCCTCGCACTCTCCGCCCTCTCCGCAGCATGCCTCTCCGCCCGACTCTTAATCTTCTCAGCCCTCTTCCTCTCCCTCTTCGTCTCCCTCTGCCCTCCCTGTCCCGCATGCGCCTCCTTCCCGCCCCTGACCACCCTCTCCTTCTCCTCGGCCTCATGCACCCTCAGTTTCCTCACGGCCTCCTCCAGACTAGGCACCTCGACGCCCTTCCTCCGCGCCAGCGCGATCCGCTCCACACTAACCTGTCTCCCGCGCTCCGCAGCCCGCACATCCTTCAACAGCCTCTCGCGCACCCTGATCTCATCCAGCTCGGCGGCGGTCAGCACGCGCGGCCTGTCTTCCACGGGGGACCCGAACGGCGCCACGATGGCGGTGACGACGTGCCGGATGGTAGAGCCCGAGCGGTGACCAGAGGTTATGCGCACCACGTCGCCTTCCGAGAGCGAGTTGTTCGGGTCCGACACCGTGTAGTGCTTGTGCGACGGGAAGTGCTTGCGGAAGAGCTTGTTCCATTCTTGGCCGGCGACGCGCACTTTGACGGCGCGCGACATTTTGCCTGCGGAGACTACGACACCGAGTTTTTGCGAGGTGACGTATTGCTGGATGAGAGGCGTGGCCGAGGTGGCGGCTTTGGGGAGGGCTTTGGTTGCCATGGTGGATAGATGGGGGTGTGGTGTAGTGTGGTGTGGTGATGGTTTGAAGCGCCGGGCGCAATGCAATTAGCGCGGTGATGCAGCCAAAGGGGAATTGCAAGTGCGTATGTCTCTTTGTGTATTCGTTCTCGATATTGTTGCCGGGGATAGTCGTGTCGTTGAGCCGCAATCTCAGCACGGAGGTGCTGGGCCAGCTCCGCAAAAAGTTGGCGCGCGAGGTTCGCAAAGCGCGCCAAGACAAGTCGCTCGCTGATTGATTGGTCCCCGAGGTTCGAGATATCGACATCTGTCCATAGCTGGCCCGCGATTGCAACAGCTTCAAGTTTCGCTTCGCCTTCGCTTCGCAACCGCTCCTTTTCGCTTTACTTGTTAGGCTCTTTTTCCTTGGGCAAAGTGGCTGTCTGCGGTTTCATGTAGCTTGTTGTGCTGGCTTGAGAGCAATTCGTATACTTTCTTCTGCGATACGTCGGCTTGACAGACGGACTACTGCTCGTAGCCGGTTATAGAGCAAGATGCTCGTACGGATAGCGCAGTTGACGCTTTTGTTGTGCTTTGCACTGCTGGTTCTCGGTGCAGAGGATTACTACAAGGTATGCTTCTTCGCTTTTTACAAACATGTCTCACTTTCATGTTGCGTCCAGTCGCTGACTTCACATGGTATAGCTGCTCGGGCTGAAGAAGGATGCGTCTGAGCGCGACCTCAAGAAGGCGTATCGCACGCTGAGTAAGAAGTTCCACCCGGATAAGAACCCGTACGTCAATCAATTCGCCCTGCCCTCACTCACCGTCACTGCCAGTGAACTGCACTAACTCGTCGCAGTGGAGATGAGACGGCAAACCAGAAGTTCGTCGCAGTCGCTGAAGCCTATGACGTCCTCAGCGTAGAGGAAACGCGCAAGATCTACGACCAATACGGTCACGATGGTATCGAGCAGCACAAGAAGGGCAACGGCCCAGGCCAGCGCCACGACCCCTTCGACCTCTTCTCGCGCTTCTTCGGCGGCTCTGGCCACTTCGGACACCAGGGTGGAGAGCGCCGGGGCCCCAACATGGAGGTCCGCGTCGCCGTTCCGCTTCGTGATTTCTACAACGGGCGCAAGACCGAGTTCACGATTGAGAAGCAGGCCGTCTGCTCGGCGTGCGAGGGCTCTGGGTCCGCAGACGGACATGTGGAGACTTGCGGTACTTGCAATGGACGCGGTGCGGTCATCAGGAGACAGCAGCTTGCACCTGGGCTCTTCCAGCAGGTGCAGATGCAGTGCGATGCTTGCGGCGGCAAGGGAAAGACGATCAAGCACCCGTGTTCAGTATGCCATGGCAGCAGAGTCGTCCGCGAGTCCGAAACCCACGAGCTCGACATCGAGAAGGGCATGCCCGAGGGCGTGCGCATTACCTACGAGAACGAGGCCGACGAGAGCCCCGACTACGTCGCTGGAGATTTGATCGTGCATCTTGTCGAGGCAGACGCTGCCCTCGGCACACAAGACCACGAGCGCACCGATGGCACGTTCTTCCGCCGCCGCGGCTCGGATCTCTTCTGGCGCGAAGTCTTGTCGCTGAGAGAGGCGTGGATGGGCGACTGGACGCGCAACGTTACGCATCTCGATGGCCACATTGTCAAACTTTCTCGCAAGCGCGGCGAAGTCGTGCAGCCCAACACCGTCGAGATCCTAAAGGAAGAAGGCATGCCTGTCTGGCACCAGCACCTGGAGAACAACGACGGGCTGCAGTACGGTAATCTGCACGTCGAGTACGTTGTCGTCCTGCCAGACCAGATGGAGAAGGGAATGGAGAAGGACTTCTGGTCTGTGTGGGATAAGTACAGGAAGAAGAACGGCGTTGTGCTGGATCAGGCGTTGAAGCGGCCAGAGGGTGAGATCAAGATGCCTGCGGCGGATGGCCACGATGAGTTATAGAGCGTGTTGGAAAGTTTATTGCATGAAAGAATACCCGTGGATGGAGAGGAGTCGTGGAGTTGGTCGGTACAGTGTTATAGTGAGCATAGAGCAGACCTGGAATGTGTAGAGCGTATGTATACAGTGCACTTCAGTTTAAGCCAAGATAACGATGAAGGCATGCTTCGTCAACGCAGCCATTATTGAATCCATGTATCTGCTTCCTAGTTATTAGTCATGGTGGTCAGCACCAAGGTGAGGCACCACTGTTTCGTACACGACCAGTCAACCCATGTTCTCAGCTGACGTCGCATCCTTCGACCATTTACACCTACAGCAAGTTCGCGCGGCCAATGAGCAATCTGGCACTTCTCGAGGATTTGGATGATCTCTTGTATCTGCTTGTTTGGGGATCAGAAGCGATGAATTACCACGTTAACATACCCGAAGACACAAACGCTACATCGTAAGAAGTGCTCGAACTTGCTTTTTTCAACCCCACCGGTGCTGTACTTTGTACACCCTGGGCCTGGCTCGGGTGCCCAGTGTCGTTCTTCCTCAGCTTCCGAGACAGAAATGTCCTTCCCTACATGCACCTCCTTTGTTTTGCGCGCCTTCATTACTCCGTATCATTGGCATGCCACAAGGCCTAAAAGTCGGCTCCCTTGTCCACAGTCACGTCAGGCATCCGAGCTGAGCGTGCCGGTGAGGGCGCCTGGAGTACCAGTAGGAGTAGGTACGAATGGCCTCGCCCCACTCACACACTGCAGCTGTGCCACCGATGACCGATATGGCGTTCTCACCTACGTGTATCCATAGCAGCCCACGCAGCATCATTATAGCCTTGTTCCGCTGCTAGCTGTTGATTGTGCTTCTTTCTTTACCACTTCCCCCATTGCAGTTGCTCCTGTTGTAACATGCGCTGCTGTGGAACTGACCTTATGATTTACGGCGGCAGACTGAATTCTCTACTGATATTCTAGAGATAAGATGAGTAGCCTTAGGCGCACGAGGTCGGAACCTCCGCCGCCTAGTACGATAGGAAATACAGCGACTGGCGAGCCGCCGCAACCACCACCGTCGCCGACTACAGGTACTCGAACATTCACAGAACAGTCAAACACTGTGGACGCCTTCTAAGTAGCATCAGGGAGAGCGCGGACTTTCGACATCCGGCCGCCGCTCAGTCGCGAGGCATCACGAGCCGACGTTGACCCGCGCCGCAACACAACCCAGGGCCACCAGCGCAAGCACAGTCCCAACCTGCAATGGCACGAGGAGTGGGCTGACGAGACCTGGAAGCACGGGCGGGTTCTACTCATCGACTACATTGACAGGGACCATGTGCCGGAAGGCAGGAGGAAAATCGTTAGTCAGGAGTTCTGTGATGTCGACAGTCTGCGCCGGTTCTACAGAAAGGATACCTCGCAGCAGTCTGCGCTGCGGGTTATTCATGTACAGAACGCGCCTTGGGCGACGCGATTCCTTCTGGGCAAGTTTAATATCGATGGCAGCCATGATTTGGGGGGCACGACTTTCGGCAGGTGGGCGCAATTTGAACGTCCTTTGGTGCGTAATAATAGCCCCGTTCCTGGGGGAAGGTCATTCCGGGTCCAGCGAGATCCTTGGAGAGGCATAAGTCGCGCCGCGTTTAGTTGCGATTACATGAAGCATTTTCCAAGAGGAAGGATTGGAAGTATCAAAACGGGCACGCGGATGATGGAGTTGAATGGTTATGATGCGGACGAAATGTCTCACTACGCCTACGATGTACTGGTTCAACGTCTCTCAGTCTACGTGCAGCTGAGTACCTCTGCGCCTGGCTCAGCGACCGATCGTGATATACCCAATCCTTACAACAGGGAAGAATTCGAGGACTATCAACGCTTGAAGAAGTCGTACGGCAACGTGGACGCCGATTCTCACAAGATTAAAAACATGCCCAAACTCCACACGTTGGATAACAGCACTACCGTCATAGTCTTCGAGTCGTCACAGTCTGGCGATGTGAAGAACACGCTAATTGGTGCTCGACAAGACTTAGAGTCCCGCTGGCGGCGTCTCACCTTCTATCTCTCACGTGCTGAAGCGTCTTCAGACGAGACTCTCGCGATCGAGTGCATGGATTTCATCCTAAAGGACATCTTCCAGGCCCTCACGTACAACTGGACCAGCTTTCTTGCTGCCTGCGAAGGGCACGTCGCTTCGCTCAAGGATAAGATCTACGACAACCCTGCCGATGAGTCTCGCGATCAAGAGCTTTGGGGTGGTAGTGCGTTGTGGTTGAAAGTAGAGCGGCTGATCTGGAAACACCGTCATATCGCTGGTGATATGCAAATGTACCTCCACGAACTTACTTTCGGCCACCCCAAAGAAGGCGAGAAATGGCTGGGTAATATCCCCTCCGAGCTCGAATTCTTTACGAGCCAGTGCGAGCGTCATCTCACCAAGCCTACCATGGAGCTTACAGACCTGATGTACAAGAGCGTGGGTATCCGAGATGCCCGACACTCACTACAACTCGGCCTCTCTATGTGGCGTCTCAGCTGGATCACCTTCATCTTCCTCCCGCTGACCTTCATGTGCGGCTTCTTCGGTATGAACGTGGACACATTCGAGGGAAACCCCAGCATAAAATGGTTCTTCATCACGTCGGCCCCCGTGCTCTTCACCGTTCTTGCCCTCTGGTACGGCGTGAAGCACTCAATCTCGACACAGCGCCAAAGCACCCTGCGCCGAGGCGTCTACGAAGCATTGTACCAGGACCTCGCAACGGACTACCCGCACCTCTGGACCCGCCGCGGCCCGCGAGACGATCTCTGCGTAGCTGGCCTCTTCAACTTGATCAAATGGCGCCTCATCACTCACTGGTTCGACAAAACGATGATTGTATCGGAAAAGTACAGCCCTGCCGTCGACGAGTTCGGCACCTGGTCACGCATTAAACAATACCTTGTCCATCGCTGGCTTCCCGGACTCAGCATCGTCACCTCTGACATGCTGCCTCAGAGCGAGCGGCCTGACCACGAGCAAATAGAGAGCTCGGCAAGCCTTGGCAAGGACATGGGCGCTACTGTTGAACTGATGAGCATCGCGACGCCGGTTGTGCTGGCGGAGAGAGCCTCTGGCGGCGAGTAGACTGCAGCGCAGGACTTCGGTTGCAAGGTTGAAGAGTTGGCGTCCGATAAGCAGCGACAACAGTGAGCGGGGAGGGAGAGTAGTGATGGTGGTGCGAACAGGGTTATGGTTGATGAGAGGGGGGTGGCTGAGGATGAGAAAAATGGGGATGAGGCGGTGGAGATGGAGAGGGCAAAAGAGAAGGATAGGGTGAAGAGGAGGGCGCAGTTGTATGTGCCTGAGCCGAATAGACGGTCGATGTAGTGGTAGTCAATCAAGCGTCAGTGTAATATCAAGATTGTTGTATCAGCTCGGACACTCGGGATGGATGTTAATGTATTCCCTCCACTTTCCGCACCACAATAGAGCTCTGCACGTCTGAGAACAATGGATGTAAACACGCCTCATTTTGTGTCAAGCAAGACTCTTTGCTACAATAGCAAAACTACATATGCGAAGACCGCGCATGATCCGTCCGTAGCCCGCCATAGTCACTACCCCACGATACGCACGGAGTCAAGCTCAACACGCGATATGTAATGCGGAAGCAACCCGCACAGCTTACACGCCCATCACTAAGCTCGGAAGCGCGCAGCTCCCGAGCCAGCGCCCCACCACCTCGCCTTAGCAACGCTTGTGTAAGCATCGCAAACAAACCCACCTCCCAACACCGACGTTGTCATTGCAAATGCGCGCGAAAAAAGATGCGCCGAGCCGGAGACGCTCAGAGCTCAGATCCCGCGAGCTGACATCACCGTGACCATTGCCTTTTCTATTCCAAATTGACTAACTAACGAACGGATATCGCGCGGCGACGGACATAGATGGCGCGATCCCTTCTAGCAGGCCTGCTCGCAGGCCTACTTCTCGCGCTCGCGCTGCAGCACCTATCACCCCACATCCAGTGGTTTGTAAGAACCAACGACAGCCCGGATAATCCCTCACCGCTTGCAACTGCAGACTCGATGGCGCAAGTGGTTCGCAATATGGCTAGGGGGGTGGTGGTGCGGATGCGCGGGGCCACCAGTAGTGGAGCAAGTACAAGCACCTGCTACAAAAGCAACCGCCTGGCCTCGTCCCCGTCCCCAATTCTATTCTCTAGAACCTCTACTTCTACTCGCTCAAGCACACCTCCTCTTCCTTCTTCTACTTCTTCTTCTACTACTAGTTCATACTCCACAATGGCCGCTACCACGCAACTCACCAAGTCGGTCCTCGACGCCATCAAAGAGCGCCGCACATACTACCAGCTCAACAAGGAGTCCCCCATTGCGGACGCCAAGATCTCAGAGCTCGTCGAGCAGGCTCTGCTGCACGTGCCTTCGTCGTTCAACTCGCAGTCGACGCGGTTGGTGGTGCTGCTGAACGGCGACCACGAGCAGTTCTGGGATTACGTAGTCGAGGTGCTGAAGCCGTTGACGCCCGAGGACAAGTTCGACGCAACCAAGCAGAAGATTGGTGGGTTCAGGGCTGCTAAGGGAACGGTATGTTTGCATCCTCTCGTTACTACTTATTATGATTGGCTTGCTTTGGGGGTTGGGGGCGTGACAACTTGAGGCTCGGCGGGTGAGGCAATGGTGTGGCTGCATGGCGTGCGTGCGTGCGTGCCATGTGCTATGTGCCATGTGGGAGGGAGAGTCCAGACAAGCCCCGCGGTGGTCGCGCAGTGATGGATGCCCCACCACCACCACATGCACTGCATGATGCGATGCATACCCGCCGGCCCCACATCGAGCCCCCCCCCAAACATCAATTGTACTCCACCACCACCACCATTCTAACACCCGCTCCAGGTCCTCTTCTACGAAGCCCCCGAGCCCGTCGAGAACCTGCGCAAAGCCTTCCCGCTGTACGCGCACCACTTCGGCGACTGGTCCGAGCACACCAACGCCATGCACCAGTACGCTCTGTGGGTTGCGCTCGAGGCCGAGGGCTTCGGCGCCAACCTGCAGCACTACAACCCCATCATCGACCAGAAGGCTGCAGACCACTGGAAGATCCCGCTCGAGTGGAAGCTGCGCTCGCAGCTGGTGTTTGGCGGGCGTGCGGGCGAGCCGGGCGAGAAGCAGTTCCAGGGGACGTTTGGGGAGAGGCTGTTCGTGCATGGTGCGCAGGAGTAGGGGCGGAGATGAATGGATAGATGGATAGATGGATAGATGGATGGATGGATAGAGAATTTAGCGTAGCGTTGAGAAGTTCAAGTGACTGGTTACGTGCATATTGGCTGAGACTGCGGCAGTGAAGGATTATGACTCGTGAGGAAAGTTACATCTCTTGCTACTACATGTCCTTGCCCAAACGCTCAATTGGTATATCCACAGATCTCATCAACTGCTGCCCCTCTTTTTCACCTTCAAGGGTCTCTGCCACCACATAATTGCTTCGGATTACACATACGCATCATTTGCTTAGAAGCAGAAAACCTGGTCCTCGAGCTTGCTGACAGGCCTGGCCTTGCTGAAGCCGAGCCCCTCGGCCGCCTTCTTCATGGCGGCAACCATAGGGGGAGGGCCACAGACAAGGATCTTGACATCGTTGGCAGGTGCAGGAAGCTTCTCCTTGATCATATCGGGGGTGACGAAGCCCACGCCGCCGGTCCAGCCCTCAGGAGGGTTGTTGAGAACGTAGTGGACGCGAATCTTGGGGTCGCGGGCGGCAAGCGCATCGAGGTCGTCTTTGAGCAGAATGTCGTCCGGGTTCACGTTGGCGAAGAGGAGATCGACCTCGGTCCTATCGCCGGACGCGCGACCGCGGTGGATGGCTTTGATGACTTGCAGCATGGGCGTAATACCGGTTCCGCCAGCGATCATACCAAAGTGCCTGACCATGTTGGGTGTGTAGACCATGGCGCCCTTGGGGCCCTTGACCTTCATCTTGTCGCCGATCTTGAGGTTGGCAACATACTTGGAGATGTTACCGGTGGGGTACGACTTAATCAGGAGGTCGAAGAAGCCCTTGTCGTTGTCGGAGGAGGTGGGAGTGTACGAGCGGACGACTTCCTTAGGTTGGCCTTCGATGGTGGCGGCGAGAGAGATGTGCTGGCCGATGGGCAGACCGAGGATATCGTTCTCCTTGGGGAGCTTGAATCGGTAGCTGTACGCGTTAGCTGTCTGGAGAGGCTGGAGGGGAAACGACCAGACATACATGGCGGTGTTGTGGGAAAGAACAGTCTTCTCCCCAAGCTCGAACTCCTGGAAAGCATCAGGCTTCAGGACCTTGCGTCCACCGCCTGGAGAAGCTGTTAGTGGGCGTGAGACATATCATAAGGAGGTGACGTACCCTGGCTGCTGAAGATGACAGCACCTGTAAGGATGGCTGTCAGAGCAATGGCGTACGGGAGCCATTCACTTTTAAACGCGGCGGTTCCAATCAGCAAAGCCGCCGATGGCAGGTAAATGCCAGTGACGTACTGGGCGGCGAAGGGTGAAGACATGATGGGAGGAAGTTTCAGGGCACGCGACCGCTGTCAAGGAAAGGAGCTGTATTTGACACTGGTCAATTGAGTCCAGAGGCGTGTCTGAAGACAAGGTACAGTGTGGGGTAGCTCACTCGGTGAATGATCGGTGCTCAGCAAAAAGTGCTCCGAGCAGTCGAACCACTCGCCTTGGCGCTGCAGGGTCGCTCTTTCCGCGCTCAGATCCGAGGGTCTTTTGAAAGGAGAAGTGAATTCCGCAACAACGGAACGTGATTGCGGTACTGGCAGAGGAAACGAAATAAGCAGAGGAGGTACAGCTGCCGCGGATTTTGAGCAGCTGTCCTTCTTGTAGTCCCGGAGTAGCAATGGGTCTTGCTAGCACGGACTCAGTGAGCAGTTTGGGAAAGCGAATCCTGAACGCTCGCGGGGACCTTCCGTGGACGACATCGGCCTGAGCAACGTCACGAGCAGTGTTTTGAGGTAGTTGTTCTGATGATGCTGACTGAACTGTGCACAAGGCAGATGCGTCTTGTATGTAGAACGCTTGCCGCTTCGAATTTGTATATTTTGCTTCGTGACGACGTCGTGTAGAGGTGCATTTTGCGTGCGTTCGATTGCGCGCCAATACCAACAGCGTCGACATTCTACTTCGTAACGTCGCGAAGAATCCACGAAGCGGCCAAAACCGATTTCGCGACCATCTTAGAGCAGCTCACCAAGCATGCGCATATGCGTCTCTTCGAAGCGATAACGGGAGGCGTGCTACTGCCCAAGATTATGCGGTTGCTCTAGCCCAAAACGGCTCGCGGGACTGAACTAGACCTCGCAAAATCGACGATTAGGTGTGGCGGCTCAAACTTGTGCAGCTTCATTGTTGCGCCCAGGAGAGCAGTTTTGCTTTTTCATTTTACAGTTCACATAGACTTGCTTCCACTCGTGCTCATCATGGATCATGCCCCTCGGACCTGAAAGAGGGGGGTGTGGCTTTAAGTGGCTGAATTACGACTTCACGGATTATGGAACCCTCCTCGGGATTACACAACGACCATGACTGAAACCTCGCTTGCACTCTTGTTCGAGTATCTGGATGCGGCTCTGCAGCCTACATTTGTCGTGCGGCTGTCCACATCCACCGGCACTGAAGATGAGCCGGGGCTGATCCATGCCAATCCTGCGTTATCTAGGCTAGAGACTCTGCATACGGAAATCGCCAGGCAGATAAATCGCAGCCCAGGTGCGCTGAATCTACTCGGAGCCAGAGGCCACTCTCCGACGGATCAGGGAATTTCTGCAGTCTCTTTTTGTGGGATCGCCTGGAATGTTACTTTTGTTGGAAGCCAATGGGCCGTGGTCGCCTCGACAGAAAGTCACCTTAGCCCGAATAGCCCGAATAGCCCGAATGGAGTCCATCGTGAAAGGTCGTCTTTAGAAGACCCTTCAACTATCAATCGACATGGCGGTCCGGAACCATCGACTCCTTGGAGTGGAATAGCTCCTCAGCCAACTACTCCGACCACGAAACCCTTGCTAGGATTTGTGAATTCCCATGGTCATCTGGGAGATCTTGAGTATCTCGAATGGATGCGACAATACGATTGGAACTCTTCCCCTGTTGGTCCCATCGATTCGTGGCCAAGCGAGCTTCGGAGCGTTTGCGAGTATGCTCTGGCAACTCCAGACCCTATCAACGTCATTTGGGGTGGTGAAGACCAGCTCACATTACTCTATAACCAAGCTTACTCCATCGTTGTTGGAGACAAGCACCCTCGTGCCATGGGAAGGCCCTTCAAGGAGAACTTTGAGCAGTGGCCAGAGTATCATCGGGTCTTCGACCGTATGAAGCAGAACGGCCAATCCGTCCGGCAAGACAAGATCCAGCGCATGCTCGTACGCGACGGTCATCTGGAAGAAGCTTACTTTGATTTCCTCCTAGCGCCTGTTCTACTCGCGGATGGCTCCGTAGCTGGCTTTACAACGCGGATTCACGAGACAACACGACAAGTCGTGTTTGAACGGAGAATGCAGGTTCTGGCGGAAACCAGCAAAGCAATAGCCACGATATACACTGTGCATGATCTGTGTGTAGCTGCAGCTGCGACACTTGACAACCACACAAGCGATATCCATTTCGCCGCTATCTACAGCGTGGAGATGAGAGACTGCGCACTAGATCTCAAGCTGGAGGCTATGGCAGGCGCAACTGGGGAAGCTGGCGCTACGAGAAATACAGGCACACTCGAGAGCCCTCAGTTCGGTCTACAAGATGCGCTGCAGCAAGCTTGCAAGACACGAGAACCGATAGCTCTTTCAACGGATACAGGCAATCTGCCACAGACGACACTGGACCAATTGCGCGACTATGGCGTTGCACCTTGCCGCGAGATAGTGGTTTATCCCCTGAAGTGCTTTGTCGAAGACAACATAGCTGCTGTCATGATCATCGGCACGAGTCCATTGAGAAAGTTCGACGAAGACTATCGCTCTTTTCTGCGGCTTTTGACACGGCAGATCGAGAACGCTATCACCGTCGCGAAGGGTTTGGCTAGAGAAAGAGAGCTTCACAGAGCACAACTCACGTCCGAGATGGAGATGAGATTTCTGCGTTTTGCAGAGGAAGCGCCAGTGGGCATGTTCATATACAACGCAGAAGATGCTTTGACTTTCTGGAACACAGCATTCGAGGATATCTGCGGTGTGCGCGGGAGCGATTTGTCAGAGCCCATGGCTTGGTTGGAAACGATCCACCCGGACAGCGTTCCAGAAGTGACAGCGGTATGGGAAAGCTATAACGTGTCAAGGCGCGACGAGAGTATCTCGTACGAGGTCCAGTTTAAGAAGCCTTGGACCTCAAAGGGTGATGGCACTGAAGCTATGCTAGACCGGACGTACGCGTTGGGTGTGATACAGCCCGACTACGCGGAAAACGGCAGGCTCAAGGGGACTTTAGGTTGCATTACCGATATTTCGTCAGTCAAGTGGGCGGAGAAGATGCAGTCTGCACAACTTGCGGAAGCGATAGAGCAAAGGCGACAACAAGAAAACTTTCTGGATGTCACGTCTCACGAGATGCGTAAGTATATGACACACACCACTCATCAACAATCCACTGACCTTGTCACAGGAAACCCACTCAACGCCATCTTCCAATGTGCTCACGAACTTACAGAGAACATTACTTTCAGACTGAGGGAGAACAACCTGAGTCACGAGCAGGCACACATATTGCACGAGTCTCTCGACTTAGCGACCACCATCACATATTGCGCCAATCACCAAAAACGGATCGTGGACGACGTCCTGACATTGTCCAAACTTGATGCAAGGCTTCTCCAGATCTATCCAGAAAGCACGAATCCCATCAAACTGTACAGAAAGATCCTCAGTCTCTTCGGACCAGAGATCCGCGCCGCCGGCATGAACACAAACTACATGGTAGGAGAGGGTTACAACCGCTTGGACCTGAAGCGCGTCATGATGGATCCTAGTCGAGTGACGCAAATTGTCATCAACCTCCTGTCTAACGCTATCAAATTCACCAAAGAGGGAAAGAAGCGCGACCTCGAGATGACACTGAATGCGCATCTGGAAGAGCCTGCCAACAAGCCAATGGGTACCCGATACGTTCCGTCAGGAGTCCAACATCATGATCCCACGGGTCAACCAGAGTGGGGTCAAGGTGAGACGATCTATCTGTCATTCTCGGTCAAGGACAGTGGACTGGGTATGACACCAGAGGAAGCCAGTAATTTATTTCAGAAGTTTTCACAGGCCTCGCCTCGCACACATACCCAATTTGGTGGCTCTGGGCTAGGTCTCTACATCTCACGTAACCTTGCTGAATTACACGGCGGCCGAATCGGTCTGAAATCACAGGCTGGGTTTGGCAGTACCTTTGAGTTTTACATCAAAGTCCGCCGTGACCAGACATTGGAGATGCCCATTACGCCAATCGACAAAGCACTTGCCACCGTCGAGATGGAGCGCAAGGTCGTAACCTCCCCAGTTATGCAACAAGCTCGGCCTGCGGGGCCCGGACATGCTTTAACAACCGAATCCCGGATACGGTCCTCATCTGCTGTACCTCCACGGACAAATGTTTTGATAGTTGAGGACAACCTCATCAACCAGCGGCTACTATGCAAACTCATCAAAAAGCATGGCTACGACACCACCACAGCAAACAACGGCGAAGAAGCCCTTGCGCTCATGGCGAACTCTACATGGAACCCAGAGCGCTCCAGAAGCGATGTCGGTGTCTCGATGTCCATCGACATCGTGCTTTGCGATATCGAGATGCCCATTATGGATGGCAAGACCTGCGCACGCCGTGTGCGACAGCTCCAGCAAGCGAACTTGCTGAGGGAAAACATTCCTATGATTGCAATCACAGGTAATGCAAGACAAGAACAAGTCGAGGAGATGAGGCAGTGCGGCTTCGATGATGTGGTCACGAAGCCATACAAGATCGACCAGTTGCTGCGGGTCATCGAGCGTTATGTGGAAGGATCAGGCCGTCAAACGATATCTGGGACGTCGTGAGCTCCTTCAATCGCAGGCGACTTCACGAACAGTACGATCCTAGGAGCGGGACGATTAAATCACACCTCAACGCGCGATGCAACACAGAGCTGAAGACTGTCAGCCATGCATTACTCAGTCTATCTACAACACCACTCGTAGCCACGCAGCTACCATTACTCGCGTTCGCGGCATCATCCCACCGAAAACCCTCACTTCGCCTCTGATCGCCAGGCACGCCTAGCTGCACCCGGCTTGCTCAACCGATCTACCAACGCGCACTCGGCGGACCCTTCTCCGCGACCTTCACGCCTCCACCTCCGCGGCGCCCAGCGCCCTTCCTACCGCAAATGGTGCCTGATGGACACGCATCTTACAACATCGCTTGAACTCCGCCTCCTGCACATCTTTCCTTTGCGAGTAACTTGAGTCTGCTGCTTATTCTCCGATATAGTGCTGTCTTCGATGCTCGGAGGAAGGTTGCCTGATCTGGAAGTATGGCCGGCCAGATGGGGTCGGATGCGGTTTAGTGGGTGGGGCTGAACCGTTGCGGTGTATTTCTGGAAGGTTGATGGAAGGCGCGTGGTGGCTGGCTGTCGGCCAGCACTCTGACGTTGTTGCAGTGCGAAAGATATCGGCCGGAGCTCAGTATTCCACTGGGCCAGGTCGTTTTTTCTTGGTTGCTTCGTGGTGGACGCAAGTCTTTTCATCCCACTGTAGGCTCCACTGGCTCGAAGTCGGCTTGAACCTCAAGCTGTTGCTTGCTGTCCCTGGTCCACTGAAGAAGCGCATCCTTCTCTGACCTGAACAAGGTATCGACAGAGCGGTAGTATTCTGCTTCTTCGACGGGGTAGTGATGTTCCGGGCGGATATGAGTTACAAAGAAGAGCAGCGTGACCACAGCGACCACGGTCCAGATAGGTGCAAAACGGCGGAAACAGAACATATTGATTTGTGTATGAGCTTTACTGTGTATACACTGCATGAGCACGCCGCTACCTTGATCATATATACAAAATTTGCTGTCCACTTTTTCTTTGAGCACGAGTCAAAGCTACGGATACGAGAACCACTGTCAACTCAGCTAGTTGCGGTCGTGCGCCACAAGTTGGTCCATACCTCGGCCTCTAAAATTAGACGGCCAGCTCGCACTCTCCGAGCTGACCGAGCAAACTATCGATAAGTACCATCAGCAACGGCGCGGCGCATGCGACTCTTCGATCCTACGAGAAATGCTTCTTATTGAACTGATCGATGATCTGGCGGGCCGCAGTCACGATCTCAACGGCGCCAGGCGAGTCCGAGTGACAGCACAGCGAGACATGATGGTCGCCGATCGGTAATTGCACCTCTTCTCCTGTCACAGCGGTCACGGATCCATTCTCGACCTGGCTCTTGATATGCGTTTGAGCTTCCTCGGGCTTCCAGGGTCTGAGAAATTAGATAAGTCTATGAGGACACATGCATAGAAGCACAACAACAACAATATCAACAGCACTTACTTCTTCTTTCTGTCGATGACAAGGGTCCCGTCTTTGCTATACTTGACATCGCCGTATAGCTCAGCCACGAAGGGCAGACCAAGCTCTCGCGCAACCTCCTCGTGCAGTGTGCCAGCGAGACCAAAAACGGTGGTTCCTTGAGGCACGCCCTCGTATACTGCCCTGCACACTTCCCTATCTCGATACATCATGCCATAGAGCACACCGTGAGGCTTGACGTGATGCAGCGGCATGCCCTCGGCATCGAGAAAAGCCTTAAGCGCGCCAACTTGGTATCTCGTCATCGCGGTGAGCTCTTCAGGGGACATTTTGATCTCTCTGCGGCCAAATCCTTGGATATCGGGGAGGCCAGGATGTGCGCCGACGGCGATATTGTGTTTCTTGCACTCACGCACAGTCTGCTGCATGATCAGCGGATCGCTGATCTCGTCAGCCTCGTAAAACTATTATGTGTCTGAGCATGCTGTCGAGAGCTTACCCAGCGTGGAATCCGCATGCCACATTAGCATGGTCAATCAACGGGATCAGCTCATCATCCGGCCCGCACTTGAAGTTACCGTAGCCTTCGCCCAGGTCAACATTGATCTTGACAGGATGCTTGCTGGCAGGCATCGTGGATGTCGAAGTATAGAGACCACAACAACGTGCACTGTGTAGAAATTCCCTATCCGCCTACAGCGCAGATCCATTGTGTAATGCCGTGCTATGCCCGTAGCGTCGTGGGCCCAGCGTCTACCTCGAGAGGTGTTATCACAGAACCCCTCATCTCAAACGCGCTTCGATGACGTCGACGCGTTCGACCGTCACCAACCGCAACACAGCATCGCTTCAAGCTACCCAAAATGGCGCAGAAGCAGTGGTCGACGTGCGCTTCGGCAGGGTCCCGCGGACCATGTTCCTGTCGGCGTGATGCGGTCCGGCAGGGGGACTCGTGAGATACGGTACATGGCGGGAAGCGCGGGGTTGAATGATGGCGGTCATCTACGCAAGTTGCAAGCTGCTGTACCTCATGCATACAATTCAAATGGAGAGACTACAGACTGTGCTCATTGCGAACCGGGGAGAGATTGCAGTCCGCATCTGCAGGACGGCCAAGAAGTTGGGTGTGAAGACTATTGCTATATACTCCGAAGCCGATGCAGCATCAAGTCACGTCCGTGATGCCGATGAAGCAGTACTGCTACCTGGCAGCAATGCGACCGCCTATACAGACGAAGAAGCTATCTTGAAGATTGCGAAAGAGAAGAACGCAGATGCAATCATCCCTGGTTATGGCTTCCTCTCAGAGAACGCACCCTTTGCACAACAGGTCAGTGAGGCGGGTCTCGTCTGGGTTGGCCCATCACCAGAGGCTATCGAGGCGTTTGGTGTGAAGCACACAGCAAGGGATCTGGCAGCCAAAGCCGATGTGCCAATAGTACCCGGTACCAAGGGCCTTGTCAAGGATGAGAACGAGGCTGCAACAGAGGCTGAACGCATCGGGTTTCCCGTCATGCTGAAGGCCACTGGGGGCGGCGGTGGCATGGGCCTGGTCACTTGCAACACGCTCCAAGAAGTGCGTGAAGGCTTCAAGATGGTGCAGTCTCGCGGACAGACACTCTTCAAGAACCCCGGTGTTTTCATCGAGAGGTATTTCCCTGCCAGTCATCACATCGAGGTGCAGGTCTTTGGCAATGGGTTGGGCGAGGCTATTCATTTTGGAGAGCGGGAATGCTCGATTCAGAGACGACATCAGAAAGTCATCGAGGAGTGCCCAAGCCCATTTGTGGAAAGGCACCCTGAATTACGACAAAAGCTGGGTGACGCCGCTGTGAGATTATCTGAGTCTATCAAGTATGGATCAGCTGGAACAGTCGAGTATCTAGTGGATGACGAGACCGGCGACTTCTTCTTTCTGGAGATGAACACGCGCCTCCAGGTCGAACACGGCATTACTGAGCTCTGCTACGATGTCGATCTTGTCGAGCTGATGCTGAAGCAGGCAGACGCCCAGCTTGTTGGGCAAGGCGGCATCGATGGATCGACGTTAAAGCAGATGCAGCCAGCAAGACCATCAGGCTCTGCGATTGAAGCTCGAATATACGCAGAGAATCCATTGCGGAACTACGCGCCCTCGCCGGGTCTGCTACAGAAAGTCGAGTGGAAAGACGTACCCGGCAGTCGCGTGGACACTTGGGTGTTTACTGGTTCGCGAATCACGCCCAACTATGGTAGGTGACCGAGACACAGGTCCTGAGCAAAGCTGACTGTTACGAGATCCTTTGATAGCAAAGGCAATGGCTCACTCACAATCTCGAAGCGAGACGATCTCGCGTCTGAAGGAGCTTCTGACGGGCTCGTCCATATCAGGACCGCCAACAAACCTGGAGTTCTTAGTGCAGATACTGGACGATTCACGATTTGATTCTGGGAAAACCATGACAAGCTTCTTGGACGACTTCGACTTCGCACCGCATGCAATAGATGTTATATCAGCTGGGGCGTACACTCTGATTCAGGATCTACCAGCGCGACCTACAGTCGGCAAAGGCATACCGCACTCTGGGCCTATGGATCCCATGTCCTTTCAAATTGCGAACATGCTAGTTGGTAATGCACGCGGCACCGAAGGACTGGAGATTACCTTAAGTGGACCTGAGCTTCGATTCGTTGGTCCTGCTATCGTCGCGCTGTGCGGTGCACCCATGGAAGCGACCTTGGACGGAGAAGACTTCCCCATGTGGACCAACGTAAAGATCGGAGCTGGGCAGCGCCTTAAGATTGGGAAGACAATCGCAGGCGGATGTCGCTCATACCTTGCCATCTACGGCGGTCTAACAGCAGTAGCAGAATACTTTGGCTCGAAATCAACATCTCCCCTAGTGGCTATCGGTGGCTATCAAGGCCGACAACTGGCTCCGGGCGACCTTCTGCAGATCACAGCAGACCTGCCCGCTGACATAGAGACTGTGACTTTCCCAGAGCGCCTGCGCCTGAGTTACAAGACTGACTGGGAGATCTCGGCGATGGTGGGCCCACATGATGAGGGATACTTCACGCCGGAAGATATCAAAATGATCTACGACACAAAATGGAAGGTCTCTCACAACGCCTCACGTAGCGGAATCAGACTCATTGGACCGGTCCCCAAGTGGGCTCGGAAAGATGGTGGTGAGGGAGGCGCGCACCCCAGCAACTTGGTCGAGTATGGGTACCCTGTGGGCACGCTGAACTGGACTGGCGACGACCCGTGTATCTTTCCTGTAGACTGCCCCAATTTCGGTGGGTTTACGAGTAGCACTACCGTTGTTAGGGCCGACTGGTGGAAGCTCGGACAGCTGAAGGCTGGCAATACGCTCAAGTATATCAGAATCAGCCATGAAGATGCACTCAGAAAGAGGAGACGCAATGACAACTTCTTAGATTCTATCGATGAGGCGCTGAGAAGCAAGAGTGGTTTTGATAAGATCGATAATTTGCAAGCTGGCCACGTCGACTTCCACCAAGGTGAGATTGGTAAGGCTATCATCTGGGAGAAAGAGGCTACTACAGATACGCCGCAGGTGCGGTATCGCCAGGTCAGTTCAGCCCCTGTAGGGTAGCGGATACCGGTGACTGACAACACACAGGGAGGGGATGATCATCTGCTGGTTGAGTACGGCAACGAGTCCTTTGACTTGAACCATCGCTGCCGCGTCACCGCGCTTGAAAACTCCCTGACATCTTCTCGCACACCCGAAGACATCAGGACCAACCTCCTCAACACCGTCGGATGCTGTACAACACTTCTGATCTATTACAATGGAGCTAAGCTAGATCGACAACAGCTCGTATCTCACCTCAAGGATATTGAACAAGGACTCGGCGACCTACGCTCGACCAAGGTACCCACGCGCATCTTCAAGCTCCCAATCAGCTTCGAATCGAAGATCCAAGACGAAGCAACGCAACGCTACATGACAAACCAACGCCCTCACGCCCCGTATCTCCCAGACAATCTATCCTTCGTAGCCAAGAACAACGCTTTCACTCCTCAGCAGCTCAAAGACATCTACTTGAGCGGCCAATTCATGGCCGTGGTCGTCGGCTTCTTCTGCGGCAACACCGTCTCGCTCCCCGTCGACCCGCGCCAGCGCATGAACGCGCCCAAGCTGAACCCCTCGCGCGTCTTCACCCCCGAGGGGACCGTCGGCTGGGCGGGGAGCTGCATGTCGATCTACCCGGTCGACTCGCCCGGGGGCTACCAACTGACCGGTCGAACGGTGCCGTGCTTCGACTACTTCGCGCAGAAACCAGGGTTCAGCAACCCCTGGATCTTCCGCGACTTCGACATCCTCACGTACTACCAGGTCAGCGAAGAAGAACTCGACTCCCTCCTCGGCCAGTTCCGAGCCGGCAAGTTCACCTTCGAGCACGAACAGGTCGAGTTCGACATGGCGGCGCACAACAGAATGCTGCGCGACACCGCCGCCGAGGTCCGCCAGATCCGCGCGAAGCAGGCCGCGGCGCAGGAAGAGATGACGAGAGCTGAGAACGAGTCGTTTGCGCGGTGGCAGAAGGAGAAGGCTGAAACTCAGGTCGACGAGTCGACGATCGAGAAACTGCTGGACGAGCCCGGCGTCGTTTCTGTCGAAGCGCCTGTGGATGCCAACGTGTGGAAAGTGGAGGTGGAGGAAGGGAGTACGGTTGGAGAAGGGGATGTTGTAAGTTATACACGTGTACAATAGTTGTGGCAACGACCTCTTTACTGACAAGCACAGATCGTCATACTGGAGGCTATGAAGTTGGAGATTGCGGTGAAGACACCAGATGCAGCTGCAGCAAGCGACAAGAAGTTACGAGTCGAGAAGGTGCTGGTGAAGCCCGGCGATACAGTGGCGGCGGGAGGGCATCTTGCACTGCTAAAGGAGGAGTAAGGAAGGTCTTCTTCGCTTGTTCTGACAAATTGATTGCAGAGCGGAAGACAACCGTAGCGTGTTTAGCAAATGGTTGCATGTTTCAAATTTGCAGAACTTACGCTTTCGCAAACGACGAAGAGTCGTAAAGTCTGCTTATAAGCTCCATAACAGTGGGCGAAGAGCGATCCGCATCACTACTCCGTCCTCACATCATGTCCGACACTCTTAGTGTCACCTACGACCATTCACTGTGTACTCATTGGAACGAAGATGACTTTGAATGCAAGTGTGATTTGTAGTTGTAACAGCCTGATCAGAACCCCTCCCTTTTCTCATTCCCCTTAGTAGCGAACCGAACAGAACAGCAACCTTGCAATAGACAGACGCCCGGGAGCCGACAGACAACCAACGATGTGAGAGGGGGGAAAGGGGAATGCGGGGGTAGTATCTTAAGACAAGGTGGTGAAGAGAGAGAGGTGGGGAGGGAGGGAGGTTGTTGTGGACGACTTGGGTACGAAGTGATGATGGTACATGAATGTGGAGGGAAGAGGGTTGGCAGTGTTGGGGGTGATACTGACTGACAGCGTGGGGAGTGTTGGGTAGTGGACGCAAGCAAGCAAGCGTATGGCGACTTCCATATTCATCTCTTCCTCACTCACTCCCTTCCTCCGCTCAGACCGCGCGATTCTATCCGCGCCCGCCGCCGTAGGGCTGGTGTCGGAAGTTGTTTGTCCTGCCGCCGCCGCGGTAGTTGGCGCCGGGCTTGCCTGCGTTCTTGGGGCCGGTGGGTGCGTTGATGGGCGCGGCGCTGGGACCGGTCGGGGGCTGGGAGGAGCCTTGACGTTGGCGGTTGTTGTGCTGCTTGAAGCCGCCGCGGCCGCCGCCGGCAGGGCCAGATGGGATGGAGGGCTGGGGCGCATCGTCGTACATGCCTTCCCAGGTTGCCGGGCCGCCCTGCCCTCCGTACCCGCCTGACTGCTGCTGGCGCCGGGCTTGTTGTTGCTCGTATTTTTGTTGTTCGAAGGCTAGTTGTTCTTGAGCTGTGTACGCTGGACGAGAGCCGCCGCCCATCATACCTTGTTCGTTGCCGCCATTGAAGCCGCCACCGTTGCCGCCCTGCTGCATCATCTGCTGCTGCTGCATCTGCTGCATCTGTTGCATTTGCTGCATCTGCATCGGGTTCATGCCGCCAGCCATGTTCTGAGGGTTCGGACTGCCGTTGCCTCGGTTCATGCCACCCATCATGTTCTGCATGTTCTGCATCTGCTGCATCTGCATGGGGTTCATCGCGCCCATACCGCCCATACCACCAGCCATGCCGCCGCCACCGCCAGCGAGCTGCTGTTGCATCTGCTGGAAGTATTGCTGCATTCGCTGCCAGTATTGAGCCATCATGGCGGGTGTCATTCCGGCGTTGCCGCCCTGCTGCTGGTTGTTCTGGTTATCATAGCCGCCATTGTTACCTCCATCGCGGTTGCCAAACTTGTTGCGACCGAACTTCTTGTCGTCTTCGCCGTCCCGCATGTTGCCTCGAGGCTGGGCGCGCTTCACCTCGATGGGCTTGCCGAGGATCTGGAGGGGCTGCTTCAGTGTAGCATCGACTGCTGCGTCGCCGTCAAAGGTAACAAAACCAAAACCACGAGGCCTGCCCGTTTCCTTGTCCATCATAAGTGTGGCATCGACAACACGGCCGAACTGCTTGAAGAAGTTTGTGAAGTCCTCTTCGGTTGCTTCTTGGCTGACACCGCCAACGAAGATCTTGCTGGTGCGCTCTTGCTCTTCTCTGGGAATGGCTCGCTTGGGATCAATCTGCAGGACCGTTAGTCCGTCGCTCCGGGTGGGTCAGACATACGTACAATCTTGCCGTCAAGATAGTGCTCTTTGACCATGACGGTGTTGACGCATTTTGGGTCTCTGAAGGTGAGGAAACCGAAGCCTCGCGAGCGGCCGGTGGCAGAGTCGCGCATAACGGTGCATTCGCTGACTTCGCCGAATTGTGTGAAGTAGTTCTTGAGGGAGTCTGAAGGTGGTCAGTTCATTCGCCATGACTGATGTATCCAGAGCATAGTATGAGATGTCGATGATGCATTCTGGACTCATGCATACCTTCTGTTGTCTCCCAGTTCAGACCACCGATGAACATTTTGCTGTTACAGCGTTAGCATGGTGCCCCAACTGCGAGTGATTAGTGATCAAGCAGGTTGCACAATCGCAGGCGCATCATATGGTGAAGGTCTTCTCGTGCGGCTGTCCAGATTTAGTTACTGCAGGTTGCTGAAACGTTCACTTGGTGAGAGCCTCTATTGTTGATTCGTGTTGACTTGCATCAACCTGAGACGGCAAAAGCGGAAGACTGTCGAAATGCCCAAGTAGTTGTGCGTAGATGTGCTGAGAGCCTTGATGCGACCCTTGTTGGTGTATCGTTTGGGCTGGTGGGTTGAATGAAATGTATGACTAAGGATGGATAGTCGACAGATTTACCGCTAGTGTCCCAGGCTGAAGGAGGTGAATTATAGCCGTCATAGTCGGAATCTTCATTGCGAGCAGTCGTTCCTTCCTGCACAATACACCTGCAGGGCATGCTGACGACAGGCCAATTGCGTAAGGCCACAGGAGCGAGGGTGTTAAGCGAGGCTGTCTGCGCCGCACCATGTCCAGCACGTCGAAGTCGTGGCGAATGCCCAATCAGACCAGGGCGGAGGCATTCCAAATACTGAGTATCCACCACGCGTGCAGCAAGTAGAGGCAGTCTGTCCTGTAATAGGCACAGTGTGTTCGGATGAAGCGTCTGTGTTCTGCTACGGAGTCGAGTGCGGATGTCTTTGACAGAAGCATGCACAGCTCGACGGACTATCCTCAGCTTGCGTTGTTGGTACGCGCTATCAAGTACCTAGGTATTTATCGACAAGAGGCGCTGCCAGAGCATTCCGGCAAGCTGCGATAGTCCTCGCGTAAGGCGTACTGATGGGTGGTCTGAGTATAGTATAGCCGTCGACTATCCACTCCAGCTCATTCCCACAACTCATGATCGCGAGCTTATTGCCAGCCTCTTTGGGGACACTCGAACTGCTAGCTTCTGGCGCGCAAGTCCATGTCCTCTTTCACCACGATGCCATCCTGAAGCAATCTTGGGTGGCTGCAGCCTGTGTCCAACAAGTTTGCGACACAGCTTGTGTGACCTGGGCTTCCTACGCTGTGTTCTACCAAATCTCTTACAGTCCGGAACCATTGGTGCCAAGAGAAGCTTCCAGCTTATACGCTGGGGAAGTGACTGGATGCCATTGCATATGCCTCGAGAGAAGCCCTTCATACCTTGTGATGCGCCTGTGATGAGCACGAAATCAATTACAAGACTTACCCATCCTCTTTCACGTTAATGGGACCGTAGTCGTCATCGTTGTTCTGTGCATTGTTGTCATATGACTGGTTACCTCCGTTGTTGAATGCAGACGCGTCCATGTGCGTGTCTTCGGCACTGGCAGCAGGCGCTTGAAGCGAAGGCGCAGCATCGTGTGCTGCCTCTTGGGGCAGGGCGCTCTGAGGCTCTGGCTGGGCTTCCGGCACAGCACTGGGGGCTGCGGCGGGTGCAGTCGTCGGCTTCGCAGTGGGCTCATCGTCATAGCTGCATGCGTGTCAGTAAGGATTGCGCCATTCATAGGCAGGCTCGCCCGTAGGCGGGCTCGCCGCCTGGATGGGCCGCGACATACAGATCATCGAAGAGATCCTCCTCCTGATAGTCGGCCATGGTGTTGGGGTTGTGCAAAGAATGCAACAAGGCGGGTGGCAGGCAGTGCGATGGCTCGCTGGTTGGCTTTCGTGGTAGAGAGGGCGGATGCCACAAAGAGAGATGAAAGTCAAAAGGAACTGGGGGAGTGAGCAAAGGATGCAGGTGCAGGTAAAGGTGCGTGCAACGCAATGATTCAAGGTCGGGAGTCGCAGACAGAGCTTGACGGCAGGCGCGAGCTGACTTGGGCACGCTAGTCGTAACCTCCGACGTGCGGCCTGCGGTCGAGCCGCACCAGAGCCGTGGGCCGTGCATAGCATAGCGTAGGTGGTAGCTCCGCGTTTGGCAGACAAGGCGGGGATGCATCATCATACGAGACAGATGCGCACTTGGCCGCCAGGATGAAGAAGCAACAGCAGGTGAGAGTTGAAACATGTTTACTGCCAGAGCCACAACTAATGCGCCGTGCGTGCAGGAGATGGTCCAGGTCGGTTCGTGCACTTCCACATACCTAGCCACAGGCGTCATAGCATCGAGGTAGCTAACATGTCGCTTCGCTGCCATCAGACCGCTCTGGGTGAGTCGACGACGCCCCGCCTGCTTGCCTGCTGCTTGCCATCGCTGACGGAAGGCCTCCAGCTCCAACTCTCCCTTTTGGCGCACCACATCCAACACATCCAACACATCGACACAAGGCAAGAAGATCATCGGCGCTTCCTACTCCCACGCCGACATACTCAACTTCAACGCTCTGTACGCACTACCTCCTCTATATGGCTCACCGCGCATCACCTGATCTCAGCAGGAATGTCTCTGGCTCTGGCTCGCGCCCGCGAACCCCTCCCTCTGCTGGCCATAGCCGCGAGTCCAGCGCCGCACCACACCGCTCCAGCAGCAATATATCGCCCCGGCCAGCTCGAGAGCAGTACAGCAGCTTCTTGCGCCAGTCCAATAACGATTGGGGCGCCGACGACGACGATGGCGACATCATGTTCGAAGACGACGAGGACGAGTTTGGCTTGCCCAGCATAGCCAACGCGCGGAGGAAGGGGCGGCGGAAAGAGCCACCAAAGGATAAGGATCTGGGAGGCACCTTTGCGCACACCCGCAATGGGCTGGGCTCGGCCGGCTCGACGGCGTGGCGGAGTATCGACAGCGGTGACATCGCCGAAGAACGCGGCATCCCCAGCTACCCCACAGCGAAGAAGATCGAAGGCAAAATACTCAGACCTCAGTACCAGGAGATTCTGCGCGACCCAGCAAACTCCATGCATCTGATAGAACACCCCTCTGTACCGCCAAACGCGACTGCGAAACAGATCGAAGAGCATTCGGCGCGAATCACTCGTATAAACAAGTTCAAGAGGATACTCCAGGCAAGCACCATATCGTTATCAGATCTGCGCGACTCGGCTTGGTCAGGAGTTCCCTCTGAGGTGCGCGCCATGACTTGGCAGGTCTTGCTGGGCTACCTTCCTACGAGCAGCGAACGCAGAGTAGCCACACTCGAACGAAAGAGGAAAGAGTATCTGGAGGGCGTTCGCCAAGCTTTTGAGAAGGGCACGTCAGGCAGCTCTGGCGCTGTTGCAGCTGGCATCGCCGGCGCCTCTTCGTTTCCATCGACTATTCGCGGGCGAGGTCGCGGTTTGGATGAGGCTATTTGGCATCAAATCAGCATCGATGTGCCGCGGACAAACCCGCATCTCGAACTGTACAGCTACGAAGCAACACAACGCTCTCTCGAAAGGATACTCTACGTCTGGGCGATACGGCATCCCGCTTCCGGATACGTGCAAGGAATTAACGACCTTGTCACGCCCTTCTGGCAGGTCTTCCTTGGTGCCTACATCTCAGATCCTGACATCGAGTTCGGAATGGATCCAGGACAGCTCCCAAAGCAAGTTCTCGACGCCGTGGAAGCCGACTCCTTCTGGTGTCTGACGAAGCTCCTTGATGGAATACAAGACAACTACATCGCCCATCAGCCGGGCATCCAGCGACAGGTCGCAAGCCTACGCGACCTTACGACGCGTATTGATGACGGCCTGGCAAAGCACCTACAAAATGAAGGCGTCGAGTTCATACAGTTTAGCTTCCGGTGGATGAATTGTCTACTCATGCGCGAGATCTCGGTCAAGAACACAATCAGGATGTGGGACACATATCTGGCAAGTCATACCATCTCCAACCTGCTCGAACAGTAGCTAACAGATCACAGGCCGAAGAAGACGGCTTCTCATCCTTCCACCTCTACGTCTGTGCAGCTTTCCTCGTAAAATGGTCCGACCAGCTCCGTAAGATGGATTTCCAGGAAGTCATGATGTTCCTGCAGTCCCTTCCCACCAAGCAATGGACGGAGAAAGACATCGAGCTGCTTCTCAGCGAGGCCTTCATCTGGCAGAGCTTATTCAAGGGCAGCGGTGCGCATCTGAAGAACACAAGCTCCAGAGGCGTCGGCATGGGTCCTGATTTCTAGACACGTAGAAAAGATACCTGGGTGCTGTCATGTTGCGGACACCCGAGATGACTTGATCTGACCTGACGTACTTGTATATAATGCGCTAATGTATCACATAATGAGATCCCCCACAACAACTGACGGGCATCTGTGCACCACAGTCCGTTCTGCCGCGCAGCAACACCTACAAGCTCGGTACTTCCTCGTCCGACAATCCAGCTCGTTCTCGGATAACGCGTGCTATCCCCGGGTAAAAGATGTGCAGGGGAGCGGGGTTCACCCCGCCAATCTCAAGGACGTCAGGCAGTCGTTAGCCTACGATCTGCACCTCACGCGTATACATAAACACAGCATACATCCTGTGTACCAATCCAGCCTCTTTACCAATCGAATCCTTCTGCAACTGTTCACGTGCCAGTAGTCCCCAACACACCTGTACACTAAATCCCCCAAACCCTGACCGCAACACCCAGCCCTCTCTCACACCATCATCCCATCCATCCATCCATCAATCTCACAATGGAGCACCGCAGCCGCCCGCCCTTCACCGACCTCCCCCTGGACAAAGAAGGACCCCCCGGAAACGCCTGGGGCCTGTACGGCTTCGACGACGAGCTGGGCGCGCTCAACCTGCTCACGCCGTCGACGACGCTCTCCGCAGCCCAGGAAATCCGCACCGGCGACCGCATCTCTCTCGACTGGACGCTCAACCTGCCCTCGCACCCGTCCTTCGGCCGGCCCCCCTTCAACTGGCGCATGGAAAACCGCACCCACCCGGACGGCACCCCGCGCACCGTCAACGACGACCACCTGGACGTCAACACGCAGTCGTCCAGCCAGTGGGACGGGTTCCGCCACTACGGGTACCAGCGCGCGAAGCGCTACTACGGGGGCCGGACGCAGGAGGATGTCGAGGGCGGCACGGGCGTGATTGGGATTGATAGGATTGCGGCGTCGGGCGGGATCACGGCGCGCGGCGTGGTGCTGGATTATCCGCGGTGGTTGGAGCGCGAGGGGAAAGGGGAGGTAAGTGCGCTGGGGAGTCATGCGATCACGGTGGGCGAGCTGAGGGCGATGGTGGAGTGGACTGGGGTGCAGCCGAGAGAGGGGGATTTGTTGCTGCTGCGGACGGGGTTTACAAGGGACTATGAGAGACTGGGCGAGCAGGAGAGGAGGGAGTTGGCGGGGAAGAGTCCGGCGTTTATGGGCGTTGAGAGTAGTAAGGAGGTCGCGAGGTGGATCTGGGAGAGTGGGTTTTGTGCGGTTGCTGGGTGAGTTTGCGAGGTGTTTTTTTTGGATTCCTCAATGAGGTCGGGGTTCTTCGACTAACGCAGACAGTGACGCTCCGTCTTTCGAGATGGCGCCTTTGGTAGGCTCGCACAACGCGCCCGGCGGCATCTGGGCGGGCGAGGAGTGGGAGGATGAGATGCAGGGTGGTGGTCTGTTGCACCAGTGGCTGCTGGGCGGGTGGGGCGTGATGATCGGCGAGATGTGGGATCTGGAGCGGCTGTGTGAGAAGGCGGAGGAGTTGGGGAGGTATACGTGTTTTGTCAGCAGTGTACCGCTGAAGGTGAGTCTTGGGCAGAGGATGGATATGGGGGTGGATGGATGGCTGACTGCGTGCAGGTTCCTGGCGGTGTGGCGAGTCCGCCTAATGCGGTTGCTATCTTTTAGAAGTAACGATGAGGGTTGTGTGTGTGGTGATGGATTCCATCCGTCTGCTACCACTTCAGCTTCCACGTCTGTCTTCTTGATCCTGGAGCTATGTCGGTCCGCAATGTACACCAAGAGATTCGATTTCGAGAGCTTGTTCCGCGTGATGTAACTCCGACTCTGATGACGACTGCTTGCCCAATTCTCTGCTCCTGCGCCGGTGATTACAACTCAACAACTCGGAAAATGACCTACGCTCCTTCTCGAAACGCAATTACTTGTGGTCCCTCATATCTCACATCGCCCCGTCCCTTCAAGCGCTGACTCACACCCCCCTCTCTATCCACTCCTCAATCTGCTTTCGACTGGCCTCGGGTTTAGACAAGCAATTATCCCCAATCGCACCGAGAGGAGGCATCATAAACACCTTAGCAGTGCGCACACCATCCTCATCCACAACAGCAGGCCGAAACCTCAGCCCCGAAACAGGAAGCGGCCCAGCACAGCGCCGCCAATCCTACGCCGTTCTAATAACCGGTATGTTTGGGAAGTCACCTCTCAGAGCATTCTCTACTATCGCGCTGAGCTTGCGGTCGAGCGCGCCGTCACGCAGGATGTAGACGTAGAGGGCGCTGTTCATGAGGAATGGCCCGAGCTGCTTCGTAGCAAAGAACAGCTTCCAGAGCGGAGGCTCGTAGACGATGTTCAGGCTTGGATAGTCTAGACAGAGTTTGTTCACGGCACGTAGCGTTTCTGGCGGATCGCGGAAGACGACTTCGCAGGGATCACGCGTGGTCTCTTCTATGCGGATTGGGGATAGTCGGGCATGTGTTTTCGGTGATTTTGAGAGGAGGAACTTGGGGGCTGATGCCCCTCCGGGTCTTGCCTCTGATGTGGGCTTTGAGTTGGGGTTGCAGTGGAAAATCAGAACAGGGGCGAGGGAGAGCTCGAGTGCGACTGTTTCGGAGCATAGTTGTCGATTTGCATATTTGTGTTGGTTGAACTCGGTTGTCACTGTTGGATGACCATTGACGGATGCTGAAGTTGGATAATCTGAGAAGAATGATTTCCGTCCAGGCACATCGCTGTTGCAGTACTGAAGCCTTCAGGGGCTACGGTGAGGGTATAGTTATAGATATGTTAATGGATTCCTGCAGGTAGCCCAAGAAGAGAGGGTTTAGCCATGATCGGTTGAAGCGAGTCTGATAGTTGGCTGCCTGGAGTATGAAGAACGCGGTTGAAACAAGATGCGGACTAAGCACAAAAGAAAGGATACTTTAGGTAAATGAGTGAGATCATGACGATTCAAGTACGATCCTCCCGTCTTTCCCTACTCAGCAGATCGCGCTCGTCCCCGCCGCTTCCAAGTGGTCGACATCCTGCAGCGTGCGCCATCTTAAGTCTAAGCATGGGCCTCTGCGTCGTCCTCAAACGAACTCAGATGGCTCTACTGGATCACTTATTATGAGAGACACTTCAGAGACGCCAAAACTTCTCAGTAAGATCGGGAAACTGCTCAAGGGGATCAGGTTATGTTGTATCCTTCAGACATGGCGTTTGTCGGCGGATCACGGCGGGGAATTCTTTGAAAACATCGTTCTGCAAGCTATGCTGTACGCCAGACCGACCCGTGGAGATGACTTCTTATCGAATACAATTGTCGCTAACGCAGTAGTGTCCCTAAAAAAGAACCAGAGAGGCTCCAGTCGTCCCAAGTTTCATGTAATAAGCACCCAGTTCCTCACACATTCACCAACCCACCCCAAGATTTCCTCATATGTTAAAAGCAAAAACGATCAGCCTCTCCCACTCATCGACCGAACAGTTTCCTTACAAATCTCTCCGTTCTCACTTCCTTCACAGCCTCAACCTCATCTCTCTCTTTTCCTTTGTCCTTCTCCTTCTCCTCAACCTCTTTCTTCTTCCCTAGCTCTCGTCAGCACCACACCCATCCCCCTATTGTAAGAATCTAGTCCCGAACTTACGCTGCTCCTCTTCCCACTCTCTAACAACATTCTCCTTCATCTTCGCAAACCGCTTCTCTCCGTCGGGCCCACTGTACGGATGGTCGCCAGTGCGGCCGCCCGCGAGCGATTCGAGACCTGCGACATCCATTTCTGAGAAGAGAAAGGGGTGTTGGGTGTTTGGCTCAAAGCGAAGGTTAGTAGCTAGTGTAAAGAAATGATTGTGTTGGCTCTGAATATCGTAACTTGTGAGCGAGGAGATGAGGGATGGAAAGTGGGAGGCGCAAGGCTGTGAGGTGTCGCACATGGGTTACAGGATCAGGCTGTGCTGTTATGCTGCATGATGGGCGTTGTGCCATTGGCTACGTGTGCTTACGCGCAGCAGCTGCAGAATCGCGGTTTGTCCGAGTCCGGGAGACATTGTCTGTTCTTGTAAGTGAGATGTCTCTGGGAGGTCTTCGATGGAATCGAGACTCTGTCTTTGTTTGAGGAGGATACAGCTGTGGCCCAAAATATGCCTCTGTTCAAACCCCATTTAGGGGGTCTCTTCTACGGAGGAGCTCGTTTCTTCTGGTCGATCGCAAAGCAAACCACTTACCTGGCCTGGCAGACTACAACGACGCAAGAAGTAGTTTTAATTATCTAAATCTGAACACATGAGCTAGCTGACTTGTTGTATACTCTTATGTAGCTTTATACTGTTATTTTGGTGTTTACATAGACGTAATTATTTGATGTTCAATCATACTGGTCGGCCAAAAAAAAAAAGACGAACTCTTTGTACGTTACTCCAACGCACCGGTATGGTCTTCTCAGTCCCTGAACGAGACAACTCCAGAACCGACATATCTGCACCACATCTTTGGTCTCCACGAAAACAATGCATAACGCCGACAATGCAGCACACTCGCGCGCAATCTCTCACCACGGAGTACAATCAACGTCGAGGCTGGTCGATGCCAGATTCGTCGCACCCAAGTCGATATACATCAAAACACCCCCAATCCGGTCGAGCACGACTAAACAAACTTCCGGAGAGCAGTCCACAAGCTCGTCACCCCTAGCGCTGGCGCATCCCGCCCAGATAGTGACGGAGTGGTACGTTTGATGAGCAGGTCCTCGACTAGCGCGTTGCGTGTAATGAACACGAACGACCCCAACCACTCCCACCACACAACACCGAGGTCGATCACACGACACAAATCAGTCAGAATACGAGGCAAGCAACACGATGAGATGGCCATGGGACGTTTGATTTGGTTTTGAACACATTCATTTCTCCTTCTCAAATTCGCTACACCAAGCCCCCCTTTTCAACCCCCCCTATGGTAAACATTTGCGTTGACATAAGAAAATTAAAAACTAAACACAACCCAATAGAAGCGTGGGTATATATTTCATCCATATACAAGAAATCCATGGAACGCCTGCCGTGGTAAGGTGGTTTCTCCGCTTAGTAGGCGGCGTAAACCTCACCAACCTTCGACAAACCGTTGGCTGAGTTCAACTGGTTCTCACCAGTTCCGACCATGAAGTATGAGTAACCGGATACTGAAGCACTCGAATCAAGGTACTCAATAGCCTCCTTGAGGAACTTAGCGGCCTGCTCCTCGGACGCGGAGCCGGGGTTGAGACCGAACTCGGTGAGCCAGACGGGCTTGCCGTAGTTGGCAGCAGCCTTCTCGACGTGAGCCTTGAAGCGGTCGATGGTAGCCTCCTCGTAGATGTCGTAGAAATGGATGTTGGAACCGTGAACGATGGCGTCGGGGCAGATCTTGTGGAAGGTGTCGAGCCACTGGAGACCCTGGGTAGCGGAGCCCGAGTTAGAGACGGAGGGACCGAGGATGGTGACGTCGGGGTGGGCAGAAGCGATGGGGTTCATGTACTCCTTCCAGGCGGCGCAGGCAGCCTCGGGGGTCATGTTGGCCTGCTCGGCGATGTCGGGCTCGTTGAAGCCCATGACGGCCTTGGAGCCGCCCTTGACGGCCTTGTCGACGTTGGCCAACCACGCCTCGGCGGTGGAGTCCTGGACCTTGTGCATCATGGGGATGAAGGGAGCGCCGACGTCCTTGCTCTCGGTCTGGGCCCAGTTGTAGGCGAAGCCGAAGTTCTTGCCGAAGGACGAGCAGAGCTCACCGTCGTTGTAGGCAAGACCACGCTTGGATCCGCTGTAGGTGGGGGCACCGGAAGGCTTGGGGGCAGCGGAGGAAGAGGGAGCAGCGGAGGAGGGGACTGCGGCGCTGTACTCCTTGGAAGCGCTCGAGGTGACAGCGGGGGCGGAGGGGGAGGGGGTGTACTCCTCGTACTCAGCAGGCTTGGTGGAGGTAGGCTTCTCGGCAGCGGGGGTCGAGGTGACGACAATGTAGCTGGAAGCATCGTACTCAGCAGCCTTGGAGGGGATGACAATGGAGGAGGAGACGACACCGGCCGAGTAGGGGGTAGAGACACCGGGAGTGACGGTGACGGTGACCTTCTCGCTGGCAGTGACGGTGACGGTAGCAGGACCGCACTGGCCGGCAGGCTTGGACTCGACGTTCTCAATAACAGCGGACTGGGAAGCAGCGGGAGTGCCGTAGATGGTGGTGTAGAGAGTAGTGGTCGAGGTGGAGGTCACGTCAACAGTGGTGGTCTTGCCCTGCTCGTAGGAAGCAGTGCCGGCGGGGACCTGAGTGGTGTTGTAGTTGCCAGTCCAACCGCCAGTGGGGTAGGGCTTTGCGCCAGCGGGCTTGGAGTGGAACTTGGAGTGAGCTCCGTAGGAGGGGTGGGCAGCGGCAGCGCCGATGAGAGCCAAAAGGCTGATCTTGGTCATGGAAGACATGTTGAGGTAGAATTTAGGGTATCTTGTTGCATGAACAGGCGACTTCGTGAAAAGCGCAGGGAACGAGCCGACCAGGGCTGAAGCGGATCGCAAAAGTGAGTGTGGTGTTCGACAGAACGTGATGAGCAAGTGCTCGTAGTGAAAGACAGCGACAGCTCTGGTGGGAGTTTGGGACGTTACGGGCGAGATGGGGAACGGGGCGGCCTCAGTTCATATACGAGGACGGGGAGAGTGGGTCCCCCCATAGCTAGGGTCAAGGCCTGGAAGGCTTCACACACCGCGGCAGTGAGCGCTTTGGCAAACAAACTTTTCTACTCCTGGTCACACCAAGGATGGCCTGCAGCGAGCTGGCGGCTGCCGGCCAGGGGCCAGCGTCAAGGACGCCCATGTCGTGGAAATGAGCATCCAACCAGTCACAGACGGCGGTGCGCCTAAGACATCGGCAGCACACCTGAATAAGGACGATACATACTAGTCAGTGATCGGCGTGACAAAAGCTTGAACTACTCAGCGGGCCCGTAGTGGCGCTGCCTTTCCTCACGCCAATGAGCGCCGCCGTTTCATGCATTCAGGAACCCGCGCACCCGCCAGGAACAGCCGCCAGGGGATGAGGCCAAAAGCAAGCAGCGACATTCGTCTGCACATCCTCCAGATTGATGCGAAGATCGTGAGGGTGGGTGACATTTGATTGACGGCAGAGGTCTTTTTCACGACAAGCTTCCAATCCTCCTCGGCCAACATAAGCCGGACTACCCAAACTACGCTATCGATCCGCCGCCCACAGTCGAGCAGGCATGTCATCCATCTTGCGTTGTGTTGACTTGACTGGGATGCAGCCTGGTCACTTGCGCTTGGCGGCTTCATTTCCTTTGCGCCTGATCGACTCGGCGATTTATCGACTGCCAGAAATCGAGGGGCCGGTTGTGCATCTCATTGCGTATGCATCATCACACTTCTTACGCAGTCTTAGTCCATTCAAGCAACATTGAGGTAAGATTTAGAAGATTAAACGTGAGGCTGCGCAACGTGGCTGCCTTCCTTTTGCCCTTGCAGCTTTGACGCACCGAAGGGGAAGGCGCACCGGTGCGCCGAGGAGCGTGGGCATGGCGACACTGAGCTTACGACACGTTATGGGACGTGAGAATACGAGAATGTGCCGTGCACATCTGGGCACACCGAGTGCCTATTCCTGTTATCCAGCTTGTGTCGCGAGACCTCTGTCTGCTGCTTTATCTTCTTGTGCAGCACTGACAAAGAGTGCTTCACTGTATCTACTGCACAATAAGCCATTGTCGACCCTTCAATTCCAACACTGTGGTTGCACCGTTCCACGTGTTGGGAGCCGCGTGTTTGAGCAGACGAGTCGCTACATGATTTGCCCCTTTACGTTACCCTGCTGCTGCAGGGGCACTCTGCTCTCGACGCAGCTGCATCCGAATGCATCCTCAAGCATCTTGCATTTTCGTGAGCTGAACATCAAAGCACACACGATCAGAACGAGCTTCAGCCGTCGGACCGGCTCCTCAGACAGGCCGTGGATACGACAACGCTCCAACGTCATCAAGGCCCACAAGCAAGAAGCCGCCCGAGATGCAACCGTTGACTTGCTGTTCCTTCTCCACACACACCTCACAGGTTTGCGCTCGAGATCTTGTCTCCCCACAGCTGCTTTGCTCTTGTCGCGTGGAAATCCCACAATTCTTACCACTGCATTGCTCGACCATATGTCTGATTGGCTGCTGCTCATTCATGTTTATGCGATTCAACCAATAGGGAGCGCACATATAGGCAAAATGCAGCTATCGATAAGCGTCTCCGGTCCTGCATTAGTGTTATGCAAAGCTTGTGCAAAACATGCGCCGCTGCAACGTTGAACCAGTTTTCATTTCTCAACACCAGAGCTGACTCAACGTTGACAGTAACGTTGGGCTTCAAATCGTTGCGAACTGAGACGCAACGCTGGGTCAAGCGTCGTGTTGCTCCGGGTTCAAGTTCTAGAAACTCAAAGATCGATCGCAGGTTGATCGCAATGTCGTTGAATGGGACAATCACGATCCATAGTTCTAGATGTCGGGTTGCTTTGGTAGGGCCTCCTGCGTCAGATCGCTCGTGCACCACTGCGTCGAAGGACGGCTGTAAGCTGCCCGAGCCGTAGCGTCCGATTCGATTCACGTGATATAGTTGCGCTTCACGCCTGTCATGATGAGTGCTTAGCAGAGACTTGATATGATATTGCTATTGAGGCAGTATGTGTAGACTGCCCAGACATGCCTGCCCTGTCTAATGCATTTCTATCGTGTTCTTTGCACGCGGCGTGTTTCAACTTAACAATGGTTCGGTGTTCTGTCAGCGTTCGTCTCGAAACGTCCGCTGGCAACATGCGACACCCGTCATGAGTCTGGCAGATCTGGTTCGCAGCCCCCGTGGAGCGTTTGGAGGAGGAGAGGGGAAGTGGCAAAAAGTCGCAACGTAAGTCTTGTATAATTTTTCGATTCAAACATCTCCAAATGTCGAGATGTTATGCTATGTCTCCAGACTATCCGTAGACGCCTGTTTCTGATCCGCCGGTAGATATCTTCCTTACGCCGTGCTATGCAGACTACCAGGGGAATCTGCCAAATGCAATGCTCGCCAAACGCCTAATGTACAATGCCGTGTCGCCGCATTTTATGCGAGGTATCGGTATGAATCGATCTTTGCGCCGTCGATGCGCTCGAGGTACTCGCGTTCAATGAGTGACTCTATGCGCTTTTTCACCATGTTGACCTCGGGCTTGAACTGACCGGCCAACTGGCTAAGAGTCTCGAGAATGAGCTGCTGATGCGACAGTTCCTTGCGTTGCCTGTCACAGTGTTAGAGAGCGCAAGTCACTTGAGATTCGGGGTACTTACTTCATAATGCGGACAACAGCAGCCTCAATGCAGAACTGTCGCGAATCGTCATTCTTCTTCTCAGTCTCTCGTCGTTCTCGATCGCTCTCAACCTTGTTACCGCTGCTGATTACGCCGACCTTGATCTTGACAAATTTGCCATTGAAGCCATCGTTGAAGTAGAACTTATCGGTCGGCTTGACATCCTTGGACATCGGCTCCTTGACCAGAATGCGTGTCTTGGGTGCCACAGCAAGAGACTGCAGATTCCTGATAAGGTCTGGGGCTGGGATGTTTGTCTGCGCTTGGATCTCCTCGAAGGTCAGATGCTGATCTGCAGGTAAGTCATTGAAGAGCAGCAAGATGACCATGCCATAAGTCGGGACGTTGAGCTCGTGACGACGCTCCTTGAACGACCCATCCTTCTGTTGGACCTTCTTGAACGTGGCTCGAATGTCGGCTGACCCCATGTTGGCAAGCCAGGTAAGCTGTCGTCCAGAATGCTTCTCGTTGTAGTACTTCTCGAATCCACGTTTGACTTTTTCCACAGCAGCTGGGAAATTGCACCGAGGGCGACCTTCACCATCTTCTACTGTGCCACCCATGGTTTCGAGTGACCATGTCATACTTGTGAGTACGTTGATGTTCAAGTCGATACGCTTTGGATCCTTTTCGCCCAATCCTTCGACATGCTTCTTGAAGCCTGCAGTAAGTTCTTCGGAGATAGCCATATCCTTGAACATAGCTTCCAGCTTCAGAGTGAAGTTGTTGCCAAGCTCGATCTTCATCTTTGAAATCATCTGCTTCTCGACCTCGTTGCTGATGGACTTGTTCATCAACAACCGCCTGCACAGGTGCTTCTTGTAGTAGCGTTCGAAGAGGTCCTTATCTTGGACATAGCGCAGCAGCACAATAGCCTTCTCCAAAACGGCGTCGATTTCCATCTCCGTCTTGCCCTTGATTCCCTTCTTCATATTCTCGTCAATGAAGAGGGAGATGTACTCGGAAGATCGCGGGAAGGTTGGCGAGTTGATGAACTCTGCAAAGCTTCTGGTTACTGCTTGCTGTAAGAGAGCATCCGCTTCAAAAGAGTCTCGCCAGATGCGGTCAAATTTGTCCTTGAGTGCCAAAACATCTTCGACCCACTTGATAGCGGCCACTGTTTGTTGGTTGACGCTCTTTTCCTGTACAACTTTCTTGCCCTTGTCCGTAGAATCGGTTGCGGGTAGTGTGGCTGGCGCAGGAGCTGGAGCCTGCGAAGCGGCTATTGCGTCATTGTTGACATCGGTACCGGAGTCAACGATTCGCTTTTGAATGGCTCGTGTGAGTTCGGCCTTCTTATCGTCGACGCGCCTGTTCAAGTCATACACAAGATTGAGCTCATCCAGCCGGTCATTGTCGATCATATACCGCACGCCACTCTCCATCTCAACCAGCTCGTGTATCCGGTTCTTGATCAGCTCGTCTTCGATGACACTCTGGATCTTCGGCCCTGTACCGTCCAGTAGCGTTTGCTTGCATCGCTCATCCTCTTCGTATAGTCTCCGTCGTGCGTATCTGCAGTATGCGCCGGCATCAGAGTCGCGCAACAAGAGTTCTGATTCCTTCCTGTAGAAGTCTCTGCTTGTCTCCAGATACTCTCGCTCGAAAGAGACGTTGTACAAGCGCTGCTCTTCAGCCTCAGTCTCGTCCTCGTGCAGTCCTTCAAGCATCCAGACACACGACTTGATAAGATGCTTATCGATGACGTCGCCGTCGCGTTCCATTTGGATCTGGTCGAGAATAACGTGGTTCAGCAAGCCGAGTAGCTGGCGCGCATCGTTCTCGGATACGGGTGAGCGCAAGATCTCGTCGCGGAAAAGAACCATGGCAGCATTGAAGATGGATGGTCGTCGGTGATCCGCACAGTACACACGATCCTGTGACAATCAAGGTTAGTGAGAGAAGGCGTTTTATGGCGGTTGAGGGCTGACTTACCATGTACATGAGCACATCAGCCAACATGCTCATACAGACTTGATGGTCTCCCCATGCCTGCTTCAGACCCTTGAGGAACTTCTCGCCAGCGACCCTTCGTTCGTTTGCTGTTGTGCCGCCCAAGCTCTGCGCACCCACGAGTAGATTTGGCGAGAGCAGCTGCTGAATAGCAGCGCGAACTTCGCTATTGAGCCACTTGCGCTCGAACTCATACACATTTCGGTACAAGTCTTCTCCCTTCTTCTTCAAGACTATGCGGTAGGCGTGGCGATACAGCTCCTCGTACGACAGCTTCGAAGCATTCTTGGTGTGTATCTCACGGAAGGCAGCTTCGATAGTCGCCCACGTATTTTCGAAGTCGATCTCGTCGCCGTGGAGGCCCTGTTTCAGCCACATTGTTAGGTGGTGTAGCTAAAAGAAGGCAAGCACAAGGTGAAGACGACATATGCCAAAGAGCAGCTAGTGAAAGTAGGAGGGACATACCCTGCGCGGAGGACGAATACGCTGTCTGCCACGTCCAGCTATCATTCTGTCCTCGTGCGACTGCTACAATGTGATCTTGACGGCAATGAGCACAAGGCGGCCTGGCCGGGGGGGGGGGGGGTCAAGGTGGCGGGGTGGGGTGCGAGTGCGCGCTGCTGGCTGCTGGCTGCGGGACAGGCAACGTAGGACGAGCCAAATAGTGGCAGCGCACGCAAGTGAAGTGCGATAAACAGGCAGCGAGAAGGTGAACGTGAGAGGTGATAGTGTCTGCGCCTGACAGTCCTAGCGGGGATCCTCGCGGAGTGCCCGCATGCAGTGACGACGTTACTTGGCGGTCGGCGCCTCGGTGGAGACTATTTTGCCCGCAGCTTCAAGTCAAGCTTCATTCATGACATCTGCAACTAGTTGTCTTTGATCTGAACTTTGTCTTACGACATCGAAACGATCTCTATTTATCTCGTCATGCGCTCTTCCATGTCTATGTTGCGCTCCTGCGCCCGCACAACTGCACCTCCAGCAGTGTGGGTGCGCCCTGCTGAACGCATTCCAGTCGTCTCAAAGCGCCTTATTCACACACCGCGAACGTCAGCTCTCACCCGTCCCTCGGCTGTTTCCTCGAGGACGCGACTCCCTTGTATGGTTCGCTTCGAATCGAGCGCAACGACGCCACCACAATCCAATACATCGTCACAGGCGCCCGAGACACGGCTGGACCGCGACCAAGTGCCATCCTATGAGCTCACCTTCACATGCAAAGTCTGCGAGACCCGCTCATCGCATCGACTGTCCAAGCAAGGTTATCATAAGGGCACTATTCTGATCTCATGTCCGGGTTGCAAGAACAGGCATTTGATTAGTGACCACCTGAAGGTTTGTCGCATAACTCGGTACCAAGATGTTGCTAATGACCAGTAGATCTTCTCGGACAAGTCTGTGACAATTGAAGATCTGATGAAGGAGAAGGGCAGTCTTGTTAAGCGAGGCTCCCTCAGCGCAGAAGGTGACGTTGAGTTCTGGGACGACGGCTCCTCGACACCACGATCGGCACACTTCCACACCGAAGCTTCGCCCTCAGGCGAGGAACGCTTGACCGACAAGAACCAGTCCACGCAAACCCCAAAAGAGTAACGGCGTCGAACACGAATCTTGGCTTCTGGGCAGCACCACCATACCCTGTACAATACGAACTTCTGTAACATACTGTAGCGACATCTGTACCATAAAGGAATAGACAAAAGTCGAACTGGCCAACGTTGCCAGGTCTTTGAGCTGCTTGCTCTCGAACAATATGCGCCCGCAGATCCACCGTCACCATGCCTCAGCCCGCGAGTTCTCCCCTTCTCTCATGTGTAGCCGGCCAGTACTGGCCTTCAAGCTCATTACTATGTGGCACGCTCGGTTGTTGCAAGGTCGCTGGACTCACTGGACTTCTGCCGTCCAACTCTGGATACACGTGATTTTGCTGGACTGGTTTTCGCTGGATGGAATTGCTCGGGTGCTTGGGCTGCTCAACTTGCTGTGTTGTGGACACTACAGGCATCTTCTCCGAGAAAGCTTCGTTACCGCCCATGTATGTTTCGGGCGTAACGGGCTTCGCTCGTCTACGACGACGACAGAACAGCCAAACACCTAGGCCTGCTAGCAAAGCAACACCCACTACTGCACCTGCAATTCCGGCTTTCGCACCCGTTGAGAGAGATGAAGAAGACGAAGACGGTGCATCTGACTCGCCTGATCGAAACGAGCTTCCTGTTGGGCTGCTGATGGTGTCGATTTCCGATATAAGGTTGGTTGGCAGTCCCGTCTGCGTCCGGAAAGAAAATTCTGAGAACAGCGACTCGACTTCAGGAAAACTAGTCGGTATCGTTGGTGTCGACACAGGCAGAGAATTCCTTGTGACTCCCGTCACCGGCGCAGTCTGGCTGGCAAGTATGAACCCCATCGAGTCTGTAGCGAAGCCTGGCACAGGGACTGCTGAACTGATGGCAAGCACACAAAACGCTTGCCACCACGCTACAGCCAGCGTCACCTCAACAGTCGAGCAGAGATTACGCAGACACGGCGTCATCTCAGAGATGATGATGCTGGACCTGCCGCAGTGACATGCGAGATCTTGAGTATTTGAACACCCATTATCGGCCAGCCCGGTCTCGAAACAGTATTCCTGGAAGAAATATGTTAGCAAAACAAGCACATACTCCTACCACCGCAATAAATTCCACAACTTACTGCGCATGTTGGCAGCGACGACGACATCTTCCGCAGCGGACAGAACCTAGGTTTCGCTCACCTCCAAAACCACGCCCAACACCCTCCGCCATATAGACAAACCCATTCTCCACGCACCACCGCCCCAGCTGCGGTGGTCAGACACATTCGGCTCACTTAGGCGAATACGACTGCCAGCGCCTCGATTCAGACATTGCCAAGACTGAACAAACGGTGAGGCGAGGTGCAAGGCTGAGCGAGTGGCACGACGATTGGCTGAGAGCGCGAAAACGCGACAATGCGACAATTGCTCGGGTGATGGGGCGTTCGTTCTGGGTAATGTGTATATTGCGGGTGCGTCCGCGGAGGTTTAAGGGGGGAGTGTGGCGGTGATCGAGCCTTGTGGTTGGGAGCTTGAGGTGGTTGGTGGGGTTTGCAAGAGGGGTGCAGGGCTTGTATGTGTGCGCGCAGGGCTTATTTGTTTCTTGTAGGTCTGTCGGTAGTTGTACCCTGATATCACTCCGCTGTGCCAGCGACGAGCAATGACTTGGCGTGATGCATGACCGAGCTGCGTTGCTTGATCCTTATCTCATTAGTCGTGTATATCGATTCAAGAATCCTGGAGGCCTTCAAGGCATCTGGACATCTACTTGGCTTCAGCTCGACTGAGTTGCATGTCTCGTACATGTCGAGCAGACGTTCGGAGCGTGGCAAGGCGCAATATGTTGGCTTCAAGTTGCTGGTCACTTACAGTACCTCCCACGTTTTGTCCTCCTAGACACAACACATCGTGCAAAGTCCCACTTATTCCCACTTATCTATCCTGTAGGATTCATCTATAGACAACCGGCTCTTGTTCACCACGGCTCAAGATACCATGAGCCAATCAATAGCTGCGACTACACTCTTGGAAGGCTTCGCCTGTTGATGTATTACTACATTGAGGAATCCCATATAGCAAACCATGTACATATGCATGTAGACTGTAGGGATAGCAGCAGCAACACGGCGTGGCAGGTGGTGTGAGACTGCACTGTCAGAGGAAACTCGAGCGACTGTCTGCCCATACCTTTCACCGGACAGTAAGCCCTCCTGAGTGCACAAGACTCTTCTACGAAGAAACTGTACCACTATTCAGCCTGCCTCCCTACCATCAAAGATGACCCAGATCCTGCTCGTCGGCGCCACAGGCTACGTAGGCGGCACCGTACTCTCCTTCCTCTTCTCCTCCCCGTCCCCCACGCTCTCCAACCTTTCGATCGCCGTCCTCGTCCGCCGCCCACAGCAAGCAGAGAAACTCCGCGCTGCCTACGGCACTCGCATCCGTACGGTGCAATGGCTCGGCCTGCACGATCCCGACTCCATCGAGCAGATCGCTGCCAGCTACGACATCATCATCAACGCGGGGACGGGTTTTGTCGCCGAAGGAGCGAAGGCGTTTGTAGGCGGGTTGGCACGTAGGATTGGCGGTGATCACCCGGTTCCCTGGCTGATTCACACGTCCGGGTGCACGAATCTTGTTGATCTAAAGGGGAACACGGGGGAGTGGGATGATGGACGGGATGGGGAAGCGGTGTTTGAGTTTTTGAAGGCGCTGGATGAGAAGGATTCGTATCCGCAGCGGACGGCGGAGATCAAGGTGCTAGATACTGCGGCGCGGAAGGGTGTTCAGGCTGTTAGTGTGCAGGCTCCGTTGATATTTGGGGAGGGTGAGGGGTTGTTTAATTGGCAGGGCGTGGTCGTGCCGTTGGTGATGCGGTATGCGGTGCAGCATGGGTATGGGTTTAAGTTGAATGATGTGGCGAATTTCGATTGGGTGTGTATGGTTTCGTCTTGTTGTTGTCGTCTCTTACTCTCCTTGCTGACTATGGGTCTTCACGACAGGTCCATGTCCTCGACCTGGCGGACTACTTCATCCGTCTCCTCCTGACCATCCTCGAACGTCCAGATCGTGGCGTCGGCTATATTCCTGCGGGCAAGAAGGGTGTGCACTTTCCTACCGTTGGTCGCGCACTAATGACAGAGATCAATGAGCTGGCACTGAAGACCGCCTTCGAAGCGGGCGTGTTGCCACGTAGGGACACGCCTAAAAACATACAGATCCGTTTTGTATCGGTGCAAGAGATTGCAGATGAACTGACCGGAGGTTTGGTGGACGTTTCCGAGCGTTGGTGGGGCGGGAGGAAAGCAGTCAAAGGATCGATTGGAAGGGACTTGCTTAGATGGTCGCCGAAGAGGGGCCAGCATGCTTGGGAGCTGGAGTTCAAAGACGAGTTGGACGCGTTGAGGGAAGGTCGTAGGGTCAATACTACTGCGGGTTGTTGTGGTGTGGCTGTAGATGCTCCTTGAGTTTGTAGGTAGGATTTTAAGTATTGTTACGTTGATACGTAGACTTCAGCAAGAGTCGACGAATGTTATATAGGCAGACGCGGTTCTTCGAGTTGAGCTTCAAGTAGATTTGGAAGACCGATGCTACCTGATCGTATTGGCCCAGGCCCATGGTCAATTTGTGGTTGTGAGATTTATCATGCAGCACAAGCAGTAGCGGTAGTGAACCACCTCTGTCATAGTCACGGCAGGCATCCAGAGGAGTTTCCACACATGCTATAACTCTCGCAGTGCTAATTTGAGTACTGGTGATTACGCGCGTCTGATATAACGTTGGGCGGCGCAGCATGGGTCTTTGGTCAGTACGGCAGGATGATTCATCGCTTACAAAGCCACTTCTACCGCCATCCTTGTGTGCAAGTGTATCTCGACAGTAAAAAATTGCGGAACTAAGAAGTGACTTGGATGAGGAGGTAAACAGCCTCGGAAGTGGCGACTTTCCGCGCGCGCGACTTCTTCGACGCTAATTTGTCAGCACCAGACTGCTATATAGCAGCAGAACGCAGGTCCGGCACCCTCTCGGCACTTTTCTGAGATTCAAACCACATTCATCGTGGCGTTCAAACAGAGTTTACGTACAATGACAAACTTCAACATTAACATCGTGTCGGACACAATCTGCCGTATGTCCCCCATTGCAAAATTGCACAAAAGTTGCACACTGACATCCTTATAGCATGGTGTTATGTTGGCAAAAAGCGCCTTGAAAAGGGCATCGCGGCATACAAGCAGAAGCACCCAGAATCTGACGACACTTTCTCGACACAATGGTCTCCTTTCTACCTGAATCCTGACTCCGGAAAGAGCCTCGATAAGCAGGAAATGTACATCAAAAAGTTCGGCAAAGAGCGCACCGCTACTATCAATCAAATGCTTGCCAAGGTTGGCCAGGATGAGGGAATCAACTTCAAGTTCGGCGGCAAGACAGGAAATACCCGCGATTCGCACCGGTTGGTTCAGCTTGGCAAGACCAAGGGCCCGAGGATGCAGACGCGTGTTGTTGAGGAGCTGTTTGCGGCGTACTTTGAGAACGAGAAGGACATTACCACGCATGAGATTCTGATTGAGAGTGGCCTGAAGGCGGGTTTAGAGGAGAAGGAGATCAAGGAATGGCTGGAAAGTGGGAAGGGCGGTGCTGAAGTTGACAAGGAGGTCCAGGAGGCGCGCGAGCAGAACATCAGTGGAGTCCCAAACTTCACCATCAACGACCGTTTTGAGATTGGCGGCGCACAGGAACCGGCTGCTTTTGTGCAGCTATTTGAGCGCTTGAAGAAGATGGAGGGTAGCCTCTGAGGCGTGGAAGGCTGGTAATTATACTAGAGTAAATGATGATGAACCTAATTTTTCCCAAGACAAGTTTTACTCCTATTTCACTCCTACTGCAAGGGAGGCTCACATATTGCTGCAACGGACTGTATATTGTATCTAGCCCTCTACATCCAGGAGTAATACGTAAGGCCAAATTCTATACGACACCGTGTATGTGAAAAGGACAGCAAGGGAAAAGGGCCATCTTTCCCACTGTACTTTCACTATAACTATGCATTGTCAGTGAACAATGCAGTGACTGCAGCATGCATTCTATAAAACTCTGCTCGAGAGCATACAACTAACATCATCAATACACGATCGCACGACTGATCAACCAAGAACCACACAACCTCGCAGCAGCGAACAAACCTGCATTTACAGACAACATTCCTGAGCAATACTCAAGATGGCTGACCGCAACCCATTCAACGATGCCTCTCGTCCATACTTGCCAACACAGGAGCGCATTGTCCTTGCACAACCCGGACACCCGCAAAGCGGGCCATTGCCTAGCCTAAGCTCACTCAACCTCCTTCCTCATTCTGCATCTCAAGGGTCTGTATCCCGAGAGTCCGCATCCCAAGAGCCTGCTAATGACTCTCAAAACAATGACGCACAGGCTGTGGAGCAGGAGGGCTACGTTATTCATCGCCAAGATACCAACAGCTACCCTGAGGCGTATTAGCAAGGCCAAGGCTGAGAGATAGGGCGCCAGATAGAAGACTCTGCATGACCGATGACGGTAAAGGTGGATATGGCTGATCACGTTGAAAGTGTTCAGTACAATAGCACTTGTCTCATTACCGTACGCATGTTGAAGCTCTTCAAGCGCTGAGGAAGTGAGGATGGAGCCGGGTTTTTCTTAGAGTGTGAGCTGAAGTCCACAATCGTATTTACTCCCTAATGGAGGACATCGTAACATAAGTTTCGACTCTCAATCGAAACAGAATCCAATTCCGGCCACTCTGCCTCAATTTCGACTCACGCTCAAAACACAAGCCTATCCCATCCTCGCTTCCCTGCCAGAGCCCACGTAGATCCATTTCCGTCTTCGTTCCCTCGACATCTGAGTGACTCCAATTATGTATCCATCATATGATAATTTAACTCAAGTCAGCACAATTGAAGTTCCTCTTGTACATGCTGTCGTCGACGTGAGTTCTCAGTAGTATTTTGACGGGCTCAATGAATCCGTTTTCCAAGAGCGATTTTCCTTATTCATTTCCTCTGTCATGAGGTTCATCATTGTGTACTTGATGCGCGTTGTGCTTTCTTCAAGTTTCACTGCGTCTAAGACGGACCGTTCTAGCGCTGCAGAGCGTCATCAATGATCGTGTGACTACATGCTGTGATCATAGCTACAACTCATCACTTTCTCCTCAATTTTCCTCGGCATTGCAGCGATGGAAGAGCGTCTTTGCAGTCCTCAGTGTGGATCAAGTGGATAGCTCTGTGGTGCTTAACCGTCTTTAGGGCGGAGGTTCGTGCTCCGCGCATTCCAGGGTGACATCGCGACTGCCAGGGATCAAGCGCACCCCACATCTTGGCCGACTTGAGCAAATCGGAACATCTTATACCAATGATGTCAATTCCAACCCGCCTTCCCTCGTGCATGTGGCCCACATGCAACTGCGGAGAACCATGGGCGTACTTAAGCTTCATGGTGGCGCCGCAGCGGGCTTGGTCAAGCTTCTTCACCTGCCACCAAGCTTCTTTTATTTCCCGAAGATCTGATCAATTGATTCAGTGACATGAAAACTGCAGCATCGCAACTATTTCTGGCGTCGTTGGCCCTGGGGCATGTGTTGCCGAAAGGAGGTAGACATCGTAATACCATCGGCGAAGATGACTTCATCAAGGTTAATGGCCTGAGGTTGTACGACTCTCAAGACAAGTTACATTATCTCACCGGTACGATCTGTTATTCAGGCTCCAAATTATTGCTGACCACTAGCAGGCATGAACTATTGGGCTTGTATGAATTTGGCTGCAGATGACCAAGCTGGAGGCAATTATTCACGACTAGTTACAGAGCTCGATCAGATGGCAGCGAAAGGAGTTAACCATCTGCGAATCATGGCCGGATCCGAGGGCGCCCCAACGCCGCAGCCCTTCAGGATGAGTCCTCCACTGATGGAAGCGCCTGGTGAATACAACGACGACGTTTTCAGAGGCCTGGATGTGTGCCTCGCTGAGATGTCGAAGCGAGGGATGCGAGCAACCATGACTCTTTCCAATGAATGGCAATGGTCGGGAGGCTTCAGTCAATACGTCTCTTGGGCACAAAATAACACGCAAATTCCTTACCCGGCGTCGTGGAACCTCACAGCGCCACCTCAGAGGGCTACGCCCAGGACCGGATGGGGTGATTACACCAAACAAGGCGTAGATGCTGCGCCTTATAACCAATTCACACGTTTTGCAAACCTAATGTACAACAACTCTCAAGCTGAAGCCTGGTATAAGGACCACATCAAGACCGTCATGACAAGACGAAACACTGTCACTGGTCGTCTGTACAGCGAAGACCCAACAATCATGACATGGCAGCCTGCGAATGAGCCCCAGGCATCGAACGAGCTGGGTAGTACCGGTATTGCCCTATTGCCCAACCCGGATGATCTCCTTTTTCCTTGGGTGGATCGCATCACAGCTTACATTCGCTCCTTGGCTCCTAAGCAGCTCATTAGTCTTGGCTTCGAGAGCAAACAGGGAGAGTTCTACTTCAAACAAGCTCAGAACTTCTCAACCATCGACTACGCAACCACACATTGTTGGGTCCAAAATTGGGGTATCTATAACATGTACGACTCATCTGAGGCAAACTTAAAGGCCGCGCAAGACTTTGCTGTGGGCTTCATGCGTAATTCCAGCCAGTGGGCTATCGATATTGGTAAACCAGTCTTCCTTGAGGAATTTGGTATGGCTCGCGACAACTGGGAAAACCAGGACAAAGAGTATCCATATCTTAGCAGTGCAGCTACCACACACAAAGATGCATACTTCGCAACCATTATTGGCGCCGTTATGGATGAGTTCCGCAACGGTGGCGCGTATATTGGGACCGCACCTTGGGCGTATGGAGGAATCTATCGCCCTGAGACTCAGTATATCAACGCTTTTGGCATGGTATGGGCTGGAGATCCACCACATGAAAGCCCTGGTTGGTATGATCTGTATGATACAGATCACGCAATGGATGTCGTTGCGAGGCAACAGATGATCATTGCAGCATGGATTAAGTACTACGGAGGAAACTCCACAAGCTCCTGAGTATTTTCTGTGTTATAGCTACAGCCACTCATGATGGGACTGTAGTATGCTGTTACATTTACTATCTAGTCATCAATTCCGTATTGGAGATTCTACGACATGTTCCATTCGGTACTGATCATACGCTCATCCACTAAAATAGCTGTTACATATTGCTGAACATCAATTAACGCCTCGCTATGCAAGAACCAAAATGCTACCGTCGTCGTACTGGTCATGGACTTCTTGTCATGGCAATCAGCCCTGCTTCTTCAATGCCGCTCGCATCTCTGCACCCTTGAAGATGATCAACAGAATACCTGGAATGCATAGGAGATCCATGACACCAAATATACTGAAAGTCCAGCCAGCGCCAGCCTTGTCAAGCAGACTATCCATCACGACTGCAGCAATGGCTGCAGAGATGTTACGAAGGAGACCTCCCAGTGCTACTAAGCTCGCAGTTTGAGCTGGGTCACACTCTGTCTGGAAAGAGGTGCTTGTGACAAAGACGATTGAGGTGCCAACAGAGGAAAGTGCCGCGCCGGTGAGGCCGATAGCCGGAGTTATGCGGTTCTGAGACGCCCAACCGTATGTGAATTTGCCGGCAGCGGCGATTGAAAAGCCAATGATCTGGTAAGCGATTCGCTTCTCGGGTGCGACCTTGCCATCGGGACTCTTCGCTATGGCTCTTCGACGCAGCCAATCACTACCACGGCCGACTACGATCGAGGCGAGGAACATGGCTATGCCCGGTGCGAGGTATGCGTAACTGACTTGCGCTGTCGACCAGTTGTATGTCTCTTTCAAGATAGTCGGAAAGGAAATATACATTCCATACAGTCCGGCGAATTGGAACGCACCGTTGAAAGAAACGATGAGATGAGGCGGGTACTTGAGGAGCTGCAAGAACTTGCGGAGCGAAGGCCGGGGAATCTTAGGGCCTTTGATGTCTGTACAAGGCTTCGTGCGAAGACTGGGTATCGAGAACCATGGCTGGTGAGTGAGAGCAGCTCCGTTACCAACCAGCGAGCGGAGCGTCTCAGGCATGCAGAAGATGATCGCACAGTATACGGGAAGACAGGTCAATGCTAGGAAGCCAAAGACCCATCTCCAGCGTGAGACATCTGCAAAAGCTCCACCGATAAGTGGTCCAAACACAGGTCCCAGCTGAGGTCCCATCAGGAACCAGGCCAAAGCTGAAGCACGATTTGCAGGTTCTGTGATATCTGCGACTGTACCAGCCCCGACAGAGAACACAATGCAAGATCCGAACGCTTGGAATATACGGAGTATAAAGAGAAGGGCGATGTGCGCAGGGAGCGTCGCTAGGAGGACATTTGCGATGAGGAAGCTTCCAAGGCCGACCATGTAAACAAGCTTACGACCTCCAATGTCAGAGGCTACTGCGCCAAAGAGTGGCTTTGATTGTCAGCAGTGTACACGAAGGCTTGCGGTAACAACTTACAGCAATGGCAAACACTACCATGTAAATGGAGACAGTCGCATTAATAGCTGTTGCTGAGACTTTGAAGATATCCTGGAAGAGCACAAGTGACGGGAGGTAGATGGCGCCAGTCAAGGGACCAAAGAAACCAGCTGCTGTCACAACACCAAGCATAAACCGCCTTCTGTTCAGCGAGAATGCTGAGTATGGTGGTGAGGCAGGTGTAAGAGGTATTTCGTCTTCTTGTTGGGGTAGTGGCCCATCCTCACGGTCTGAGGAGAAGTCACTGTCGATACTGTCCCGACATCTGTCGTAATAGTGATCTTTCTCGAACTCGATCGGAGAACGCATGTTGGGAGATATCGGTCCAAGCTACAGTGAGTTCTTGGACAGAAGTTCGATGTGATATTTATGATTGCTTGTGCACTGCCTTGTGCTCGGAGCGTCCTATGTGCCGACACAAGTGCAGGCGCAGCGCCCGCTCAAGTCGTACCTCTTCGATAGCCACACTAGCTTACCGTGCCATGACTGGCTCACCTCAACCACGCCTTTCCTTACACACTATTTTCGTTTTAGTTGCTGTCAGCCGCAACCCAGCCCAAACACAACGTGCCATGCAGCGCCAAGCGGTCCGCTCTAGCGTCAGCCAGGCCCGGCTTCACCACTCCGCTGGGACCCCTGCTGTGACATCTCAGTGCAGTGTCTACCATAGGACGATGCCAAAATTCCCATGGATCCTTTGATAGACTCGAGTTCAGCTCCGCACTGAAGAGTGTCCTTTGGTAATCATGACCCTCGCCGCATCACCCGTAGTCCTCTCCTGCGGCACGGAGTTTGTATGATTGTGATTGTGACCCGGACTATTGCTTGCTACGCCGTCAAACGAGGGGATGAGGTTCCGCCAGATTGGTTCCGCATACACGTCTGGCATATCAAGCTCAGACGTCACCTCGGAGCGGTACGTTACCAAGAGTTGCAAAACATGTGTATTTGTACTAGTGCTTGTGGGAGGTTGGTGCGCCCGAGCTGGGGCTGAAGATGGGCTGGCCTAAGCGAGTGGATTCTACCTACCAACTGCGCCCCAGACTCTTGTGTGAGACAACAACAGGAAACCAACAACAGATTTCCGTTGCACGGGATCGTTGCACAACCCACTCGTGCAAATGCGCCGTTTGAGCCCCTCTTTAGTCTTTCGACAACATGAATTCTGGTGTCGCCTATCGAGCGAAAATGTAATCTCGGTACACAGCATTGTAGTCTTCTTCTAGCGCATCACCAACGCAAGATACGAAGCTCGGTGTTGGGTCTGGAAGCACAAATGCCAACACTCACTCACGAAGGGCCGATCTCAGGTCACTCGCACAACCCGCGTGGTGCCATTCGACTATGCCGGATTCAATCTCCGTTCTGCATCAAAGCCATGCTGTGCCGCAATCAATCCTCACGTCTCTGACTTCTCTACGCCGCAGCGGCACAGCGAACCCTCTTTTAGATTGGCGTAAACTTATGGTGGTATCCTCTTCCATGCCATAGTATGCCTATGCTAAGCCTGGCAATTCAAGTATATTTTCGATCGTCTCATGACCACGTGGGTTTTTGATGTGACTGTACATCAGCTAACCACCGTTTGACTCTTGTAGCATAGTCCTGTGTTTACCCAGGATAGACCTGTTACTTAGCTCACTTTGTTCGTTGAGAAGAAGGCACAGTCTGACTCCAAACATGCCCCACCCTTTGAAAATTCGAAATCAAGGGACGGTGATGGTAGAGGTTCCCCCCAATACTGCGCCGCAGGGTTAAGGCATGCCAACCCCAACGCGAATCGCATAGGTCATGTCTTGTTTGAGTCCTTATGCCTGCCGGCGATCGTCACGCTGACACGTTCCCGTGCTGCGAAGTGATCTCAGCACAAAGTGGGACCTGCAATCCGCTGTGCCTGTCAACCTGGACTATGAGGACTGCCGCTACAAAGATCGCCGAAGGATGCAGGAATGTAACCGAGGACCTCTATGCCACGAATGTTTCAAATGAGATTCGAGTGAGTTTCCGTCGCTCTGTATACAGTGCTGGCAAGGCAGACAGTATCCGTTGAGCACTGTGATCTGTTACGACTCGATGGGGGTTCCGTCTTTGAGTCGAGAATCGTGCACAATTAGAATGTTTCATGCGAGCACAATTTGAACGTGATCTGTACGGTTCTTGCAAAGTAGACTTAGGATATTTCAAAATGGTAGACTTCTAATGCAAGTGCGATGCAGAATGTGAACATTACTTCTTCTTCTTTACACAGAATTGAGAGTCCTGTCCTTCTCTCGCCTTCCTTAGCTACTGTATATTACAACGATTGGAATTTAATCTTCAACCCTCGTGGATACAGTGGTCCAGCCTGATCACGTTAGCTGTCGCATATGTCACGAAGAACAGAATCAACTTACGGGAGTCATGCGTCCGTCCCAGCTTTCATCAACCTTCCACTTACACCCCTTCAATAACTCAATTATCGTAATGCGGAGCTGTTGCATGGCGAACTTTTGACCCAGACAAGCACGCCTCCCACCGTGGAAGCTGATAAAGGCACCCTTTGAGTTTGCTTTCCTGTAGAGCTGATTGATCGAGTCCATGTCTTTGCCCCAACGCTCGGGCTTGAAGTTGTCGGAATCGGCACCCCAGAACTCAATATCGCGGTTTGTTGAGTAGGCATTGTAGCCCAAAAACACACCTTTCGGTACCGGAATCTTGCCACCTAATACAACTGGCTGTTCTGTCCGGCGATTGATCAACTGAGAGATTGGAGGGAACATGCGAATACTTTCGTATAGGACAGCAGTCAGAAGTGGCAGGTCGTGAATATCCGCGTAAGAGGGCTCGTAGTCGGCTGACTTCTCGGCAGGGTAAAGAGTCTGAATCTCTTTGCGGAGTGCATCTTGAACTTCTGGATGTGCCCCAAGAAGGTACATGAGCGACATAAGCGCAATTTGTGGATTCTCATGCCCAGCCAAAAAGATGCTGACCATGTTGTCTTCAAAGTTCTTGTCGGACAAGCGTCCTTCTTCATGAGCACCAATAAGTCTACACGCAACATTCTTATTGTCTTGAGAATTGCAGACGTGGTTGTGTCCTTTGGTGATCGAAGTCCGTAATGTGCTCCGAAAATTCTTGTTGAGCGTGCGACCAAGCTGCCTGATCTTGAGTGGAAAGCGATCAAGGAGTGGAAAATTCATGAAGATCGGGTCGAAGACGATCGGTTTGATCTTCATCTGGATCGCGTGCAGGGGCGCATCTGTGTGTTGCATTGTTTCGAAGCTCGATTCGAATAGAACGTCGGAGAGATTCGCAAGTGCGACTCGGTGGCATGGAACGTAGATTGGAATGCCCGCGCCATTGGCTTGTTTTGAGTTACTTAAGAACATGTTCCTGAGGAGTCTTGAGTTCAACCAAAGCTTGCTTGAATCTTGATCTGCTTGTAGTGCTGGTTTCAACACGCCATGGTACAGCTTCCATTTCTCTCCATGCGCGCTGATGATGTTTTCGCCGGTATATTCTGCAAGTAGACTGTGTGGAATTTTGACATAATTACCTGCCTTCGCGTATGTGTCCTCGTGCTTCAAGACCTCAGCGATGTATGCGGGTTTGCGTACAAGGATGTTCCACTGTCCGCCGGTGAACAGCTTCACTGCTCCATATTTCTCCAGAGGCTCTTTCATGTACTGTCTGTAGAGCTCTGCCTGATCGACATCCTTGAACAGTGGGAAAAGGGTATAATAGAACGGAATCGTCGGGATGTTGTTTGGAAAGTTGCTGGGTGGTGTGAACAGGTAGATAAAGAAGGAGATAACACCAAAAACAGTGCCAAAGACAGCAACAAAAACCAGGGAGAGGTAGGATACCATTTTTCGGGACAGTCTCTGATCGAGCGATGAACAGTAGCAACAGTACGGTCAACCAAACCTATATGGCATATGCTTTTGGTACCCAACACTCAGCCTCAGTGTTGCATTGGGAAATGCTGATTGAAGCAGAACCGTGTGGCTTGAGCGCATCTGGACCATCTTGCTTTGTCCACGATTAGACAATAGACAGCATTTGCGAGCGGACTGGTATAATTGGGGCTGTGGTAAGAAGCTTGGCCAGCTAGGCGAGTCCGCTGTTCACCTATGGCACACTAGCGTGAGGCACGGGTGCTCCGAATTCAGCTTGATGCACGCCAAGATATGCAGCCTTCCGTGCAGCACAAGCCCTTGAGCTTGTAACAGCGCCGCAGTAGCGAAGGCTATGCTAGTAATGCAGGACTGTGGCACGCTGAGTCTCTGTGCCAGACCGCTAACAATCAAACCAGCAAGATTCAGGTGCATGGCGGCACCGCCGCTTGGACGCCCCAACGGACGCTGGTGACAGGTCAATCCGATCAGCTTGACGGTGTGTTAGCGAGATGAGTAGCGTTGCAAATAGTAGTGACAGGTTGGCGTACAGCTGCAACTCGTGTTTACAGTTTTGTGGCTGTTCTGGATCTGTCCGCAGCTGTGGACTGTGCCCGGTGCGCTGAGCCCTTGTGGTCAACTGAGATACAGAAAAACATGTCAGAGCTTTCTCATATAAGGAGAGCCAGTTTGTAAAGACTGCTAAGTATCACATTGTACTTCCCCATTCGTTTTTAATACAACCTTCGTCCACACACTGATTGCCCTTGCTGTCATCTCTTTTTGACAGTCCCCTGGAGACTCAACACTAGCGGTCATTTCCCTGTACTTTCTTTACCCTCTCACAATGGCTCCGTTCAACAAAGGGGTATCCACGTATCATTGCGTACAGGGACTCTACTGGAGGGAATTGAATGGCGAACTCTTAGCAGTGGAAGGCAGCAACTCGAAGGCACTACCTGAAGCCTGGCCACAACTTAAAGACGAGATTTGCTCTGAAACTGCATCGTGGACCCGAGTCCAGCTGCCTTCCGGCAAGGAAATCAAGAGCTTGCAGCTGAATATTGATATCGCAGCCCTCTCGAAAATCAAGTCAAACTTCCCTCCTTCGTATGAAAAGGAACCTCTTCACACTCTTGTTGCGGAAATTCAACACGAAAATGGCCGCATCCTTGGAATGGTTACGTCGAAACCGAAATCTCTTGCCTCAGACAGCTTCAGCATTTGGGCAGAGCGTTTCATCCTCCTTGAAACACAATTCCAACCCTTCAACAGCATCACTGATTCGACAACTCCGTGGGCAGCAAAGAACCGTGCTGTCTGTGACACTATCGCCGAAATTTTCGAGCGGAAACTCAAAAACCTTTCCAAAGACGACCAGTGGGATGTCTGTGGTCGAGAGGGCTTCCTCAACCGAGTTTACGGCTTTGTTGACAAGAACCTCCCCATACTCCTTGCACTGCCTGCTTTCCCTTGCAAGTCTCCAAACCCTAATAAGGCTGGCGGGATCATGCCGGATCTAGCAGAAAACATTGCTTTGGATGTGCTTTACGAATTCATTAAGGAGGTGAACGCTGTTTACGAGCCAGGAGCCACCATGTGGATCATCAACGATGGCCACGTATTTTCCGACTGCAGTAAGTACCATTATTGATGCCTTCTTGGGCGGTAACTGATAGTTTCTAGTTGGTGTTGACGACGAGATGATCGATACCTACGACGCCTGCATGGCCGAAATTTACAGGGAGCGCTTCCCTAACCAGACCGCACGGGTCTCAGCGATGGACTTCAAAGGGTTGAAGAACATCTTCAATGCTGACTCTGAAGGATTTCAGAGTCTGAAGAAAGTGGCGGGTAACACACACAAGATGCCTCATCCAGTGAAGACAAAGATGACCGGCGAGGCCGAATTGTGCAGGATGCTCATGTTGGGCATTGGTGGAGCCGATCGTGCTTTCATCCGTTCACTCATTGAGCAGACCGAACCTGAAACTATTGGTCTGTACCGTGGACAGACCAGGTTCATGCTTGAAGATCTCGCCGATGTGCCCTCAGTCAAGTCCATGAGTGGCAAGCAGAAGAAGAAGACAGCAGCTCTTGTGGCGGAGGAGATGATTTCTCGAAACCAAGCATACTCCAACTTGGTCGAGCTTCTGCTGCCCAACTACGTTCGTTTGTCGATCCATGCGCACAACAACAAGGGTCCGAAGTTCGCGATTCGCCTGCTACCCAAGCACATGGTCCGCCCTATCAACGACTTGGAGAACCGTCTGGAGCCTGTAGCCGCGTATGAGTTCCAGATCCCTACTCCATGGCACAATTGTATGATCAAGGTCGAGGGTGACGACTTAATCTACCTCGCCCGCTCCGCTGTTGCCAAGAAAGCTTTAGCCAGCTCAGAATACACCGGCTCCTGGGTCAATGGCCCTGATGGTTCATACTACAGCTTGAAGCGCGCCGCAACTCGTTTGCCCATTCCATCCAAACTTATCATCCCTCAGGTGACGGTGGAGAAGGTTACCATATTCGATCAGAAGAAGGGCGCGATTGTCGTGGTATCTCCGATGGCAGAGAAGCAGAATCCAATCGTCATTTGCTCTCCTGTTGTCGGACGGAAGCATCCTATTGTAGTCACCAACCCATCAGATGGCTCAAGGCCGATTGTCATTTGTTCGCCTCAAGCAAGGAGGAGCGCAGCATCTCTGTGGGCCCCGGTGCTGCAGAAGGTCCGCAACCCAGTTGGCTCTCCTATCGTTCGCACCAAGACGTCTATTGCGATCTGCTCATCTGGAGCCGAGAAGACTGCCACAAATACGCCCATCGATCCCCGTCCCTTCAAGCGTGTCGATTCACACTGGGTGCGTCCAGGGGAGCAGCCGACTAGCAGGCTGCGGTCTTTCATTACAGCAAATCTTCCCCAGCTTCGAGCCCAGGCGGCATGAGCTCTATAACGCTTCGATCAGTGCGATTGAGGACCAAACCTACCTTTTGCGTTGTTTCATTCTGCAGGGTCAGGTAAGTGTGCTGTTTTCCAGAACTTGTGATCGTGGCGGGCGTTTGATTGTACGTTCTGCTTTCCATATACCATTTGCGAGCATGTTGCGCGTCCAGCTCGAAATTGCAATACGCACTCCTTCCTATAGTTTACTCTGAATAATATGTCACTTGCCTTTATGTTGCACGAACACACTATAGCAGTCATCTATCTTACGCGCACATCACGAGTCAGAAAATTGCAGGCGCGCGCTTCCGTCATGTTGAACACTTCCGTGGTGTTGAGACGTGACGCCGCACCTTTTGCCGCCCACCATCTACCTAGTGCGGTCTGGACGTGAGCCGACAGACGCGCTTCCATGGGTCACTTTTTGAGTCGTGTGTAAGACCCTTCCGCGGGAGCGCTTTGCAAGGAATAGCCTATTATAGCCAAGTGCGGCACGATTACCTTACCCGAACTCTTCACGTTTATGTATCATTGAACCACGTATCGCGTCATATATAACCTGACGAGATCAAGTTCACATACCTGATTGAGTAAGAGAAACTTCAGTGTATTGCCAGGACTCCTCAACCCAACTTCGTCAGGGTGGAGTGGGACTTAACCATGTCCTTACTTGTTGAAGCCCGATTTTACACTGGATTTTAGAAGGCCGTAGGGTATCGCATCTCTAGAAATCCTGATAGCCTTGAAGTCAATAGGTTTTGTAGATCCATTTCTTTATCTGTATCTAACCCGAGACGCGCGTCGGTTGGTGGATGCGAACAGACTTTGTTGCTCTATACCTGACCACACAAATCCAACAGATAGGTATGTCTCAGCTATCAGTTTCTCCCTCGATATTTCCTTAGCGGATTTTATTAATCCATCGTTCAGACGTTGTATCACAAATGTCCTTCAAGTCCTTGGCATCCCATAAGCTGAGGATCCGCTTTAAGACTCCAGCTCTCGAGCTTTATAAATAAGATTGACATGGACCCAATAAACTGGCATGTCCACTACTTTGCGTCTCCAACGTAAATCTCTCAACCAGCACATGCTTTGGATGTCTTGATCTCAGCTGGTGGTACAAGACAGCGAAATCTTGCGCTCAATGCTACACTTGAGTACGTACTGGGTACAGCATCCTGAGTCAAACAAGTTATGAGTCTCTGTACTGGATCTACTCCTGCTGCCAGATCTGGTGTAATGGATGGTAGAGAAGCTGTCATAAACACGACCCCTTCTTGGAATATAATCTTGGGAGATTTCAGCACGACGTGAATACCTCACGCGCTGTGTCTTAAAGACGCAACTAGCCAGCCCCCCTTGGTGAAACTCACCTGGAACGACCGCAGAACTTGACACTAGGTTACATCGGGTTGAACAGGCGTACAGCGAAAGGAACGCTACATTTATTGCTACGATTATGGAGTATCAGAACATAAAGGATTCGATTCTCGATCCGTTTGCAAGGGACGAGACAGCCACCAGCTGAGCCACTGTTGATTAATCGTTGCGTCAGGCAGTGTGACATATCGCTTGAGCGTTACACATGTACACGTTCACGTTGTGTGGTCGTCTCGGGTACGCACATGAACATATCGAGGCGTGCAGTTCAAGATGACTATATATAGATAAATGCGAATGTAGCATCAACGAATTCGTATTTACTGCTTTCTGAAAGATATCTCTGATTCTTCGATGAGAGCTACGAGTTCGTACAACCTCCCTGAGCCTACCGAATTTCGGCTTGACTAGATGAGGCACAAAGGTCACGTTGCACGAAAAGGCTATGTCCAACTTCACGGTGCTTATCGTACTGCATCTTGTCAACTCATAGCAGCCGCTTTCAATTGAACCGCCAAGATGTGCTGAAGACTTCCACTCTCTTCTGCGATAAGCAGATAGGCAAGCGTTCTTGTCTACCTCTGCGTTACAGTTGAGTAAGTACAGAAGCGTGGATCTATGGGACGTTATGCAATTGGTTTCACTTGCTCCAACTTACATCTCACGACTCTCACCCACAATGTCCAAAGATAACTCTTCCTCACTCTCATCACGAGAAAAAATCTCATTACTTAAAGATATGTTTGCCTTGTGGTGACAGCTGTCGTTGGTCGTGGCGTAGAAAGTGCGCAAACGCTCTCGATAAGTGGGGCGGGTGCTGGGCGGCCTTACCTGTGAAGGGAAGGCGCTGTGCAAGCCAAGCATGCTGTTCCTTTTGCGCTCACCCTGCAGATGAATCTCTGAAGACTGATAGGTCGACTTTGATCACAGTGTGCAGAATAAGTACAAGAGTGCAGTCACAAAGGTTGTGCCATGGTCTCATTGCTCGGGTATCACACGTGAGACTGAGAAGGTTTGCGCGCCTAATACAGAATCCCAGCATAAGCTTTAAGCGCAGATCATTATATCTCCTGATTCTGAGATACTGTTCTCTGGTAACTCACGACCCGCGTTCAACTCAGGGACACATTCGATCAGTACAAAGGCAATAATCTGCTCCCAACTTTCACTTCGGCCACACCACCAAGGCTAGGCTCACCTCAGGAGCATCAGAGGAAGCTAGTCCAGTACAATCGGCCTCAACCTCGATTGTGCCTCCCCAAGGATCCAAATCAGACCAGATCGCTCCAGCTGTCATCATGGACCACAACATGATGACCTCTGCTAACTCAGCAGCCATGAGCGGCATGATGCCAACTATGACAGGCAGCGCAGCCATGGCCTCTGGTACTGCAATGTCACACGGAGGCGGTATGAGCATGGGCGGGGGTTGCAAGATCAGTGTAAGGAGTTCTCACACACTCTGCATGTTATCAACTCCGAGTAGCCACTTGGCAGTCCTGAAAGACTCAGTATCCAGGTGAACAGGCAGAATCCATCCCCTAGATGTATCGAGGCCCTCCAGTCTCTGATGTTGTACTGAATGCGGCACATTCGACTGCTTGGCCTGCTCAGTTCTGTGTTGTGCCAGATGGCTACTCGGAAATGGTGACATGCAACAAACTCGATTACGAAGGCTGATATACATTGCAGATGTTGTGGAACTGGTACACTGTCGATTCCTGTAAGCACCTCTGCTCATTTGATCCACAAACACCCTCAGATTTGGATCACTGGACGAACATTGCGAGCTAGTGTATACCAAAAGCTGACTCATTATCAGGCTTCATCGCTAGATCATGGCGCATCACATCGAAGGGCATGTTCGCCGGCTCGTGCATTGGCGTCATCCTCCTCGTCATTGCTCTTGAAGCTCTCCGCCGCGCCGGCAAAGAGTATGACCGCTACATCGTGAACCAGTACTTAGCTTCTCATAGCCAGGGAACAGCAGTGGCATCATCAGCTTCTTCGAACAACAGCAAGATTCCAGCGACCACTACTTCTCATCCGCCCGCACCACAGAATTTCCGTCCCAGTGTCATCCAACAAGCAGTCCGCGCGTTGCTGCACATGCTGCAGTTTGCGGTGGCCTACTTCGTTATGTTGCTTGCAATGTACTACAACGGATATATCATCATCTGCATCTTCATCGGCGCTTACATCGGATACTTCATTTGTGGATGGGAGAGCTTCAACGTGGCCAAGAGGGGTCAGGATCGCATGCAGGAGAATGCCACAGTGTGCTGCGGTTGAAAAGTCACGGTACTGGCTCAGGGCATTGCACGTGGACGGAATATTGAAAGAGAAGCGTGGGCCCACACTTCACGGTTGATTGAAGTGCGGAGTGCTTGGTAGGAAAACGAGTCATCACACATACTCACTTCACTAAGCAAGAGCTCGCTGTAAGAACAATTTACCAGATTCATTCAACACAAAAATTCGACTTGTGTCTCGCTTGGTATCTCAACTGTAATCACTCCTCGCTGTCTCAAGATAGCTGGTATGCTTCATGCATTACATCGTTTCCCGCGCACTGGCTGAAATCCCATCGCGTATCGCTTTTGTCTAAGGTACAGGTACTCAGTTCTTCTATACAATGTGAGCATTAAGCCGACAAGAGAATATACACATTTTCAAAGGGACTTACGCCGCAGTTGTCGCAAGTGCAGTCCTTGCCGCAGTTGCAGGTGCTCTGGCCCGAGCAGCCACAGTTGCCGTTGTTGACGAGGGTAAAGACAGTGGTCTGCATTGTGTGTTGGTGGGGAGGTACTTCGATTTTGAAGACTGAAGATTTGAAATTCCTTGTTGATTGAATGACTTGAATGTGATGACACTGTCCGAGTGCACAACCTCGACATTTATATACACCCTCCTGCGCGACTTGTGCGGTCGACCCGACGGGTATCAGCCGCCATGATCCACCGTCTCCAGCACCGGCCTCCGTCACTTTACCCTTGAAAACGGCATTGATGTACCTTGAAAGTTGTTCTGGCCCACCAGGAGTCCTTGCTCTTTGTTCTTGGCTGTGGCTTTGGCCGACATGATTGGACGCGCCACATTTGCGATGTTTGTGCGAGTGGAGCTGCGACACTTGTGCGGGTGGCCAGAGCGGGACAAAGTGGAGTGAGGGTTTTGTGCGGGGTGGAGCGCCAAGGGGGCGAAATTGTACGCTACTCGAAAATGGAGATTCGCCCGCCAGCCCTGGCGGAAAACCTGTGCGAGTCTTTCCCTTATGTCTTTGACTTGTCGTTGGAGGGTCAAGTTGTCTTGATAGGATTTTCTCTACTCGACGGGCAAAAAGTAACACCACATCCAACACAGCCATAGGTAGCACCATGTAGACGCTATATCATGAAGGCACTCAGTTCCGCAAAAACATGGACATGCGAGAATCTCAATCCATCCAGTGCATGTGCACCAGCAGTAAACGCCTGGAGAATGATGGCGTGTGTAGTGACGGAGTGGCCCCCCCCAACCTTTCGACAGCGCTTTGCATCTCAGGGTCAGAGTTACATGGCCTCTACTTTGCATCCAATAGACTTCCCGGGAAAAGTGCAGCCTTGGTTGCGCCAAAAGGTCCAATGTCCAGCTTCATATCCAATCGCGGAGGTGATCTTCATTCCAAGAAGATCCATGATGACTACGGATGTTGACCAGATTTCTTGACAATAAACAAGAGTCGGGTATTTGTAGCCGTCATTCGAAGCACATACCACAGAACAAACCAATCAAATCGGCAGTTCATTAGCGTGAAAAAAAATCCCGAGCCTAAACCTTCACCATCAACCACGGCACCATGCCCTCTGCATGCGCAAAAAAGATGGACTCGCGGGGAATCGAACCCCGGACCACTCCCAGGATAGATTCGAAGACGTTGAACGCCTTGCGAGATGCTAAGGGAGTATTATACCACTAAACCACGAGCCCGTGTTGAGTTGTTACTCCTTGATGAAGAAAAGTAGAGAATAACAATATGTATTCTTCAATATCTCTCGTGTCGCTTCTCCTGACATTGGGCTGTACGCGGAGGGTATCTTCGGCGGTCTATCTTTTGTTGAATCATATACATCTATCACATACTTCTGCCACAGAAGAGAACTTCGTGAACTGTGTATATGCAGGGACTTCACAACAGCAAGACAAGGTGTCTATGTGGGGCGTTTCGCTGAGCTGATTCATTGTATAGTGCTCAACGCAGCCTGTACACAATGGATATGCTGCGTCTTTGATACCTTTGAGCAGAAACACAGGTACTGTTAACATTGCACCCCCTTTCTACACATGGCGGACTGCATTCTTTCACTCACAGCAACATTGTAACCAGGTGAAAGCCAACGCTGAACCGTGGTTCTTACCATTTATAGATCGGCAAGAAAACCCCTTCTTCTCTTTCCTTACCCAAACTACAGCCAACCTCAGTCATCCACTATGGCTGACAGCAAAGCAGATACGGACACGAACTGGCTGACTGAGTTAGATGATATCGATCCCGAATGGAACATCACAGCCTACACTTACAGCCGACTCGGTCGACTTCCAACGGAGTTGCTCTCATGCATTATCGAGTACCTTCTGAGGGGTGATCTACCGGCGGTCGCACGCGCCAGCCCACCGTTACGAAACTTGGTCGAATACCATCTATACTCTCGCCTTGATTTCAGCGTAAATCCACAGCACAATCGGCTGTGGCCGCTGTATCGCACTTTGTCTCGCCGTCCAGACCTCGCTGAGATGATCAAGGAGTTCTCCTGCGCTGCCTGCGATGTGAGTGAATACATCAAAGTGGATCTGTGTGCTGCATTCCCGGATGATCCGGTTCTATGCCATGCCATTAAGACGTCTGTGAATCAATTGTTCATCGCAGGTCGTCTGCTACTGCAGCTTCCTAGCAATGTGGAGACGGTAAGCATGGCTTTTCTGTCCCATGGCGAACCGGACTTCGAGACCGATCTCAACTATGCCGCAAGGAGACCACTGAAGAAGCTACTCCCAGCGTTTCACTACCGCACTGGACATACCTTGAACTTCCGAGGTCTTCAAAACATGACAAGCCTCGAATATACTGGGTCGGAATTCCATTGGGCACTTGCCAAACCACCAAAGCTCCGGAAGCTGACACTGACGCGCCCATGCTACATCCGGGCTGACGAAGCTCCAAATGAATTCAACACCAGTCTCAAGTGGCTCGAAATCTCCACTAGGCCCGATATCCTCAGGAGCAACAGTGAGGAACATGCTAACATCAAGCCATTCCTCGCCCATTTCCCTTCACTGGAACATCTCAAGATAAGCATCTTTGACCGAGAGCTTGACCAAGACCTCGACCTCGACTTAGACTGGTCTTTGACAGGAAGCAAGAAACTAGCGTACGACAGCTTGCTCGACCGCCTCAGCCCAGTTGCGACTCACCTCCGTACTCTCGACCTGAGCATCTACGACGATCCGAGCCTGTTCGACCACACTAACCACTATCTGTTGCTAAAGGCGAACGAATACCTCACCGATGCCCTTCCTGCATCCAGCTTCCAGCAATTCACCCGTCTCGAGAAGCTCCTGGTTCCATTCACAGGTCTGATAGGTTACACCTATGCGCAGACGAACCATGCCCCCTCACCATCCCGCCTCCTGCCCTCCACGCTGGTTAATTTGGAAGTAGATGGTCCAGTCGTTTATATTTATGACTGGCTCGCAAGGCTCTATCGCAGCAAGCATACGTTACCTGATCTTTCGAGTGTTGCGCTACACTGCCAGTACCCATACGGGGATGAGTACCCGCTGTTTGCGTTTGAGGAGTCGGACAATACTGCGCTGTGGCTGCTGGAAAAACTCGGTGTTACGGTCAATATCACGTATCGGTCGAGGGACTGGGAGCCAGAGTGGGATGAGTATGATCTCGATGTGCTGAACGTGATTGGATGGCTGAACGAGCTTTAGATGTGAGGTTTGTGATGGAAAAGTATGGGTGGACGTTACTGTTTGGTTGGCGTTACTGGAGCTTCTCGAAGCGCGCTTGACGACTACATGGCATATTGCAGTGACCGCAGTCCATGTCACATACGTATAATGACTTCTTATAGGGTTCTATCATCGCCAAATAACTCATTTAAATTCTTCAAAGAACGCCAAAGTGGAATTAATATAACATCTCAAATACACACTGAACATTGTCTCACCATTCTCCCCTCCAGTCTTTCTTTCGGATCCAAATGTGACCATTATCCAGACGACTGCTCGATGCAACCCAATCCTACCTCGCTGCGGAAGTAAATCTTTCCAAATATGCCGGTTCAAAAGACTCCACCCTACAAACTTCACCGCGCGGGTATAGTAGCCGTGTATCAAAGTACCCTTGCATACTCTTCGAGCTGATGTCCCAGCAAAATCCTCATCTGAAATATACCAGCAGTGCACTTCAACTCTACGGGACCTCCTTGTTGAACCGCAACAACTACGTTGTAGGTCTTCGGCGCGTCCAGGCCTTTATGTTTCCGCAGGCTGAATCTCGGAGATCTCTCACTTTGGACATGGACTGGCATGAGATGCAGCACTGCACTGTAGCGTCTCTCGAGGACTACACAGTGGGGTGCGATAACTCAAAGACATCTCCTGTTTCAGTCGTTTCGTTGTGACGACTGCAAGTGTATCGGCTGTTCATTCGTTTATGTCCCATGTGGACGAACTGCTTGAGCTGCTCGAAGCTAGTGAACTGGATATCACCCATCAAAGAATAGACGCAGAACTACCGAAGCCTTATTTTGGTCATCTAGGTAAGGTCAAAATTGAATTGGTCAATCAGCAAGGGCTGTTCGTGTCTTCAAAACAGGGAACAGAGCACTTCCACACTCATGGTAGAAAGTGACCAGGTCCGAAATGGCAGAATCTCAAACCTCAGTAACACCAAAACTACGCATGAACAAAAAACGATTGGGATTTTGATAATCAGTTTCAAGTACAGATTGCTTCCAAGATACGCGAAAGGTGCACAGCCGATCGTGCCAACATGAAGTCATCCCAACCCCACCCCAGCTCACCCCAGAGCCTCAATCCGCGCAACAAGTACCTAACCCGCACCAACCCGCTCCGCTCTAGCAAACCCACACTCCCAATCCAGTCGAGCAACCCCCTAGTCCTACAACCCACTCTCTAGTCCCAATTTACATCACCACTCTCCATCCAATCAAATCCGACGAAAGCACCGTTCCTTTGTTCGCATACACAGTAGGTTAGAGCCAACGGGCGTATCGACTAGAGGCAGCATCACTTGACAAGATCAGGTATCAGCACTGAGTCATACGGTATCCACCGCGCACCGCCGATCGATCAAGCGTGGATGAAGGTAAGCTAGGTAGATAGGTACGGTAGTTTGGCGGACTCCGTGCTTACGCCGGAAGGGAGGTAGAGGCTAAAGTTCGCGCTTCCCCGCCATGGCGAGCTGACTGCACGAGTTGCCTGTCGTGATGTGTTGCCGGTGGCATACATTCTGGGTCTTGCCTGATGCTGAGGATACGGTTTAAGCTGCCGAGAAGTGATGTTGGACCTCAGATGTCATGGTTGGAAGTGTGCTACGAGCGTGTCGAGCACCGCCAATATCTGCTGCAAGCATATCGCACCACCATACAGGCGAATTTGAGTTGGAATGAGATATTTGCAAGTTCCGACGCCCTTGTGCCTGTTCAGAAGGCTATCAATATGAGCGTGGAAGAATGGCTCTTGAAGGGGACTTCAAGCCAGTGCAACGACTCGGAAGGCGCTCCGGCCAACCATCAGCAAGGGGAGCCGAGCGTCTGGACTGCAGTCCCACCGACAGGGCTGGGAGGCGTTGTCTGCATGCATGGTTCTTAAATCAAGCCGAAGGTTGGTACGTGGAGCTAGTGAAGTTAAGGTGTCTTTGGTCGAGTCGGTCTGTCATGTGAAAAGCTTTACATTCACTACGCAAGATCGTAGGCTTGGAAGTTTTCGAATATCGAAATCAATCTAGTCAAGGTTGCACAAGACTGTCCGCTGTGCTTATAGGTAAGGGTGTTTCGGGTGTATACGGTCTCAGCAAGTACCGTTGCTCAGCGGACTTGTACAAGCCATCAACCACGTTGGTGTAGCAAATGCCCTGAGACTTGTGCGACACTGCACCTCGTCCGGCCCGAGCCTAGGAATGAAGTCCTTCCGGACCCACTCTCTTTGAAGAGCTCTGTTCGTTGTTCGGCACCTAACGCCGATGCATTGATGCATTGTGCAAACCGAGAGGCCAGTAGTGGTTCAGGAGCCTTGCGTAACAAAGGTACCGCAACCTCGTGTGACCTGATAGATAATCACAGCGCAGAATCGCGATGATGGAGACGTCAAATCGATGGTGTATTTGGACGTCTAAGATTTTGTGCCCACTAGTGCTGCGGACAGTTTAAGCTTGTCATCGGTCTTGAACTGCAGCGTTCTTGTTGGTGGATTCCTTTGAAGTGTGACTGCGCTCTCAAGTTGAACGCTATAGAGCAACTAGTTACCTTCATGTGGACTGTCAGCTGAGGTCAAGGCAAGGCAAAAGGAAATGCTCGATCTGGCATGTGATGATATTTCGAGCACTGCGCCTTACCAGATATAACAGCACTCTTGTGGATTCAACTTACGAAGCCAAAGACAAATAAGTTGCTTGGGATACCTTGAGGGCTTCCACACCTCTGCGCGAGGAAACGAGGAGATTTCCAGTGTCAAATAAGCTGCAGGATCCTTCAACTTGTCAGATGGCTGGTCGGAGCTGGTAAGGAGCGGTAATCGGATAGAGGCCTTGTACAGCCGAATGTCGTTGCCTTGATCTGGGTGTCGGAGGGCGACCAAAAGCAGCAACACCTAGAACCATTAATGGGAAAGCTCGAAGCAACGGGTTCAGAAACCATGTCAGCTGCGTCTTGCCAACCAGATTTTGACGATCAGGCTGGATGCTGACTCGAGCCATAGTTACACATAACGGCGTGTCTATGCCGTCTCCATGGTCGCTGTGTAGTCGACGTAGGACACTTTGCGTACAAGCGCACGCGCTCAACGAAGTTGCGAAGGCCAGGCAGGTTATCGATGCGAATCACTGAGGCTTGTTTCCTGCTCATGTTGTACTTCAGTGTCAGAGCACCAAGACGTCGACTGCATAAGTTGGAATGGTGTGAAAGAGGTGATGTGGTGTCTTGGATCTTGGTGGAACCACGTGGCAACGTTCATAGACACGGTATAGGTCAACTCATATAGACATTGGAACAGAATGCGTCTCTTGCATGCTGTGCCTTTTGTTGTACCACTGACTGATAGGGTACCTGGTGGACAACGTCTAAGTAAGGCATATTGCGCGCTAAGCCCGAGGGACAACAGATGAAGCTTGCTAATCGTGTGCTGCGTTGGAATGACGGTTGAACATGCATGCAGTGCCTCTGAAGACATGGCAGCCACAGCGCACTTGCGTTTAGGCAGAGCCGAACATGGTGGTAGTTTCGGCATCCCGAGATGCGAATAGCCTTGACTGCCGTGATTGGCGGGCCAGGCCCTGCCTGAACGTGGTTGTTGTTGGCCTCAGATGTTGAACGTCGCCTACTCGGAGGTTTACGATTAGAGTTCATAGACCCCGCAGCGAATCCCAGGCAGTAAAGCTGACGAAGTCTTGAGTACCTAGGCAGCATGCGGCTGCGGCGATTGCTCGTGAACAGTGGTTCAAGTGCAGGCGTCAATCACCGTCCCACTTCCTTGGACGCAGGCAGAATGCTTCTAGCCAGGCCCGAGACTGTGATTCGCCGTTCGCATCCCGGCAATTCAGCGCCAGAGGACTGGTTAGCGACCACAAAAGCGGCCATGGGCCTCTCCCACGTACGCGGCGAGCCATTGTTGCGCTAGTAGCTAAGAGAGACGTCTTGTGGACTTGGGGCAGGACCGATTGCCCATGATGAGCGTTGGCTGCACCCGCAAAATGCCGCTTGCGATAGATAGCCCGAAAGCTTCCTGGCAGGCGTGCATGAACAGGGATGTCGTGACTGTCGAATGCAGCCCATTGCCCAAGCTCTGCGAGATGGTGGGCGGCGCAGAGCCTCAGCAGCAACGAGGCAGCGCGCAGCAGAGCACAACGCAGCGCGAAGGTGATGGTGCAGTGGCAATGACGTGCGAAGAAGAAAGTCGGGCTGGGCTTGCACACGATGCACCAGCGCGCAGCATCATCCCAGCTGCAGCGGCGTTGGGCTCGCAGCTGTCGTCGAAGATGGATTGAGCTCGACCAGGCCCAGCCAGTAGGAGAGCGACCCTCTACCGGCGCAGCGTGGCCCAGGATCGCTGGAGCATAGCGGCAGCGGGAGGCCACACTGGCTGACGCGCAAGATTGATCAGCTAGATGCTAGGTAGGGTAGTAAGAGGGCAGCGAGCGGTCCTCCTTTATTTGGATTTGCTATGGCCAAGGGCTCGCATTCGTCTTGTGCCGCGCCACGGCGAAGAAGCGTAGGTAGGTAGCAGACACAGCGCTGCCGCAGGGCGCGTGTGGATGTGAGACAGGGCTCGTCAAGCATTGCATAGGTAGTGTGAGTAGGGCAGGCAAGCAGGCAGGCTGCATCCATCGCGCTCGTCGGCGGCGTGGCATGCTCTCGCGCACATGGGTGCGGTACCTGTGTGACTGCGCAGCGCCGGCCGCCAATGTCTGGAGACTGGAGTAGGTACGCGCGCCGCCGAATCAGCTTAGGCCCGCGATGCGATGGACGCGGTGCAGTCCAAGGGTTCCGGGTCCTGGTCAAGCCCACAGCACCAGTCCCAACGCGCCTCTGCCCATGGGTGATGTCGCTTTTAGCAGCAGCCGTCCACCAAACCTCTCCTTCCCACACCCACACCTGCTTCCACGCCTGTCCCCTCTGCTCTCTCCTGCATCGTGCCGTTCCTCGCGCCCTCGGTCGCTGTCAGATGCCCTCTGCCCGGCCACCGCTCTCCTCAGCACCAGCACCAGCATCAGCATCAGCATCTTGTTACTGTGCGCGCAGACGCAGACAGACGTAGACGTTGCCGCAGGGCCCCGTCGTTGAGAGAGTCGCTGCCCGTACCCTGGCTGCCGCCCCGATTGGCTTACGCCGCACCTTGCCCTCGACCAGCCCAGCGATCCGAGCTCGCAGCCTGAGCCACCAGCTCTCGAGGCCGCACCCCCCCAACTCCCCTCTGCTGCCTCTCTTGCATGCACTGGCCTCACCACCCGCCCTCTGCCACTGCTGCCACGCTGCCTGCCTCTCTGCCTCAGCCCAACGCACTCGCTCGTCGTTGCAGCTCTCGCCGCTGTGCCGGCGCATTCCTCGCCCGCCCGCTCGCAGGCTAGCGCACCCGCTCCGACTTTCGTTTTCCACCACGGAGCCTGGTCTCATATCAGGCCGGACCCCCCAGTGTTCACCCGCCGTCGCATCGCCTCGCTCCCCCAGGCCGACCCAGTCACCACCACCCGCTGCACTCCTTCCTCCCACCGCACCCACCGCGCGCATAAAGACTGCTACTCCTTCGCGACGCCTGCGCCCGTCGTCTCTGCTACGCTGCTCCGCGCCAATCGCTGATCTCCCGACCTGCGCCGCCGCCGCCGCCTCTGCGCCCGTTCGCGCCCATCGCGACTCGACTCGGGCATAACCACGTTTCGAAGCTGTTTTACCCCCAGGCACCGCCCTTGTCTGCACCTGACCTGCCGCCTCGCGCTCTGAAACACGACCCTTCTGGATCGCTGCCCTCGACTCACTGCATTGGTCTGGTCTGCGCCGCCTAGGTGACTCGCCCTGATCGACGCGCTTTCTTTGTCTGTACCGCGACCGCCACGATATCACTCCCACCAAGGAAGAAATGGCCGGTGGGCCCAGTCCGAGCAGCACAAGCCCTTCGAACCTGTCCAACAGCCCTTTCTTACACGGCTCGCTGAGCAGCTCCAACTCATCGTCGCCGCCCAAGCCCTTTCCCCAAAACACCATGACGGCTGACGTCTTCTCCGCCTCACACTCATACAACATGAACGGCGCTATTGGCGAGCGCCGGCCGACCGAGCGCAGCGGCCTTTCCATGCTCTCATTTGGTGATGCCGACTCCACCTCGGATCCCAAGACTCGACACGCAATCTACCTGCGCAAGCTTCCGAGCAGCAGCGATAAGGAAGCCGTGCGCAACATCCTGCTCTTCGCCAAAGACCTCGTTGACTGCGAAATCGTCCCCCAAAACCGATACGCGGAAGACAAGGGTTTCGCCTCTGCTATTGCCTATTTTCAGACGTACGAGGGCGCAAAGGAGGCGCGTGATCTCCTCAACGGCAAGCGCAATGCCACCAAGGACGCAACACTGATCGTCGAGGTCCTACAAGAAGGCTTCGGCGGTGCAGTTGGCTCGCGGCGCAACACCGTCGACAGTGGATCTGCACGACATGGGTCCATTGCGTCCTCCACCGGGATCGCCGGCGCGACCTCGAACGGTCGTCAATCATCGCGGTATAATGGAACCTTCCAAAATATGGAGAAGATGTCCCCACCCAATGGGACCCCAGGTCTTGGCAACGGAGAGTTCGGAGTCTCCAATTTATTTTCGCCAACATCGCCTGTGCAGACCTCATTCGCCAGCCGCAACCTGGGCAAGTCTGTCATCAACGATGAGGCTGACGACGACAACGATCTGCTCAACGAGTCCATTGGCTATGCTACTGGTGGTCCATCTGTCCAATCCAATATGTCGCGCAGAGCCACGAACCCTAATACAGCCATTCCAGTGTCCCGTTTTGCTTCGCTTTCGCTGAACACGAACAGTGTCAATGGCATGAGCTCCCCGCCGCTGAACAACTTTGCATCTCCCCGATCTGCAGCCACTATGCAGTCGCCTGGGCCGGCTCTTTCAGCAATGTCTCCTCACTCAGTACCGTCTACACTCAACAGCGGACCCAACACAGGTTTCCAGCAGTACTCCTCGCATTTTGCTCGACCAACATACCCTCCGGTCAACCCTGCCGACCAGAATCCTCCTTGCAACACGCTCTACGTTGGAAACCTCCCTATGGACACTTCCGAGGACGAGTTGAAAGCTGTCTTTTCCAAGCAGCGCGGATACAAACGTCTTTGTTTCCGCACGAAGCAGAATGGTCCCATGTGCTTTGTTGAATTCGAGGATACCTCCTTCGCGACCAAGGCTTTGAACGAGCTTTACGGCTACATGCTGCACAACAGCGTCAAGGGCGGAATTCGATTGAGCTTTTCCAAGAATCCTTTGGGTGTCCGCAGCGGACAGCATGCCAGTATGGGATCGGCGTCGTCCATTACTCCAAGCACACCTCTTTCTGGCTTTGGAAACGGCGTCGGGGCTCCCCCTGGTTTCTCAACAGCTACTGGGCCACCACCCGGCTTGTCCGCTCCTCCAGGCTTGGCCCATCAGCCCCACACCAACGGCAACAACGGCTTCGGTGTGTATGCCAACGGCGGCTTTGGCATGGGTCCCAACGAGATGTCCAGTGGCATGCGTCAACCCATGGCCACAGGCGGCAATGGTTTTGGTGGCATGTCCAACAGTTACTCCGCTTATATGATGGGCCGCTAGAGACGGCAAGACCGCCGTCACGATTGATGAGGAGTTTGGGGTGCATCGATCACCAAGCACACGCGAGATGTGTGCTGCATATTTGTTGCGTTATATCCTGTCACTTCGGCTACATTGCGAGGTGTTGAGTTGTTTGGGTTGAATCTGGTTTCATTTCTCATTTATGCAAGGGCATGGGTACAGGCGCGGAACTTCCTCTAGGACTTTCAGTTCTTTGGGTATGGACTTCCTTCCAGCATACAGCGATGATTCCCCCTTGCGCGATTGCTAATTGGCTACACGGTTTGCACGGAGAGGCGTTCGAAGAGGCTGCTATTTTTGACTTCATCTCATTCAGGTCCTACACAGGTCGAGAGCTCTTGTTGGGAGCCATTGTTGTTTCTTCATGTCGAACAATAAGAGGGCAAATTGATTCGGCTACCATGGAAGAGTTGTATCAACTCGAGCTTGTTGTTATGGGTTACTGTCCTACTCGCCGACGTCGAAGGGACTGTTGAGTCAATTTGGTTTGCATGCTTCCGGTTTGTTATATTCTTGAACACACGTTACTGCGACGTTATTCCCCCTTTTCTCGTCCTTCTGTTACTTGATTCTTATGCACATGCGCATTGCAGGTTCGCAGCATACTCTTGGAGCCGGACCGTATTCTGTCATTACATCTATTTGGCTTCGGCAAGCATTTGCTCGGACTTCGGTCTGCCTTACGTCGCAACGGCCTGTCATTACTGGGTCGGCATTCTGCTCTTACTCCAACCATTCTGGGTTGCGGCATCTGGCTACATAGAGCGACAACCTCGTATCACTACTTAATAAAAGTCATTGCGTCCCAGTTAATCGTCTTGCCCTTTTGACAGCGTTGTGAAGCTGTATGTCGAAGCACAACATGCGCAAGCCACCCTGAAGCCACCCAGCAAATAGCCGGCTTTGGCTGATTTGCCCTCACCCGACGATGATAGGTGCGGAGTTACGCGCGAGACTCGATTGTCAGTGCTTGGTAGCATGTGGTGGATCGTCCGTCCTTGCATACAGGTACAAGCCAGACGCAACCATCGAAAGATTACGGGAGATATGTGCCGATCAGCGCACTACGCTTGATTGACGCGGCCCCAACTACATGCAACGTTCTGAAAGACGTTTCCGAACGTACCTCCAAAACGAGCCAACTACAAGTGCGGATATCGCGTTGGGAAACGAGAGACAAGCAACTGTACTACGCGGGAAACCGGTGGGGATATGGTCACGTGGTATCGAATCTCTTGGCGAGGCTAAACAGAGCTAAGACCAATGTAACTTTTCTGCATCTCGGTGTTCGGAGGCGTAACGACACATCGCGAAAGCCACGCTCACTGTTTGCATCCCATTTCATTTCTTGTACAATATTGCATCAATGCGATAGCATTGGCCTACCATCACAATGCCTCCCCGCGTACGCTCTTCGCGATTCTCCTCCCTTCCACGGCCTACCCCCAGCCAATCCTCATGCACACGACCGCAATGCATCACACAAAACGCGCAGACATCGCGTCAATTCTCACAAACACCATGCCAGCAGGTCACATTACGGCGGCGGAAGTTCTATGCCTGGCTCAATGGGCCAGGACGGAGCTTGAAGCAACCTCTTCCCAATTCTACAAACTACCTCGGTGCCTATGACAGAGCTGGTAACTTGGTTCGCGGAGTGGTAGGGCCCAAGGGTGAGCAAGGAGCAGAAACAGAAAAGAAGGGTGATGAGTCGACAGAAGAGACCAAGACGCCTGAAGGGCAAGAGGCGCTGGCGGACCTCGAGACTGCAGCGCGGAAGGAGGAATTGAAGAACAAGGCCGGAGAGCAGGGTGATGTGCTGGCGCCCGAGACAGAGGAGGATCTTCGTCCCTTCCCCATGAACCGGTACTTTCGCAGTCAACCCGTGCTCAGCGAAGACCTGAGAGAAGCCATCTACCAGCGCGTGAAGCGCGACGGCGCAACTGTGTCGCTTGCCAGTGTTGAGTACGGTGTCAGCAACGAGCGTGTCGGCGCTGTAGTACGTCTCAAGCAGATGGAGAAGGAGTGGATCGCCCAGGTACGTTTATGCTCTGCTTTTCGCCTACCTCCCCTCGACATGATGAGACATTATAAAATTCGATTAGTCTTTAAGACACTCACATGGTTTCAAAATGTAAACAGGAGCTCTGCTCTTGCTGAACGTCAGCTTCCACTTCGCCTCTTACTCGCCAATCACATCGCGCGACAAGTGCTGACCATAACACAGGGTAAAACTTTGGCCATCCCCTACGCCAAGGCAATGCTCAATATGCTGCCCACAACACCTCACGTTGCGACGCAGAAAGGCAAGCGACCAATCGTCCACGAACCCATTAATGACCTGCCTGTGCACCCGGCCACCCGCCAGCAGCTTTTCGTCCCTGTCGCCGAGTCCAGGCACTTCACTCGTGAAGACGCCGGCAAGGCCTTTGACAACTCTCTCTTGCCTGCCGACGAGCGCATCCCTCACCCCGAGCTGGTCCACGCCGAGCGCGAGCTCGCGTCAGGTGTAAGCTTCGAGGAGCGGCTCAGGTTAGCCGGGGAGCGCCTCGCAGTCGAGGAAGCAGAGAGGAAGCGCGAAGAAGAAGCTAAGCAAGCCGAGATCCGTGCACAGAAGGTCGTCCCTCAGAGGAGATGGGACTTTGTCTTCCAAGACGTCAGTGTGGAGAGTGCGGGCCGCAACGGAAGGAGCGCAAAGGGAGTCGGGTGGAGGTACGGACTTCCTCACCAGGACCGCAAGAAGGGACAGGTCAAGATCCCAACCAAGGTCGAAGCATAGAGCTTGTACGATATGTAACTTTATTGTCTGTGTCTGTATCACGTGTAGCATATGGACGCTTCTGGAGCGCGGACTTGCATTGGCTGGGATGCCTGCGTTTAGCATTTTGAGCAATATACCTACGTCTTATGTCCAGTTGTTTTCTCTACCCTGGTGACCACCTATCATGACTCGAATCTCACCTGTACTTTCTGCTTTTCATACTGCGACAGCTCCCCATGCTGCCAGATGCAGCACGCGACCACCTATATCAAAGCCTCCATCCTCTAAAGACACACCGCACACCTCTGCCCACTCTACCCCTCCCACACTCAATCCCTGCAGACACCACTTCACACCCCCACCTCCCCCTCAACACGCCGCTCTCTCACCGATACGCGACCTTCTGGCCACCCCTCTTCTCCATCTTGGCCTGCCTCTTACTCTGGGCGCCGGGCTGCGGCACGCCCGCAGCATCCTGATAGCCAGCACCGCCACCCCTGAAGCCCTTGTAGACGCCCCAAAGCGCCCACGCACTATACGCAGGGACGACCAGCATCCCCCACCAGGCCCAGTCCCCCGCAACGGCCGCCAGCACCACGCACCCGTACGTCCAGTACGTGACGTCCCACATGTACTCGGTCAGGCCGGGGGCGTCGAGGTCCTCGCCCGGACGCTTGATGCTGCCATCGGAGAGCAACTTGGGCCGCGAGAGGCGCTCGAATTGGAAGTTGATGAGGATTTGCGGGGATGAGAGGACCATGTACAGGGTCAGTGAGCGGCGGGTGAAGGTGCTGCGGTAGAGGACGGCGCGGAGGAGCCAGAAGAGGAGGTGGACGGAGAGGGTTATGTAGAGGGTGGTGTTGAGGCGGCGGGTGTTGGCTGCGGCGAGGGTTTTGGTCGCTTTCTGGGGGTTGGTCAGTATGTAAGGTTATGTGAGGTATGATGGGAGGGTAGTGGCAATGGGCAGCTGTATTCGAGCTGGATGTGTCGCGTGCGGGCGACATGGTGCTGGGAGAGTGGGGTGGGAAAACACGTACTTGAGCCATGATGGGCGGTGGTTGTCCTGATTGACCGGTTGTTTCAAGGCGAGTGCCAGATCGCTGCTTGGTTTGGCCAGGGTCAATGGTAGCTTGATGTGTTGTGTGCAGGATGACGACGCGGGCCGTGGCATGCAGGCATCCACGGCGTTTGAGCGCGCACAGGGCAACCAGGATGCTTGCACCTTTGCTTGCGGCGTTGCGGCGTCTAAACACGCGCATCACCACCGTTCTTCGCGCTGAACAACACGGCGCACTCGCCCCAGACTTGGCTGCAGCAGCTGGTTTCCCCTCGCAGCTTCCTAGCATGTCACCGTAAGGATACTCCCGCCTTGACCTTTGCTGCGCCCGCTCGTGTTTGCCAATTCGCTTTGTCGAGCACCACCGAAAGCGTCACCTAGCAACATAACAATCACCATTCACCGCGAAACACAACCGCCAACCACCACCCTTGCCGCTCGCCCCCGCCCACACCTCACACTCGCCGTCTTCATGCCTATACCTCGGTGAGGCTCGCTATCTTACCTAATCCCACCTTTCACGGGTGCGACACGCATCACCACTCGGTCGCCCGCCATGTCGCCGCCGCCCTCCGCCGTCAACGCCCAGCTGCGACAGCTTATACACTACCACCTCGACAACGGCCTGACCGAAAACGCCCTCTTCCTCGCCGGTCGCCTGCATGCCCTGGACACGCGCAACGCCGATGCTGCGCATTTGCTAGCGCTCTGCAACTGGAGGTTAGGGAGATACAAGGCCGCGTTCGAGCACTCCAAGAACAAAGCAGCGCAAGCGCAACACCTCGGCTGTGTCTATGTCTTTGCGCAAGCCTGTCTGGCGCTGGAGCGCTTCGAGCTGGGAGCCATGGCCCTTGAGAAGGCTAGGGGACTATGGCATGGGCGCAATCACTGGAGTAAGTGCGCGCCGTGAAGTCTTGGGGGAGTTTGCGGGACGAGGCTGATACTAGGAACAGATAAGCACTCGGAGACCTCGAGACGGCATGTGCCAGACGCTGCGGCGTGTTTCTGCCTGCTGGGCAAGCTCTGGGCAGCACACGGCGATACGAAAAAGGCCATAGAGTACTATGTCGAGTCGCTGAAGCTCAACTCGTTCATGTGGGACGCTTTTACTGGCCTCTGCGACATTGGCGCTGTTGTGCGGCCCCAGAACGTCTTTACTCTCACCCCGGCCATGGTGGAGTCGATAGCGCAGACTGCGCAGAATGGACACCCGCCTACCGCCGCCCCGGCACAGGATAGCGTGGAGAGTAATAACCCCTTCGTGTCGAAACCTGACGATGATCCGTTCAATCCACCCGCACGGCAGCGTGGAGATGCTGGACTGAACATGGGAGGAACAAACTTGCTTTCGAAACTGAATGGCAGACATGCGCCGCCTAATGGTCGACGTCACATTGTTGAAACTCCCGTGGCTAACGGTCAGGATCCTGACGACGACGATGACATGATGATGAATGAGGGTGGAGGCCCAGTCACAACAGAGCGTGGGACAGTAGATATCATCAATGCGCCAGGGCGGAAGATTAGGATGCAACCGTTTGCTCCTGTGGAGGATCCGCCCAGAATGCGGTCGATTACGTCGAGAGCGCGAACGAAGACCAACCCATCGGACGGGGAACAGACAGATATCCCACGCCCAGTCAATCAGAATGGTCATAAGAGGACCGTCTCAGGCCACTCGACACACACCCAACCCACCCAAGCCTCGCAGCAGCATACGGTGGACCTCACAGCTGCACCACCACGGAGAAGCGCGCGTTTGTTCAACTCCATCACTTCGATAGGATCCGCCCGCCAAACGAGTCGGCCACCATCCGCTGCCCCTAGCCGAGATCAAGAAACACGAGAGCGACGAGAGTTGCGGAAAGTTAAGGCGACAGGGACTAAAGGAAGGACAGGTACCGCTTCTACAGTTGGACGTGTTGTCAGCGGAAACCGTAAACCCACTCTTGACACGACTGAGCCCTTGGAACCCAAGCCTCGACCACTAAGCGCGGCTGCGATAGCACCGCCGCCACCCCGACTCGCACCTCCAACAGACACCGGACGTGAAGAGGAAGCCTTGAAATGGCTTTTGGATCTGTTGCTCAGGATAGGATCCGGGTACAGATACCTGAGTCGCTACGAGACCACCAAAGCCCTGGAAGCATTTGCTTCCGTACCGACAGCGCAACGCGACACACCATGGGTGCTTGCACACGTTGGGAAAGCACATTACGAGCGTACACAGTACGCAGAGGCGGAGAAGGTATTCAAGAAGATACGCGAGAAGGCGCCATCATATCTCGAACACATGGAGGTTTACTCCAACACCTTGTGGCAGCTAAAGGACGACGTTGCTTTGGGTCACCTGGCGCATACACTGATGGACCAAGACCGCTTATCGCCACAGGCCTGGTGTGCTCTCGGGAACGCCTCGTCTCTCGAGCGACAGCACGACGACGCCGTCAAGTGCTTCACCCGAGCCACGCAACTAGACCCCAAGTTCGCCTACGCCTTCACACTCCAAGGCCACGAACACGTCGCCAACGAGGAATTCGACAAAGCCATGCAGGCATACCGCTACGCCATCAGCGCAGACAACCGCCACTACAACGGCTGGTACGGTCTCGGCAATGTCTACGAGCGCATGGGCAAATACGACATTGCAGAAAAACACTACAAGGCCGCCGCCCAAATCAATCCCAACAACACCATGCTCGTTGTCCGGATTGGCCTGGTACGCCCCCTCGCCCCCTCCCTCATTCCAAACCCCCCAACTAACCTCACCACCCAGGTCCTCGACCGCATGAAACGCCCCGACGTCGCCCTCACCCACTTCAACTCCGCCGTCACCCTCGACCCGCGCTCCATCATGGCGCGCTTCCGCCGCGCCCAAACACTCCTCAAACTCGGCGACACCGACGCCTCCCTCCGCGACCTGCTCCACCTCAAAGACCGCGCCCCCGACGACGCAAACATCCACTTCCTCCTCGGTCGGTGCTACAAGAAAACCGGCGAGCGGGCCAGCGCTATCAGACATCTAACCATTGCGATGAATCTCGACCCGAAGAGTCACGGGGTCGTCAAGGAGGTGTTGGAGAGCATTGATGCCGAGGACGAGGGCGGGTGGAGTAGTGACGAGGAGAGATAGAGATGGCGTTGTACGGTTCGTTCGTTCTCTCCGTCTCTCGAGAATGTGCGCGAGGTTGGTGATGGACACGGTCTTTGCGGGTTCGGCATTGCATTTGCATTGTTAGGTGTTTTCTGTTGTTTTTTTTGGTATACTCATCACCACTACCTCGTCTCGTCTGGCACGTTCGCTGGACCGACCTTGATGACGAAGGGGATAACCGCGTTTTGGATGGGCTTTGGAGCTCAATCATAGTCCCATCGTCGGATGTGGAATCTTGCACGGGTTTGATGGTTGGTTGGTTGGTTAGTTGGTTGGGATGGCCACTTTAGCTCACTGGCTCGGCTCTCAATTGGAGGTGCCTGGACGATAGATAGAGTATGGTATGGGGCGGTATGAAATGGTATTCATCCCTTCGCGGTTAGGTGTGCAAGCGAATGCCAATGAGTAGTCTTGAGGCGAGACTGTGCGTGCTGATTAAGCGGCGAAGTTAGTGCTGTTGCTTCTGAAATTATGTGGTGTGTTGGTGAGTACCAGTGCGATGAAAAAAAACAAAATATTACAACGGGTGCAGACGCGGGGAGTATGGACACATACATGTATGCGGATGTCTGTTAGTTAGTACCTCGTTCCTTTCGTACAGTACGTTGGGTCGAGAGGCATAGCAAACGGCAAAAAAATGATTCGACCCAGACTTGAACTGGAGACCTTCAGTGAACTAACAGATGTTAGACTGACGTGATAACCAACTACACCATCGAACCGGTTTGGTTTGATTGATGAAAAGAATTGTTTTCAAAACATTTATAGCCTAATTTGTAAAAGACCAGTACCCAAGTAAAGATGCTCTATGTATCAGGACCACTTCGATGCGGAGCGAGTCGTTAGTCTGTGTCGTGTAGCTCATGACTGTCGAGATCATATCTAAGAACTGCCCCCTGGTGTGATACGTATTGTGCCCTTTCGATTGTTGTCAATTAAGCATTCACCACCTAAGGGTGAAGGAGTATTTCTGCGTTACGACATCCAACAGGCATCGAGGCATTGTTACTTTGCTCTGACAGTCGTGAATAACACCTATTCAAGGGCAGAACAGACATTCTGAGCAGGACGTCACGAAGACCACACGAACCAGCAACCAAACTGGTCCACGTCTACAAAAGACCCATATCTTTCCACGTAGAGATCACCTACCTCCAGAATCCCCACCCCCAAGCTCCAGACTCTGGCCAAGTTCTAGACTCTCACCTAGAAAAGACCCTCAGACACCGATCGCACTTTGTGAGTGGGGCAGCAGCAGCAAGCACCAGCCACATGGCCCCGCGGCCTCGTCACCGTCATCGAGAAACCGCACCCAACCAACCCACGAACAACCACACCATGTCCGACAACGACGTCTCCGCCATCGCAACCCCGCCCTCCTGCACCGCAGACTTCTGCCTGATCCCGCTGGGCACGCCCACAGCCAGCGTGTCCCGGGAAGTCGCAGAGGTGCAGCGCATTCTCAAGCGCAGCGGGTTGAGCTACAGTATGCATTCTGCGGGGACCACGCTTGGTACGTCACCTATCTATCTACACCACATCCTTTTGATATCGCATGTGCAATAGTCGCATGTTACGGATCTATACTGCTTCATGCTGACTTGGCTTCTTTCCTTCAATGAAGAGGGTTCGTGGGACGATTGCATGCGGGTCATCGGCCAGTGCCATGCGCTGCTGCATCAAAACGGGGTGGTGAGGATCCAGAGCGATATCAGGATAGGGACGAGGACGGATAAGAAGCAGGGGTTTAGGGATAAGGTCGAGGCTGTTGAGAGGCTGTTGAAGGAGGACGAAGGGGCGGATGCATAGGCTCGAGAAGGTTCGATGCTCTGTGCTGGAGTGTATACACTATCGTACTACTATGTGTGTGTGTGTGCATAGGCTATATTTGCTCTCACTATCACAACACAACAAACAGCTGAAACACCAAACAACGCGCGACTCGCAAGTGTATTTACTTATCCCCCGCGTTATTGTCAGGCTATCTGCTTGCCCTGTGTGACTCATTATCGATAGATCCGCAGCCCCCTATTCTGCGATTGGGTGCGTTGGGGGTGATGTGCTGGTGGGCGCTGGGGATGCTGGTTGCGAGGGCGGGCTTCTGGAAGGGGTCAGGGCTTGGTTGCGCTGAGGCAGCCCGTGCAGACATGGATGCGCGTAGGGGTGCGCGTCATGTGAAATTGGAGTGAGCGGGTGTGAGACGGGTCTTCCTGGGGGCGTGCGCGTGGTGAGGATGAGTTGATAAAGGAGCGATGTGACTCTCTAGGTTGGGTTCTGGATTGTTTCTACAAGCGTACTTCGTTGGATGTCAGATAGTGTTTACTGTCTGTCAAGCTGTCTGCCGTGTTTCATCATCACAAGCCAGCAGCGGTTCGTCCGGAGTTCAGCCCTGCGTAAGCGAGCGGTGCACGGTCAAAGTAAAAGTTGGTTTGCACCTGCGCGCTGACGCTCATACCCGCGCTCCCTAAGGCTCCCGAACCGTCCCCATATCCGAGAAATTCCTGCTGTGCCGTCACAGCTCACTCCACCATCACCTGCACGGCCGCCGAGCATTCATCACTGCAGCCTGTCGCTTCCTATCATTTAGACAACGGGTGACGCATTATTCCACCCACATAGTACATAGCCACACCTCGGGACCCGCTGCCCGTGTGCCCAGAATCCGTTCACGCGGCGACCGAGTTACAAGGCATGCACGCGACATCCCAGCTGCCACCACCCACCAACCCACGCATCGGCACCTCTGGTCGCTAGAAGCCTCAACGCTTCCCACTGCATCTGCGCACAACCTCTCGCCATGGCGTTCAACTTCAACTGGTCGCCACTGCTGGCTGACACTTCGCGCGCGCGCGACATGCTCACCACTGCGCTGAACAAGTCCCCAAAGCCGCCTATCATCGTTGACGACATCATCGTCACCGAACTCAACCTCGGCTCCACGCCGCCCGAGCTGGAGATTCTAGAGATTGGCGACCTGGCAGAGGATCGCTTTAGGGGCATCTTCAAGATGGCATACACCGGCGATGCGTTCCTGACGCTGAAGACAAAGGTCCAGGTCAACCCGCTGAAAACGCATCTGTCCACCAAACCGGATTTTGCTTCACCACAACCACTGGCCGCCGCTTCAGGTCTTACCATCCCGCTCTCGATAACGCTGTCGAATTTCAGGCTGTCAGGTTTTGTTATCCTGGTGTTCTCGAAGCAGAAGGGCTTGACCCTTGTATTTAGAAACGACCCGTTGGAGTCGCTCAAGGTGTCGTCCACGTTCGACTCGATACCGTTTGTCCGCGACTATCTGCAGAAGGAGATTGAAGGACAGCTGCGAGTACTGTTCATGGAGGACCTGCCTGCCATCATCCATCGTTTATCGTTGCGCCTCTGTGCGCCCGAGTTCAGGGAGATGGAGGAGGAGAGGCTGGACGACTCCAAGGATGGCGTCCCTACTGTCGATCCACTCGCGACGCCTCCACAGGATGCAGTCGATGCGTTCGGCAACCCCCTTGACGAATCGCAGATCTCTGAGATCGCTCTCGACCCTGTCGGCGAGATCCATGCGTCCTTTTCGCAAAAGAACATCCTCCGCCTTGCTGCACTGTCGGAGTCACAACGCACATTATCGCTGTTCACGCCTGGCATTCGAGATGCTGTGTTCCGCGCTTGGGCCGGGCCAGATCGCGATGCATCCGGCACCGCTACACCAGCGCTTACAAGAGGCAGCCTGTCGCGGATACAGTCTACCTTTGGTACGATGAGATCAGGCGCATCTTCGGTCGCCTCCGGGAGTCAAGGCACCCACGACACCCACGAGACGCACGACTCCCGCCCGACGATCTCGTCTACTACCTACTCCATGTCAGGCCTGACACTAGGCACTGGACGTTCACGAACAGGCGGCGTGAGGAGGCGCAAGAAGCGCGTCGTCGACCTCCGCAAGAAGACAGCCGAGGGCAACGCCGACTCTGCATCTACCGACGGCCACAGCGAGATGGCGAGCACCTACGCTTCCGAGACCTCCAGCGTCATGCCCGAAGAGCAGGAAATAGGCGAAGTCGCCACACCACCGCGCAGCCCCGCCCGCCCCAGCCTCCAACAAGACGCACCCCACGCCATCCTCTCCTACGGCGAGCCCGCAGAGAACACCGCGTCCACCGAGACCCTCCTCCCCTCCGCCCCTCTCCTCTCCGACCCCCCTCGCAAACCGCGCTCCCAGACCCAACAACAACGCCCACTCTACCCCGACGAAACCATCAAACCCCGCCCCTCCTCCCAGCGCCGGCCCCCTCTCTCCCACACCCAGATCCGCCAAGCCCAACAATCCACCTCCCCACTCCTCCGCTCCCTCTCTCTCGACAAGATCGCCCTCTCCTCCCCGCCAAACGAGGCCGACTCGTGTCCCTCCTCCGGCGGCATCCTCGAGCAAGCCTGGATGACCAAGATGGCGCAGGAGATTGCACGCAAAGTGCAGGCCGAGAAGGACCGCGGGTTATCCTCGTCGCGCGACCACAGTCCGAGAGACGAGAAGCGGCCGTCGAGAAGAGGCGCCGGCGGCTTGTGGGCCGGCGACGACGAGGTCGATGCCCCGCCTGCGTATACCTATGTTGCGTAGAAGTGTGGCGAGTGAGGCGACTGATCGCCTGCTAATGAACTTCTTTTTAATGCGTAATGACGGCGTTGGGATGGGTTGAGTTGGGTGTATTGTTTATCTCTTTTGTCTGCCTCTGGATTTGTCTATCGCTTGTACATTTATCCCCTTTGTCATTTGGCACTCGCTGGCCTTTTTCCTTCTGCTCTTTCATTGGATCAAAAGTTGCTGGGTAGTTCTTTCTCACTTTGCTTGTTCGAGCGAGCGGGTTAATGCAGACGTGTACGATATGTGTGAGAGTGAGGGAGCCGGGTTTCTTGGCTTTTTTTTGTCACTTGTTTTTTGAGGGTTTAGAGGAATTGGCTTTGGGGAAGGCAAGGTTGAGGTTTTGGAAATCTCCCTTGTGTGTGTGTTTGTTTGTTTGTACGTTGGAGATCCATAGTATACCCCCTACGCTACGCTGGAGGTGCTGGGGAGAGGGCTAGATAGGTATAATTCGAGCATGAATCTGCTTTGTCTATATTTCTCTCGCATCTTGGCTTTTGAAATGTTGCTGGTGTAGTGGATGTTGCAGAACAGTGATGGCTGTGTATTCTTGACCAACCAAACCAACCATATAGAGAATATTTCCGCAAAATCGGCGGAGTGACATACAACCATTCGTCCAGAACTCCACTATGACAAGACCGAGCTATGATCCTATCTTCCGCATCAACCAGCTCCAAGCACCTGCTGGATCACAGCAAGTAAACCTGTATCATCTCGATATCCATCATCGCCAGTCTAGTCGAGTTCCCTCAACCGGGCACAGGCCACGCGTGTACGCCGATCTGCAGGTGACGTTCGGAGCTAAATCGCAAGCAGACTGTGGGGCAAGGCAAGTCGGCTCCGACCCTGAAGCTACCGTTCCTAAGGGGAAAGGGCGAGATTTGCGGGTATGCCGTGCACCACCGCTAAGCACCACGTTGTCACTTCACCTTTCCCACTTCCACACCCGCTTCCCCTTCTCCACTGCAACCACCCGTCTGCAATTGAAGGTTGGTATCAATTGCAGTTTCTCTCGTTCGTTCCCTCTCTCTTAGGTTCGCTGTTGGTTTGACTTGAGGTATGTTTTCTGGTGCTTTCCTGCGATGATGGAGCTGCGCGAGGGTCGGAGCTGGAGCTGGCACTGGCACTTGCATTGGCACTGGAGCTCTTGTGACCACCGTTCAATTAGCTAACGAGCAATTTCAACATCAACAGAGTCGCGAACCTCCTCCTTCTACTTCCCACCCATCATGGCCTCCCACTACGAAGCCAAGGTCAAGAGCGTCCTCTCGGGCGACACGGTCGTGCTGCACAACATCGGCAACCCGCGACAAGAACGCATCCTCAGCCTTGCCTTCGTGACGGCGCCGCGTCTCAGGCGCGAGGGCGACGAGCAATTCGCCTTCGAGTCGCGTGACTACCTCCGTCGCCTGCTCGTCGGCAAGGTCGTCCGCTTCCAGGTCCTGTACAAGATCCCCACGGGCGCGAACCGCGAGTACGGTATCGTTGCGCTGCCGGATCGCACTGTGCTGCCTGAGCAGGCGGTTGCCGAGGGATGGGTCAAGCTACGCGATGATGCGGGCCGCAAGGGCGATTCGGATGAGGATGCGCAGATTCTCGAGAAGCTGCAGGTGCTCGAGGCGAGGGCTAGGTCGGAGTCGAAGGGTCTGTGGGCGGAGACTGGTGGGCGGATTAACTCTGTCAATGAACTGAGCAATCCTCAGCAGTTTGTTGAGGAGCATAAGGGCAAGGAGATTAGCAGTAAGTGTGTGTTGAGGTATTGGGAGATGCTGTGCTGATGTGGGATAGCTGTTGTTGAGAAGGTCCTGTCTGGTGACCGCCTCATCGTTCGTTTCCTCCTCTCGCCCACCGAGCACGTCCAGACTATGATCCTCCTCGCCGGTATCCGCGCCCCCTCTACACAGCGCACAAACCCCGCGACGCAGGAAGTGCAGGCTGCCGAGCCATTTGGCGATGAGGCGCAGCTCTTCGTTGAGACCAGGCTGCTCCAGCGCACTGTCGCGGCTAGCGTTCTTGGTTTGACACCCAACGGTCAGATCGTTGCAGACGTCAAGCACCCTACCCAAGGCAGCATTGCACCTCACGTGCTCAAGGCTGGACTGGCCAAGTGCAGCGACCACCACACTACACTTCTGGGAGCACAGATGGCCGCGCTGCGACAGGCCGAGAAGTTCGCTAGGGACAGGAGGCAAGGTGTCTACCAGGGGCACGTTGCGCCCAAGGCCAACGCTCCTGGTGAGCTCGAGGCCGTGGTTAGCAGGGTACAGAGCGCAGACACGCTCTTCCTGCGCAACAAGGCTGGTGCCGAGAAGCGCATCAACCTCAGCAGCGTTCGCCAGCCCAAGCCTACCGACCCCAAGCAGTCTCCATGGGTCGCCGAGGCCAAGGAATTCCTGCGTAAGAAGCTGATTGGAAAGCACGTCAAGTTCCACATCGATGGAAAGCGCCCTGGTACTGAGGGCTACGACGAGCGCGAGATGGCTACTGTTAGCTTCCAGGGCAAGAACATTGGTCTCTGGCTCGTCGAGAACGGTATGGCCACGGTCATCCGCCACCGCCAGGACGACACCGACAGGAGTCCCATCTACGACGATCTTCTGCTTGCTGAGGCGACCGCCCAGGAGGAGCAGAAGGGTCTCTGGTCCCCCAAGACTCCCTCGGCCAAGCAATACGTCGATTACTCTGAGTCGCTCGAGAAGGCCAAGCGCCAGCTCACTCTGCTCTCCAGGCAGCGCAGGGTTCCTGCTGTTGTCGACTTCGTCAAGTCTGCGTCTCGCTTCACTGTCTTGATTCCTCGTGAGAACGCCAAGATTACTCTCGTTCTCTCTGGTATCCGCGCACCTCGATCTGCGAGGAACGACCAGGACAAGGGTGAGCCCTTCGGCAAAGAGGCACACGAGTTCGCCAGCAAGCGCTGCCAGCAGCGCGACGTCGAGATTGACGTCGAGGACTGCGACAAGGTCGGTGGCTTCATTGGTACTCTCTACATCAACCGCGAGAACTTCGCCAAGACTCTCGTCGAGGAGGGTCTTGCGTCTGTCCACGCATACTCGGCTGAGAAGTCAGGCAACGCCAACGAGCTCTTCGCCGCCGAGCAGAAGGCAAAGGATGCACGAAGGAACCTCTGGGAGAACTACGACCCTTCGCAGGAAGACGAGTACGCCGACACTACCGCAGCTGCTCCACAGACAGCAAATGGTGATGCGCCGGCGGCGTCGAGACAGAAGGACTACCGCGACGTTATCGTCACCCACGTTGCTGAGGATGGCAAGCTCAAGCTCCAGCAAGTCGGCTCTGGCACTTCAGCCCTCACTTCCATGATGAACGCATTCAGCAAGTTCCACCTAAACCCCGCGAACAGCAAGGGACTTGACGGCCCACCCAAGACTGGCGAGTTTGTCTCAGCCAAGTTCACTGAGGACGACACATGGTACCGTGCCCGCGTTCGCCGCAACGACCGTGATGCCAAGAAGGCAGAGGTCGTCTACATTGATTTCGGAAACTCTGAGGTTATCCCCTGGAGCCGCCTGCGTCCTCTCGGCGCCGAGTTCTCCAACACCAAGCTCAGGCCCCAGGCCATCGACGCACAGCTCGCTTTCATCCAGCTGCCAAGCAACCCCGAGTACCTCGGCGATGCGATCGAGTTCATCTCCCAGGAGACTGCTGGCCGCTCGCTCGTCGCCAACGTCGACCAGGTCGACAAGGACGGCATGCTCTGGGTCACGCTATTCGATCCCAAGGAGAGCAAGTCTGGTGACCAGAGCGTCAACGCTGATGTCATCGAGGAGGGTTTCGCTATGGTTCCCAAGAAGCTCAAGGCCTGGGAGAGGGGCGCAACAGATGTCCTCGCTGCTTTGAAGCAGAAGCAGGATGTTGCCAAGGCAGAGAGGCGCGGCCAGTGGGAGTACGGCGATTTAACTGAGGATGACTAGATGCATTGTGGTCATCTGGGTGCGGGAGGATTGGTGCTTCGGCATTTGTAGGATATTGCATGTACGGATGGACAAAAGGTTGGAAAAGCACAAAATCGAACTGTTTCTGCCTATCATGTTGGACCTGCGCTATGTGAATAGAGTTATTTTGGAGCTTGTGTCTTCACGACAGGCTCAGGCTGATTCGAATCGTAGATCGAACATCATTGTTTGTAGACATGTGGACGTGTTCCAGATGACACACATCAGCAGAGCAGCTTTGGTGGCGCATGTGTCTCAGCCACATTCTTTAGCTTAGCCTGAGGCCGCAGTTGCGCCTTCCCCGCGTTAACCAATCGGCCGCGCCTATTCTGGGGCGGTGCGATGGGAACAGGCAGCCATCAAAGTGCACCCCAACGTATAACGACGACGCCAGCCATGACGACGACCCTCCAGGCACTCGCAGCGTCGCTATATTCCATGTTATCATCCCCCAAACTCACATAACGCAGTCGCGCTGCTACAGCCCTCTGCGACACGACCCAAAGTTCATGGTACCCAGATCCATGGAGACCATCAGCAGGCTGCCGCGACGGCTGACTCAGTTGTACTCGGACACCAAGATACACTGCGACGCCGTCGTCGAGCAGGAAAACCAAGACACGCAGTCGAACGTGCTGCACCGCAAGCTGCGCATCCAGAAAGACCGCCTGATAACGTGGGGCGTGGACTGGAGCGACAACGCCAAGGGCAAGAATGGCGACATCGACGAGAGCGTTGAGCAGGCCGGGCTCACAGAAACCGTGACGAGCGTCCTCGGCACCATTAGGGAGATCCTCGACGAGGCAGAGCACATGCACCCGGCTGCTGCCCCTGCGACAGGCAAGACACTGGCAGAGGAGAAGTCCCGCCTGCCTGCATCTGATACGTCCGCGTGGGCGGCCGCCGACAGGTCACGTTACGAGGACCTCATCAAGGACCTTACCACCTCGATCGACATCCTGTATGACCTCTCGAGGAGCCGTCGTGCTCAGCGTGCCCACGGTCCTGATATCAAGATCGTCCCTGAGCCGCCGAGACCTTCGACTGCTGCTGCCATATTCACCAAGCCCGAGTACAGCGCCTCTGATCTTACCCTTGTCAACCCAGCTACGTTTCCGCTGAATGCGCATGCGCTGCATACTGGTCACCGTTTGCACCTGCCACCAAAGCTGAACCCTGCAGACTTGGCCTTGCCAGAGGAGGAACCCCCGCCATACGAGAGTGTGGGTGTTTCGTCTATCCGTGTCATAGGCCGTCTGCGCTCGCGCAATACTTCGACCAACCCCTGGAAGACCGACGGGTCGCGCATCGTTGAGCAGCCTGTTTTGATTGAGTACGCGACGTTCGATCCTACGTATCGCTACACAGAGGTCTCTCCACCTACAGATCGGTTGGATGCACTGTTGTCCATCTTGACAAAGCTGTCGAGTAGTCAGCCTCAATTAGCTACGCTTAGATGCTTGGGATATTTTGAAGATCCTAGGCAACCACGGTTCGGTCTTGTGTTCGAGCTTCCTACGTCGACATACTCTGGAGCGTCAGATGCACATAAGAGTGTTGACGAACTGCGACCTGTCACTCTCCTCAGCGTGCTTCAGACTGGATCGAAGTCACTCAACAACTCGAACAGTGCGACACCACCTCTCGAGGATCGCTTCCGCCTCGCATATTCGCTGGCGACTACCTTTAGCAAAATTCATGGAGAGAACTTCGTTCACAAGGACCTCAATAGTAGCAACATTCTGGTCTTCCGAAAGAACAGACGACAATCTGCCAATACCAGGGCGCTGCAGTACGCCCTTCGTTCTCCGGTGATTTGCTCCTTCGACTTGTTTTCAGAATACGACATCGAAGCTGTCAATACAATGCCGACCCTCAACATCTATCGCCATCCAGATGATCCAAAATTTACTGGGTCCAAGGAGAAGTCACACGGTTCTCAGTTCGATCTGTACAGTCTAGGCTTGGTCCTTTTAGAGATCGGCCTATGGCAGCCACTTGCTGATCTATGGAAGCCAAAGTACACACTGTCCGACTTCAAGCAGCGCGTCGAAGATGTTTACATCCGCCGCTTGGCATCGAAGTGTGGTACGGCATACATGCAAGTTGTGCGCGACTGTTTTTGGGCTGTTGACCGTATCGACAGCGGTGTCGAAGGCTTGCATGAGTTTACGCAGCTCTACAATCGTATCATAATAAGGCTGCAGAGATGCTGCATGCTTGATGAGTCGGAGCCCGGCTTCGATCTACACGATGCACGACCTGGGCCTACACCACTGATGGGCGCAACACATATGAAGCGCAAGAGCGTAAGCCAGCCTCAACTCGCGGAGACTCCAACTAGTCCTTCGTACAGAAGTGCTAAACGTTGGGCTATCGAAAAAGGCTCGCAGGCACTGGAACGCACGAAGTCGCTTACCAAGTCTGGCACGAAGAAGCCTCTGGAGCCCAACTCTTTGTCGCGTAACTCTTCGCAGCGCTCCATCAGGAAGTCAATCTCTGAGACCATGGGGCTGACTAGTCCGAGAGAAGAATCAATGGATGGATCATGGGAGCAGCAAGACCAAAGGTCGATCGAGACCTCCGGCACCCTGGTCCCCACTCCACACAGTTCACAAGATCGGGGCGATGCTACTTCCCTATACAGGGAACAAATCACTACCGCTGCATCGATCATTCAACGCGCTTGGCGAGCGTCACGTTCGCAATCAAGTAATTGCACTCCTTTCGAGGATTACAAGGAGAAGATCTCTGTCATCCAGTCAGCTTGGAGGCAGAGAACTCAGAAGCGCACACATTCTGTAGAGGCGCTTTTCACTGATGGCATTCGACACTGGCCCCAGGCTACACTAGGCTATCCGACGCCCGAGCCTGAGGTGCAGGAAGTTGGTGTCGTGAATCAGAACGACAGGTGCATCACGTCGTCTATCCAGATTCAGACCGACATCGAGCCGACACCTCGCCCAAAGCTACGATTGCACCCAGTCATGTTCGCACCTGCTATCATTGACGAGTGGGTTGCTACTATGCTCCCCAGGCTCGAGCGTCTACTCGAGCGAGTTCTCAAGGATTCTGACGAGACTGTCAGCATTGACCTTGTCGCTGTCGGCGAGACGCAGGAAAAGGCACGCCCTACCATTTTCATCACATGTAGTAGCGTTGCCAAGGTCAAGGCGATTCTGTCGCGTCGCTTCCGCTACGACGAGAATGTCTTCGACCTCAAGGTCCGCCGTGGCAAAGTCCGACGATCCAAGATGAGCCGTTCGTCTGGCCGTGTGCGCCCACCTCATCGATCGATGATGAACACCGAGAACTACAACGCAGACATGGCTGTCATGAATCCCTACCATCAACAGCGCCCGCTGTGTGGAGCTTCTATCGGCGCTTTCAACGGCAAGCAACATCTTCCGCCAGTGTCTTATGGTGGTGTTGTGTTGGTCGATGATGAGCCGTTGGGCATGAGTGTTCACCACCTGCTGGATGCCCCATCAGATGACGAGAGCGATACCGAAGACGAAGTTGCCAGCCCGTATCCTTACGATGCCGTTTTGTCGAGCGCTGGCAACAACAATGGCAACCCTTGGCTGGCGGGCATGGGCGCTGCACCTGGTCTAGAGCTTGCGAGTGATGCCCCGGTCCCTATGTGGGACCTTGAGCTTTCTGATGATGAAGATGTGGGAAGTGAAGAGGATGACGAAGCTGAATCTTTCGACTTCTCAGACTCGGAGTTCGACTCTGATGACGAGTCGGATCAGGAGATGACTGACTCGACGATGTCGCGCATCACTGTCGGCGACATTGAAGGTATCGAGCTTGGCGAAGGTGAAGAGATCAAAGTCACTCAGCCAGCTATTGATGACGTCGACGAAGACTTCTTCCCTAATGACGAGGACAAGGACGAAGATCACCTCGACTCCCACGAGCTTGGCTACGTCCACGCTTCCTCTGGCATCCGTCGCTGGAAGCGCGACGGTATCTTGCATGAGATCGACTGGGCCCTGCTGAAGCTCAATGGTGACCGCATGCAGCCATACAACATCTGTCAGGGTGGTCGTCGCTTCGCCTTTGGCGCCATGAAGCCAGACCAACGCGAGATATCCAGCAAGCTCGAGGAGCCAGTCAACCGACGGCACTACAACCCCAGCGAAGACGAGTACCCCAACGGGATCGCGTCCGCCGACGCCCTCGGCGGGCTCAACGTGCACTGCTTCGGCCGCACCACCGGCCTGCAAGGCGGCATGATCGGGCAAGCCATGAGCTCCGTGCGCATCTACCGCCGCAAATCCTTCTCCCGCAGCTGGCACGTCACCGGCGGCTTCGGCGTCGGCGGTGACTCGGGCGCCTGGGTCATCCAGAACAACTCCCACCGCGTCGTCGGCCACGTCCTTGCCTGGTGCAACCGCAACCGCATCGCATACATCTGCCCCATGGAAGTCCTCCTCGAGGACATCAAGCGCACCCTCGGCGCGAAACGCATCTACCTCCCCGGGTCAGACGAGCAGCGCGCTTTCGTCAAGCACCAGCAGTGCCAGATGAAGAAAGTCGCCGGCGTCTCGGACCTCGAGTCCGCGGTCCAGGGCTTGGGCATCAGCGACAGCCATGATTCTGCCGTCGATGTCACAGAGCCGTTTGCGACGTCAAGGCGCAGTCGCGGCGATGCTGGCAGTGCGGCGTCTGTAGGTGCGAGTGCGAGTGCGAATGCGAGTTGTAGTGAGAGTGACAAGGAGAATCGCCGCGTGTTGAAGGGGAAGGCGATGGTGGTCAACGAGGGGAGGGAGACGTTGGTTTCGATGGCTTTAAGGCCGTGAATTCAGTGCTGATTACGGGCGTTTCTGGCTTGGTATGATATGATATGGCATGGAATGGGAGGATGATACCCTACTTTGGCTCGGACTGGGATTGGTACGGAGTATCTTTCGAGTAAAATATAATTCCTTGTTCTCTATGTGTGTAAAGCGCTGTTCGCCTTGTTGTTCAGAAGATGAGGTAGATAGATGCATCGTGATGTTTATATATATCCCCCAAGACCGAGACCGACCAAAACAGTAACGCCAGTCTAATCGACCTTCTGTTCACGCCAATGCCTGCGAGACAAGAAAAGAAACTCCCGTCCGTGGTACCCACTGCGCCTGATATCAGATTGTAAAAACCTCCCGCTAAGCAATATGCAATGCAGTCCAACCCCGTCGTAACCAACACACGAAACATAAACACCCAGGCACGCACGCCAGCTCACTTCCCTCTCCTATCCTCTCCTCTCCTCTCCCCGACCTCCAACCCCTTCTCAAATACATCCCACTCCATCTCACATCACCACCGCCGCAGCGCCCAACCCCAAACTCACACCCAGCACACCGACCTGCCACGCCCCCGCCCACGTCCACGACCACTGCCCGAAACTTGCACTCCCACCGAAAGCGCGCACCGCCGCGCCCGTAAACTCAGGCGGTTGCGTCTTACTCGTCAACCCCCCCGTTCCCGTCGCTGTACCTGTAGTAGCTGTCGTCGCGGGTGGCGAATCGCCCATGAAACCCTTGCTTTCTTCGAGTTTGCCCGAGGAAGTAGCAGTCGACAGGGTGGAGGTGGGCGGTTGAGAAGCGTCGGTTTGAGTGGCTCCCGTTTGAGTCTGCGGCGGCGGCGGCGGCGGCGAACCAGTCTGTGAAGCCGGTGGCGGTGGTGGTGAAGGTGTTGCAGGGGGGTTTCCGGGCCCGTACCCGCCGTCTTGCGTCGCTGGGCCGGAGGGCGCTGGAGGCGGGTTGACCTCTGTTTGTGTCTGTGTCTGTGGTGGTTGTGGGGGTTGACCGTTGTTGTTGTTGTTGTTGTTGTTGTTGTTGTTTCCGCCTCCGTACCCGCCGTCCTGTGTTTGTGTCTGTGGTGGAGCACCCGGTTGCGTCACTGGCGGCTGCCCGTACCCGTTTCCTGCTCCTCCGTCTCCGCCGCCGGTTGCGGGCGCGGTGGGCACGGGGATGCTGGAGTTGCATGGTTTGGACGCTGGGGCGGAGATGATTGTGATTGGCGGGCCGGAGACTGGGGGCTGGGTTCCCTGAGGAGGAGGCGTGGAGATGGTGATGCGGATTGTGGAGCTTCTGCTGCAGAGGGTTGATGTTGATGGGGGTGGGGGTGGGGGGTTGCCGTAACCACCGTCGTTGGGAGGGGGAGGGGGGTTGGTTCCGTAGTTGTCGTCGCCGAGGGGAGGGGTGGGAGGGTTGGCTGGGTTCTCAGGCGGAGGGTTGTTGCCGTATCCATTGTCGCCGGGAGGGGGGTTGGCAGGGTTGGAAGGGGGAGGGCTGTTGCCATACCCGTTGTCGCCTTCACCTGGCGGCGGGCTTGCTGGGTTCTCAGGGGGAGGGTTGTTGCCGTAACCACCATCTCCGTTCTCGCTGGGAGGAGGATACTGAGGCCCCTGGGGCGGCGCGCCTGCACCCCCTGTCGGCGTCTCGACTGGATATTGTGGACCCTCTGGGTTCGTGGGTGGTGTGGGCACGTCGCCAGGGTTGTACGGCGTCAGTTCCACCGGTGGCGGCGTCTGACCTGGCGGCGGTGCCGCACCACCGTCTACAGCTGTGGTAACGGGCGGTACGTCTGTAGGCGGCGCGGCGTACACAGTCGTGGTGACGGTAGCACCGCAGTCACAGGGCTTGTCTTCCGCATGCTTCGTGCATGTTGCATTTCCCGCTACCCCAGCGGCAGTGACTTTCGCTTTGTCCGCCGTGATGGTGGCCATAGGAGCCATGGAGGTGATCTTTAGCGCGCCTTTGACTGGGTCAACGCACGAGGTCATGAGCGGAAATTCAGTGGAGAAGAGCGAGATAGATGTGCCTGCTGAGTCGAGCGGAGCGGGGAGGAGAGGTAGCGTGAGGTCTGCGGAGACACCGACGACGACGGATATGTTTGCTTCGACGAGGACGAGGGAGCTCAGGTCCTTGGGCTTGGGCTTTGCAACGTCCTTCTCTTTTTCTTTCTCCTGGCGCGTTTCTTTCTTCTTTTCTTTCTTGCTCTTGTCGAGCAGCGCACACTGGTCTTTGGCGTTGGTGGTTAGCTTTGCGTCCAGACGGGGCAAGTCTAGAGCTACGGTGACGAGAGTGCTGAGCTTGTCGCTGAATTCGAAGCCGATAGGAATCGTGGGTGTGAAGGCCACGCTGAGTGCGATGTCTGCGTCAGAGACGTTGGTGGTGAAGGGCAGCGCATTGAGTGTTGAGCCCTTGATTCCAGTGAGTGCTGTTTTGGCCAGCTCGCCAAGTTCCACTTTGATGCCTGCGCCGTCTGGGATCTGGATTCGTTTGTCAGATTATTGTAACTTATAGAAGGGAGAACGAATTATGAGACTTACAGCAACGTCAATACCATAGTTCACAGCGATCTCTCCGTCAATCTCAAAGTCCACGCTAATTTTTGGCTCGAAACTCGCCCCGGCTTGACCAATACCCGGAATCGTGAAACCTAGCACTGGCAGCGGGAACAGCGCAAGCTGATACGATCCGGACTGCTTTGGGCGAGCAAACATCTCCAGACGGGCTCCGAGTCCTTTCACAGCGAGTTCCATGTACCCTCCCTTGAGGATACTAGTGAGACCCTTACTCTTACCATCGTCTCCGCCGTCGAAGATGTCAGGAACGAGGTCGAGTCCTTTAGTATCAATCTTGATCGCGCCCTGCGTGAGGACAATTCGTCCGCGAGTAGTGCAGTTCTTGCAGCCAATCTCAATAGGCAGTTCCGGGACCGTAGGCAAATTAATCAGACTATCGATTCCGGAGAGGAAGTCGTCCGCAGTGAACGTCTTATCGAGGACTTCAGAGGTAAGATCGAACGTAACATCAGTGACGTTGGGTGCATCAGCAGGGATCTCCGATTCGACCTCGTCTTGCCGCTTCTTACGCGCGCGCAAAAAATTTGAGTGCCGGCGGTAGATGTGATCGTACCGGGTGTGGCCGAAATTGATGTCGAGATTGTCGAAGGCGTCTTGCCAAAGAGCTTGCGTGACAGCAAGGTCGAGGGCTACGCCTTCTTTAGCGAGGGAGATGTCGTCAACCCTGTGTGCATTAGCTATGAGATCAGGGACAGATCAATGGGTTTAAAGTACATGTACACGGCTCGCTCGCCTTCTCGGTTGCAGCTGTGGTGTGATGTGACGATCAGCCCGCCCATACCTCCATGGCCGCCGAGACAGGCGGCTTTTGCGTCTCGTGCTGTGGATGCATCTACGAAGTGCAGCATCATCTTCCCGTCCTGACATTCTACATTCTCAAGTAGGCCCTCGATCTCCTCAAGATTCAGGATGGGCTTCTTCGAGCCCACCTTGACCGACGAGGCGAAGGTCTCGCGACCGTTCCACCCGTTCTCTTCTACATTGTGTCAGCACTTACTGGCCTTGTTATATAACAGGAAATACCGCGCACCTTCAATGTAAACGACTTCAGTCTCATATCTCCTCTCGATCTTCATCTCCCTTTTGTGCAGATCAGACCTTTTCGTCGCAGCGCGGAGGACACGATGTCCACCATCAGGTCCAGCTGCCACTGCTCCCACATACGCAGCGAGCAGCAGCGAGCTCGGCAGAGCGAAGTGCCGCATCGTATGAGAAAGACTGTGAGTACAACTCCACGAGAAGAGAAGGAAAACAGATTAAGGCAAGGAAGGAATAGGAAAGATGCAGAACAATATCCTCGGCCTTCACAAAGACCAGTCGAATGCAACTTATCCTATCGAATTTGTTACCCAACATCATCCAACAGGCACACCAAACTCATATACCCCCCTCCCTCTCACTCTCCCACCCCATCCCCGAACCACCGCCCTCTTGGCAGCGGCGAAGCAACACTCCTTCATCACCCGCTCAGAGCACGCCTCAGCGGACTTCGCTGTAGAAATGCGTACCCCTGCTCTTCTGCACAGCGGAGAATTTGTTAGGCCTGCCTTGACGAGGCCGAGAGGGAGACCGGGTTAGAAGGGTCGGAGTTGGAGAATAGGTGTTTCACGTGCTGCTTTGGGGATAGACGAAGCGAGTAGTGCTGCGAGAAGAGACTGCGGGTAAGCTGGTGTGGATTCGGGTATGCGATGCGTAGTTGAAATGACTGCGGCCGGGACTGTAGGGCTGCGTTTCACGTTGGGAAGGCGTGCGCTAGACTGTTTTGGGGGGAATGGCCGCGTCGGGAACCGACGGAGGAGAAGCGAACACAGCCTTGTAGGAGCAACAGCGACACTATTGATGAACGTGCTATTCGCGTAAAAGTATCCTACGCTAAATATTACTGGAAACTCTCTTTCAAGATCCAAGGCTTCCTCTTCTCCAAGTCCAACACCATCTGCCCAAATAGCCCGTTCGCCCAGCTGAACCACTGCCGACTCCACACGCTTTTCACCTGCGCACTTACGCTCTCATGCATGAGTCCGAAGCCATCTGTACTACTCACTAACATCTTCAAATTTGTTCTAATCTCGTCATCGTCGTCGCTCGTCAGGATCGCCATCACATTCGCCATCGGCCACGGTTTCCCTGGGAGGGTGTGCGGGCTGCCTACGCCCGTCAAGATGGGACCCCATGCGTAGTACGGATTTGACTTGGACAGGATCTTGCGGCGGGTGTTCTGGTAGATGGGATCGGTGAGGGGGAGGTAGGAGAGAAAAGGCGCCGAGAGAAGGGAGGGCACATTGGGGTCGTCCATGATGTTTGCGGAGCCGTACCCGTCGACTTCGTAGGCGTAGATCTTGCCAAATTGAGGGTCATGAACGACTCCATGCTGTTCAATGCCGTTCCGTATGCCTATGGACATTTGCTGCATCCAGGTTGTGAGGTTGCTAGTTGAGGTGGGTGCAGTGATGCGCGCCATGATCTGGGATGAGGCGTTGAGTGCGGCGCTGAACATCATGTTTGACGGTATGAGGTATTGATAGGTACACGCGTCGTCGCTGGGACGGTGGTAGCTGCGTATCAGTCCAATGTGGCCCTTGTGTGGCGAGCCGGCGCATTCGTTGATAGGGGTTCCACCATATGGCGCGCAGTACGTGTATGGGGTACGCTGCCAGTTCCCAAGATCGTCGTATGAGTCCATGGTCATACTTTCTGCGGTTTGCAAGATCGCATTAACGGCCTTGGTCCAGTTACCTTTACGGAAGAAGTCATAATCGTTTGTCGCGGTGGCATAATCAACGCTCAGCTGAAGAAAGCTAGCAACGGAATCAAGCTCCCATTGACATGAGAAGACCTTATAATAGTCAAAGATAGGCGTGATCCGGTCACTATTCATGCTGCTCTTTCTGGCCGCACCACTCTCATCGGGAGCCTGAAAAGCATTGCAGAATGGGCTCTCGAGAATGTACCTGGCCTGGAGGTTGATAGCACCTCGGAAAAGACTTGCTAGACTGTAGAATCCCGCGTGTGGCTTCAGCAGGCTCACGTACGCTTGAAGCTGGTTTGCGCTGTCACGAAGCCACATAGCATAGATATCGCCTGCACACGGTCAATGAATCATTCGGGCATTAAAAGCATGGACTGATGGATACATGGAGAGAAAAGGATGAGACATACCCGTAATAACAAAAGTCAACTCTTGTGCCGGTTCCTCCACTAATCCAAGCCGCGTATCTCTTACAGTCGCATTCGACCATCCCCGCCACGCAATCGTCGTGTCCAAAGTGCTGGGCCAGGTATTTTCAAACAAGCGGAAGAGATCTGGATCCGTAATAACAGTTTTCATCCGCTTGATTTCATTCTCGACTTCGTAAGAAATGAATGTCCGGCACGATGATACAGGTCGCGCGTAGGAAAGATTATGCGTTCCGATAGAAAAGGGTTCATGCTTTTGGCCGGCATACTGTTGATAGAGCGGACACTGCGCCCCTGATAGAGCAAGCACAGCAGCAAAGCCGAGTAAAGATGTGAGGCGCATCGTGCCTAAGAATCGTAGATTACTGCACGGTCATACCTTGCCGTCAGCAATGCAACCAAGTGGAGCGAAGCTGTAAAGAATTCGCGCCGGTAGAGATGTGGTAGTCGTGTTCGCAGAGTGAGGTGTTTCAAACGATTTGCTGCAGGGTTTGGCGGCTTTGGGAAGGCCCACCTGACCCACTCGGTACGAGCAGGCGAGAGCAGCTCAAAATAGTAATAATCCCTGCCATGGAATGCAACTAATTGTGGCCTTTAAATTGTTTATATTGTTTGCCGAGACATTCCATATAATCAGCATATCAGCCCTTCACGATAGCTCGTACTCTTCTCCTCTCTTCAGGGTCCATAACCCAAGGGATGCCGTCGTTGTCCTCGGCGCCAGCGACCTCATCCCATTCATCGTCTTCCATGTTCATGATCAGTGTCATCTGTGTGCACTTCGTAAAGGCGTCGCGCAGCCCATACTTGCCACCTGCGACTGCTGCTGTGACGATGCCTGAGATGTCGCGTTCCAACCTGACGGCACCAAGCTCATTGACACGGCCGTAGTATTGCTTGATACGCTTTTCGAGTGCTGTAGCGAGGTAATTCAGTGCCTGTGTGAGAAGACGGTCGAAGTTTGCAGCCGTCAGTATACGCTTCAGAGGACGTATAACAACGCCCCAGCCGCGGTCGAAGCGAGACTTGACCAGGTCAGCGTCATCCTCCTCCTCCTCATCTTGATCTTGTCCGTCGTTTTCTTCAGATGGCGCGTAGTCAATGTCGCGGAAAGCTTCGGCAAGGATGGGCCGAATGCGAGGCTTAAGTACATTTGCGAAGAGTACAGTAATACCGTCGTTCAGTAACTCTTTACTCTTCGCAGAAAAAGCAGACTCCAATCCCTTCAGCTTAGCCTCAACAAAGACGGCATCATGACCGAATGGGAAGAGATCTTGTAAAGGTGACTTGCCAGTTTCCGGATTCTGACGGCCCAAGTGTTGCTCCACAATGCGCTTAATGTAATCATTTGCGATGTCGAGATTATTGATCAAGACAGTGAAGGCAATAACCTTGCTCTCAGGTGGCAACTCACCAGCGCGGATAGGCTTAGGGTAGCTTTCGTCGCGCATCTTGCGCTGTGTCAAGCCGATGAAATCTGTACCTAGAATGCTGCTAACGGCAGGAATGACTTCGGCTATCACAGCTCGCTGAGATGTTGCCAGCGTGCGTTGACAGACCTGGTTGACAATGTACATGACATCGTCCACAGCAGATGTAACAAAAGGTGGGCTTGAGCCGAGGGGCTTGTTGGGGTTGAGAGTCAGATCGGGTGGCGACTCGTCCAGTTGGAAAGCCTTCTCGACAGAGCGCCGGAAGAAGAAGGTTGTCATAGCGTTGAAGGGCTCGACAAGATGACTACCTACCTTGCGCTGCAGGTTGCTGTTCGTCAGGAAAGGTGGCATCACTAGACCATGATCGATGCGCTCCTCGGGCTGTGAAGCAGCACACTTGTCAGAGATGAATCGTGAATACAATGCATACCGTCCAAGCATCAGCGCGCTCTCTCCAAGTAAACCATCAACCTCCTTCATATCAACACCCTCATCTTCACTTGTGCGGATCGGAGCACCTGCTGGTGAACTTGAGCGCGGCGTGCCGTTGGATGGTTGCTGGGATTGGAGAAAGCTCTGCACAAGGAAGGAGAAGGCATACGACTTGATGTCGGTCAACTTCCGGTCGATGTTGCGTTCTTCGTGCCACGTGTCGAGCACGATACCTCCTTGGACATCGGCTTCAATCTGCAGACGCTCGATGACCTTGGCCATCATGCCTGGCCCGTAGTGCTGCTCGACAAGCGGCTCGTGACCATCGACAATCTGGGCGATGTGCTCGAACAGCTTGGTAAGGACGTTGCCATAGAATGGCCCTTCTGCTCGCTGGGCCGGGGCCGCCGAGTTGAAGTTGGTGCGTGCCCGTGAAGCCACACCGGTGCAGACGTATCGTCCGTATGCATCCAAGCCAGTGTCTGTCCGTCCCACCAAAGGGAAGAGCTTGAAGAATCGCGTGACCTTGGCTCCGTCACCCTCCTTTGTGGCCTTGTCGAATTCGCGTAGGAAGAGCGCACACAGCGATTCAGCGGCGGCATCAAGAGTGACGCGCGGCGGGTCAGGCACCTCTGCAGTGGGCACAATCTCCTCTGCAAAGGCGCCGTTCACAACGTCGTCGGGGAGCTTCGAAGCGCGGTGGATATAGCCTGCAGCTGTTTCCCAATCCTGGGGAGCGCCCATGGAGCCATGCACGCCCAGCACGCATGCTTTCAATTCAGCGACCTGCTCGACGACCTGCAGGGTGGCTTTGACGTTGGACTGCTCCTGGTCCAGACGCTTTACGGCGCTCGAGATGCGGTTTGCGGTCGAGGCAGCATCGCCCAGCATGCCATTGCTGATGGCACGGGTGCTGACGACCTGGGTGCCGAGGTGGGCGCGCAGCAGGTCGAGGCGGCCGAGTTCGCGGGAGAGGTCCTTCTGCGAGGCAATCAGGTCGTTCAGGCGCTGGGTGACGCTGGCCTCTTGCTGGTGCAGCTGGGCAAGCCCCGCGTGGATGTCGGCCAGCGATGTCGCCGCGAATATGTCGGCGCTGGCATTGTGCACGCCATTGCCGCTGGTGTCGGCGCGCGCGTCAATCATGCTTGGAGGGGCGCGGGCATGAGAGCTCGGCTGGGGGGAGGGCTGTTTGGGGAGCGTTTACTAGTGGGCTGGCAACTGGCCAGCGCGGCGCTTTGGTCCAAACAGCTAGCACCCCCGAACGCTCCGCCTGCCTGCCACTCAGTATTCGGCTGAGGTCACAGATGTGGGCCGTCCGGCGCTTGGTTGCTGTGTGGACAGCAACAAGATTGCAAAACAGGGCATCAAGCACCAGCTAGCACCTCTAGCAAGTCTTGACCTGCCATGCACACTGTAAAGACCAGTAAATCATCCCAACCCTCTTCAGCCGTACCGTGAAACCTGCTGCCATTGTTCCTCCACGCTCGGGTGCATCTCCCCAAGCATCTAGATCCTGCACTACGCGCACCACTTTACGTTGCCCTCCCCAGTTGGATCGTACTGGAGACCGATCCGCCCCCAGCCCGTCTGCGCTCCTTCGACCAAAATAGACACGACTGCAACGACTGCCGCGCCTCCAGTCTCGCACCGTACACCTTCCCAACGCTCAAGCAACGGCTCCAGCGAAGCCGACTCAGCCTCAGTACCACAGTCCACCCAAAACACCCATCCCTGCTGGGTCACCTCCGCAAATACCACCGAACGACTCTTCCATGCTCCAGCCGCGCCTGCACTTCTCTGCGTGAGACCTCTCTCCACAACCACGAGGCCACGAGAGCGTGGTGCGCTAGCCACCTGACAGCCACCGAGTCTCCGGCTCGCTGCGACCCAGTACCATGGACACCGCTGGGACCCTTCTCGTGCGCGCCCACGACCTCTACGCCACATACTCGGCAGAAGAACTCTATGCCGCACACCAGCTCCATGCGCGGAGTGGGGGGATGGGCGGCGATCCGTCTTCGCGACCAGGCTCATACAAAATCATCGGTATAGTTCTGGCGATAGCGTCTGGCTTGTTCATTGGCGTGTCGTTCGTGATCAAGAAGCATGGTTTGTTACAAGCAAACGAGAAATACAATGAAGAGGCCGGTGAAGGGTACGCGTACCTCAAGAACGCCTGGTGGTGGTTTGGCATGATCCTCATGATTCTTGGAGAGGTATGGAACATCTATGCGCGCCTACAGGGCAAAGTGCTGACAAAATCTCCAGGTATGCAATCTGGTCGCGTACGCCTTCACCGACGCGATTCTGGTCACTCCCATGGGCGCCCTGTCTGTTGTCATCTGTGCTATCCTTTCATCCATATTCCTCAAAGAGCGTCTTAGCTTCGTAGGCAAAGTAGGCTGTTTCAACTGCATCATTGGGTCCGTCATCATTGCCCTTAGCGCGCCAGAACAGTCGTCTGTAGCCTCGATTCAAGACATGAAGAAGTGGGTGATTGCACCAGGCTTCCTTAGCTTTGCTGGTGTCATCATTGTCGCCTGTCTCATCATTGCCCTGTACTTTGGGCCAAAGTACGGCAAGAGGTCGATGATGGTGTACTTGACTGTGTGCAGTTTGATTGGTGGCCTCAGTGTAGTTGCGACTCAGGGTTTGGGTGCTGCCGTCGTTGCCCAGGCGTCAGGGTCGCATGGTGGCCAGTTTAAAGAGTGGTTCCTCTACGTTTTGCTTGTGTTCGTAGTGGTCACTCTGCTCACTGAGATCATCTACCTCAACGTAAGTACGTTGTCTTACTCTGCTTACTGCTGCTGACAACCTCCAGAAAGCTCTGAACCTCTTCAATGCCGCGTTGGTGACGCCAACATACTATGTCTTCTTTACTTCTTCCACAATTGTCACTTCTTCGGTGCTCTTCCAGGGCTTCAAGGGATCGCCAATCCAGATCATCACAGTCATCATGGGCTTCCTGACAATCTGCTCCGGCGTTGTGTTACTCCAGCTTTCCAAATCCGCTAAAGACGTCCCCGACACTGCTGTATTCAAGGGAGACCTCGACCAAGTGCGCACCGTAGCCGAAGTCGAAGAGCCCGAGTACGAGCCCCGAGCAGACGCCATTCGTGGTGGCAGCGCCATCCTTCGCTCCCTCAGCACAGCCCGTTCACACCGCGAGTTACAAGAAGCCAAGAAGATCAAAGAGGAACACATGCAGATCATCGGTGAAGGCGAAACCGTCGAATTTGACGGTATCCGCCGCCGCAAAACCGTCTTCGACCCCAACCGCCCGCCGACCCGCACCGGCACCATTGTCACACGCACCGTCCACCCTCCCCTGGGCATGACGCACTTCCCGTCCGACGACTCAGACGACGAAACCTCCAGTTTCCACCCGGGCTTCTTCCAGCGGCTCCGCTCGCGCGGGAAATCCAACGCAAGCCGTCCCTCCTCCGCAGGCGTAGACATGAAGCGGCTGCCCCCAATCCCCACCACGGACTCCGCCTCGGACCACCACGCGCACGACCCGCTCTCAGACAAAGACTCGTACAAACCCGTCCTCGACCAGGACACCTCCTACCGCGGCCACGACTCCCACATCCACTTCGCTGAACTCCCGCCCATCTCCACCGAACCCACAGACCTCAGCTTGTCCCCGCCTAGACCCCCGCCCCACATGGCCAAGCGCCAGTTCTCGTTCCAGAACGTGTTCCACCGCAACCGCGGCGACTCGGAAGCCAGCGCGAGCGGCTCTACGCGCAGGCCGGTTAGTAGCAGGAGTCGGAAGGGCAGTCGAGATGGAACGAAGACCGCGCCTGATGGGACGGAGGAAGAGAGATTGGGCCTGGTGAAGGGGGATTCGAGTCTGTTGATGCGGATTCCGAGTGATAACTTGAGTGAAGAGTTGAATCCGCCCGAGTATGGTGGTGGCGGGTGGGGTGGTGCGAGACGGGAGGAGAGTCCCGGGGTGAGTCCCGGGCGTGCGGCACAGGGAACAGGGGAGGAGAGATATGAACCCAGCAGGAGTGCGAGGGGAGCGGGGTATTCGTAGATTGCTAGAGTGGTCTTTGAGGGCTTTGCGTTCGTGTTGGATTAAGTCTTTGGAAGCAAGCGTTTTCTCTCTTCGGTTTTGATTTCGGTTTGAGATGGGAGAGGTAGGAAGTAAGGGTTATGAGATATGAAGGCATGTGTGATGGCGCTACTAGTATTAGAGTGTTGATGTGAGAGGTGTATGTAATGTACATATTCATGGTCGGCGGGCATGTGAAGGGATAAAATATCATAAGGTTCTCTTGTAAGAGCACTCTTCCCCAGATATGGCTGATTCTTAAACACGGAAAACCTTATGTCACGATGGAGGTATGATCAGGAGTTCGGAGGTGCTCAGGTTCGCACAAGTATATGCGGATGCAATTGATATGCACGCTACAGATTGTCATCTAGAAAAGAGGTAAACGAACCCCATGGTCCTGGTCGCTAACAGTCTCAAAGGTACGCGCTGTACGGTTGAATGAAATCGTATCCAATTGATAGCGTCTATTGCATAATCTATCGGGGGAGGAAAAACTCTATGCTCGAGAAGGCTCTAGTTAGAATCAGAGTCGACGCGTCTCTTGCCATGACGGAAAGCAGCGAATGGAGGGAAGAAGAAACCCGGGTGGAAGACGGTGAGACCGACACATGCAATGGCAATCATCCTATTACTGTTAGTCATCTGCATTTTGCGTATTGTGTGGTGTAGTAGACTTACATTCCGTCGAGGAGGAGGAACTCCTTTTCGTTACGCATCAGGGGGTTGCCCCAACCACCAGCCATCTCTGGTAGGCGGTAGATGCAACGAATGAGCACTGTGACGTATGCCAAACAAACAACGATAGCAAAGAGCTTTACTTTGCCAAGTGAGATAGAACCCTGCTCTTTGCTGAGCTGGTAGTTGCTCTTCTCGTCCACCTGTCCTTTCAAAGGGGCACCCTTGCGGTATCGCCAGGTGTACAGAAGCACAAGCAACCCACACCCAGACATGGTTGCGACTTGAAACGCGATACCAGCGATGATAAGGTTGTTTCCAGCATTCAACAGCTTGATGTTCGAATTTCCCCCAGAAGCTGCAATACCTCCACCACAGGCCTGCAGAACGATCGACCCAATATCACAGCCGATGAATACCCATGGGTACAGGCGTGGCTTGAGGGGCGAGTATTGCGGTCCACAGTATAGCACGAAGTGCTTGAGGGTGAGGTAGATAGCGGCTGCGATTAAGGAGGGACCAAGGATGAGGCAGACAATCTGAAGTCGAAAGCCAGAGTCACTCCACGGGTTGCCGTTCATCATGATTCGCCCTCCATATCCAGCTGCCTCGAGAAGCGTTCCACCACCAAGAGCGATTGTGTAAGTCCATGTCCTAGTCCAGATGCCAATAACTAGGGATGCTACGCAGCAGAGTCCAAAAAGCGCGAGGAAGAAAGCATTAACGCTCAGGATTGGGTAGTAGCCATATGTTGTCGCGATGGCGGGACATTGCGGCGTGACTTCCGTACATTGTCTGAAGCTTCCACGTGGTCGGTCTTCCGAGGCGGCGAGAGCAAGCGAGGTAAGGCCAGCAAGTACTGCCAGCGTTGCAAGACGTTTGGAGCCCATTGCAGGCGATCGACCACGATCAAGATGAGCTGGGGTCAGGAGATCTAGGTACAGATCTTGAATTGAAAGATCCTGGATTCGCAAACGGTATGACAGATCTAGGGGCTACATGGCTTTTCAATAACATATGATGGATCATAGCCACACAATCTCTGGTCGCTTATGTTAGTTCTTACCGTGTTGGCCGTATCGCTTAGAGATGATGCTCGTTCTCGCTCCCAGCTCTCTCTGATTGGTGCGCATTTCGAATCTGACTGCGTCGCACCGGCAGAGCACGGCTTGGCTTGGCCGTTTCTGCTGCACCCGCGGAGCCCCATCGTGAACGGCAAGTCGGAGGCTAGACTCGACCGGATTTTTGCAGGGCTGATGACTCTTGCGGACCTTTAGCGTTGTCGCAAGGAGTATGTCAGGCCTCGTAAAGTATGACAGCTGTGACCCAACGAAAGGCGAAGAACGAATGACGTCGACAAGTGGCGGCGCTCCAGTCGCTCCAGCTTCCGATCTGCTTACACAGACATACACGATCTAAGACGAACGCGTCTCGAACAATTTCTTGAATCGTCTCAGATACTGGGCAGTGATACAGTGCGCAACATCAAGTCTATCGTGACTGTGCCACATTTGCGTATGAGCCTGGAAAGCCGGGAAGCTCTGCGCGTCTATTAGCGTACGTCTAGGATTAGGCCCATCCCTGATTGGACCTACACTGCGCATCGTCGAATCCTGCCTTGACACCCACCTAAGCGACAACCGCAGTCCTATATAGTAGAAATGACGAACAAAATTGTGCTTGTCAGAAGAGTAGCGATGCTCACCTGGGCTGCGTGACGGCCGTTACCGCCACGATGCATCATGTGGGCCTGGTCTCCATTGCCTTTCTCGGATGCGGGGTTTCCTAGGTGAACCAACTAGCATCTGTGAGATAACACCAAGATAGCAGTGCAATCCTCGACTTCCCCTTCTACAATGTGGCCCCGGATAGCTACCCTCCCAAGCTACAGGCTTCGACCTTCTCGTTGACTCATCATGGTACCCTCGCCTCAAGCGGCCATCCATGAACAACAACCTCGGAGTCTGCTCCCGAAGGTTTCGAGTCGTGCTGAAGACTCAAAGCACAAATTTTCAAAGAGTCGCAATGGCATGTCCGTCTTCATCTGTCACATAACCAGCCTTGTCGTTCTTGTTGCATCTATACCGATAGCCACTGACTTTTTGAACCTACAGGATGTGTAACATGCAAGTCACGGCGAGTGAAGTGCGATGAGACAAAGCCAGCATGCAATCAATGTGCCCGCCGGCGCATCGAATGCGGTGGCTACAGGATGGATGTCAGATTTAAGACGGCAAGAGAACCTAAAAGGAACAGTGCAATAATCAATAGCCCAGGATCGTCCACGCTCTCAAAGAATCGACCGAGGGCAGCCAGCGGAGGATCTCAAAATCTCGGAAGTGCTGAAATGACCGCTGCACCTGTTATTGACCCTGTTGGCCCAGGTGATTTTCATCTGCAGACTGATTTATCAAGTCATTCACAATTTGAGGGTATGCTGGATCTGACCTTTCTCGATTCTGGATTGTCAACGTCTCGGAGCCTACCGACTCCACAATCGCTCGAATTGCTCAACGCTCCAGATGTTGATCTTGACACTTCTCCACCATTCCTACAAGACGATGTTTTGCTGGATCCGAACAACTCACTACAAGGTCTTGGCCAGCTCTCTGCTGAAGTCAATGCGCAGTCATATGCACAAGATTACGGGCCCCCGTTTTGGAACATTAACTACTTTCTAGAGGACTACGTCAACTCGTTGCCCACAACGCCCATCATGTCTGCGGACCTAGGCCATTCGCTTGGTGCGTCGGTTGAAGATGATCCTGCCAGCCCGAAAGTGTTAGAAAGCGAGAGGGAAAAAATAGCTATGCTCTTCCTGAAAACCACATGCCACAACCTTTCGATAGAGGAGGATTCTGAGAAGAATCCATGGAAGACTGTGATCTGGCCCATGGCACAACAGTATCCGGCCTTGTATCACGCCCTTGCAGCCTTGACCTGCTTTCACACCAGCAAGGCGCAACCCCAATTGCGCATTGATGGCCAGCGACATTTGCATACCAGTGCGCATCTACTTTCAGTAGGTATCAACAAAAGCGAGATTCCCTTGGACGCCGCATTGGCAGCAACATTGGCACTGGGCTTCGCCGAGACCTGGGACAGTGAATCGGCAGCAACAGGCATGACGCATATCACCGGTGCAGGTATATTACTGCAACAAATGCTTCAGAACCGCACCTCTGGTGTTTATACCCAGCAAGAGGAGGCACGTCTTGAGTTCCTGTACAACACATGGACGTACATGGATGTGATCGCCAGGTTCACATGCTTAGACTTGTGTCCCCCGGTTCCTGAAAGCCTGGTAGCTGCAACCGTCGGTCGTTTGGACTTCAGCACATCGAAGCTGGATCCACTCATGGGTTATGCTACTTCTTTTTTCCCTATCATGAGATGTGTTGCGGACCTGATATGCAAGGTCAGAGTTAAGAATGCGCCGCGTAACTCGCCAGTCATCATCTCTCAAGCATTGGAGCTGAAGCGCAAGATCGAAGACTGGGCACCGCCTGTCGATTTGGAGACAATGGAAGAACATTCCCAGTTGATGACGGATGCTATTCAGACCGCCGAAGCCTATCGCTGGTCCATCCTCAGCCTCCTCTACCAAGCAGTTCCCGAATTGCCTAATCTGACTTCATACGGAGAACTAGCACAGAAGACCTTGGTCTATATAGCGACGATACCGCTCTCATCACCCACAATCATTGTACATATACTCCCCCTCATCATAGCCGGAAACGATGCTGTGGAAGAAGAAGACAGGGAGTTCGTGCGCGATAGGTGGAAAGCCATGTCCGAACGGCTTGTGACCGGTATTGTAGAGCGCGCCCTGGAAATCACCGAGGAGGTTTGGAAACGGCGCGACGATTACTGGCAAGCACATGGCCTATCACGCGTATCTGAAGATTTTGGGCAGGCTGAAAGCGTCAGCCCCACAAACAACACGAACTACGGCACTGGGTCCGGGGCCGGATCACCCAGCTCGGGAGGTTATCCCGCGACTGCAAACCTGGCTAGACTGGCGAGCCGCAAAATTAACACCTTCCCGATTTCTGCTGCTTTCAAGAAGGGTGTTGATACAATTACAAGATCTGGTAGTATCGATTACACCGTGCGTGGTAGTCTACATTGGTTAGGCGTCATGAGGGACTGGCAGTGGCAAGGTAACACGTACTTGATCATATCTCTTGGGTATAACTGACAACGCCTGTAGTTCTTCTAGGATGAACATGCGACATGCAGGGCTTTTGAGGTGCACGTTCGTGCCACATGTAGATCCACGTACCGTCGGGTACGCTAGCATGGATATAAATCATCAAGATTATGCGCCGTTTGGGTCAAAGCAACAGTCTTTTCCTGGGACACATTTATCAACCATGTTGTGTGCCCTCCATTCGGTTTCTGATCAAGGCATTTATCTAGAAGCAGCAGCCTTGTCTGGGTCGAGGCGAGGCAAGTCTGATATCCGAATGGACCGACGGTCGACTACGCCTTTATGCAAAGGTCCTCTCCGCTGTACAATCGAAGATACACGATACCCGTACCAGATTCTATTTCTTTGCAATGGAGACGGAGTCCATGCAGGACGAACGGGTTTGGGAGTCTCACGAGATGCGATGGCACAGGGGAGATGTTGGAACGATGGTAGTTCAGTGAGTGTATAGCTACATGAGCACAACTTATTAAAGACCTTTTCAACTTCGGCTTCATTAAGAATGTTAGACCTTCCCAACTCCGTGAGTCTCACGCAGCGTGTTAGGGTCTACTTCCGCGCCGTGAGCAGCGCTTGCGTGCGCATCGTCAAGCTCATCTTCCGGATCATCGACGATACCTGTGACCTTGGTCACAATGACAGCCGCGAAGGTATCGCAGCTGACGTTGACCAGGGTACGGAAACGGTCCAGGAACCAGTCGATAGCCACGACAACGGCGTACATGCCAGTAACCGGAACATTGATGGAGCCTGTCATTGTCAGCTTTCGAGGTCATCAAGTATGATCGCTGATGGTTAGACTTACCGCAGATCATGACTACAAGCACCAGACTGGAGCTGGGAATCGGTGTTGTGCCGATAGACGCGAGCGTGGACAGCAAGATGACGATGATGTAGTCTGCCGCGTTGAGTGTAATGTTCTGGGTCGCGGCCAAGAACACTACCACGATGGGAAAATAGATGGCTGTTCCATCCATGTTGATCAGACAGCCCAGGGGAACTGCGAACTTTGTAACAGTGACTGGTACGCCCTGCGCCAACACACAGCGGATGGTGACTGGCAACGTTGCAGCACTCGAGGCCGTACCCCAGGCAGTGATCCAAGCAGGACTACAGCGCATCCACATGGTGTACGGGTTCTTCCTTACGAAGGCGAAGTAGATGGCCGGAATAAGGATGAAAAGGTGGATGATCATACCGCATAGCGTGCCGCCAATGAGAATGCCGAGATTTACGCCAATTTCCGCAATGTTGAGGCGGAAAAGATTGGGCATGATGAGGAAGAAAACACCAATTGGGGCGAGGTGGATAAGGAAAGTGATGATCTTCATGATGATTTGCTCGATCTCTTCAACCGCTCGGATGAGGGCGCTGCCGGGCTTGATACAGTAGCCAAGAACGACGGCCGTAACGAGGACAGCAAGCAAAGAGTCGGTGGCCATGGCGTTGACGACGTTGTTTGGGACCAGAGAATAGAACATGTCAACGACCACTTCGTGAATCTCGAACGACGCTCGCTCATCGATCGTCTCTTGGTCTTTCTCGGAGGTTGCCAATTGATCGCCACTGACCGGAACCATGAGTTTGGACCACACCAGGCCGACAAGGAGAGCAGAATGCGCGACCGCAACGATGGTGGTGAGCACGTAATATCCGATAGTCCACCGGGCAAGCTGGCCAGCCTTGCCGCCACCCTGGGCCATATTGCGGAGGCGCTGGACAGCCATGATCATTGCGGTTACAATCATAGGAAGGACTGCAAGGGTCAGCGAACGAAGCATGATGAAACGATTAAAGTCACTGACCGACGGCTCTCAAGGCACGCAGCCACAACTGGCCGGGAATAGCGAGAAGCGCAACGGCGGCATCTGGAATATCATCAACCTGAGTGGTGACGATCAGGCCGATAGCGATCGCAAGCAATGCAGCAGCGATGATTTGCAGAACTGATCCCGGTGTTTTGAACTTCTGCCACAAGGTCTTTTTCTGCTCAGGGATTTCCTCAGCATAAGTCGGCTGAGGAGAGAAGTCAGATGGGGAGCTCGTAGACGAGACCTCCCGGACGACTCTGCCGTCCTTGACTTCTTCGATTTCACCCATAGTTGGACCTTTTCGAACAAGGAAGGGTACAAGGTTGGCTGCTTGGACGTGGAGCGAGACCGTCAAACTCGATCGGTCCCCTCATGAGCATGCGTCCTCGGTCCATCTTATACAACAGCTCACGGTCCTCCACTACATCCCCGCATGACTACGCCGTGGCAAACTAGAGATAACAGAAGCTCCCGTATCTTGCTCCAGGCGGCGGACCTGTCGATAGCGTCGAAATCAGCCTCCCGCACTTCCAGGCACAATGACCTCCTTGGACGGCATTGGCATCGAAGGCGTCTACATCGCTAGAGGAAGGTTAGAAGATTGTTCAGTTCCGACTTCCGCCTTGTCGTCTTGTCTGCTCTGGACTTGGCGCTTGATTGGGTAAGTATCGGCAATTCGGAACACTACGCCAAGGAGAAAGAATCCTCTGTGTAGTGATCAGAATCCCGTCAGTTGACGGGGTAGATTCTAATTGGTGCGCACATGACAAGTGGGCGCGCACAGAGCTGCTGGGCGCGCGTGTAGCGGAGTGGGACAAGCCTTTGCTTGTCTTGTGTATCCGATAGGCTCAGTTAGGGGCTTCGTTGACTTGGCTGTTTACGTTGGTGGCTGTGGTCTTCAGTGCACACGATGAGCGGGCTTACATATACCGAGCCGGTGAAGGGCTCTGGCATAAGACGTTGAGCCGAAGGCTACCGTGTGTTTATGTGCTGAGAGCAGTTGATAGAGATGCGGGTGGCTGCGTCCGTTAGGAAGCTAGTGGCTTGCCGGACCACGTGATGAATTCGCTTACACGGGTATTACCTCACATGAACATGCTACTGTTGAACCGATTATCTAATTTTCGATTCACATTACAAGATTTCGCTATTGGTGATAACGACTGCCCCTTTCGCCGTGTCGTGTGTGAAGACGACGGTATGGCCAGCTCTAGTCTGCCCGGCTATCGCACACAATCAATGTCTTGAGGGAAGTCTACGAGCAGTTGCTTCCACCGTAGATGAAGGTACCGTCCGAGTTCTCACAGCCGCATGTGCCGTCTTTAGGGCTCTTAATGCAGCCAGCGCCCTCGCCAGACTCCGCCCCCGCATCGCTCCAGAAGAAGGTCCACTTATCGCTGTCACTCTTCATCGCGGTGCCCGGCTCGCATGTGTATGCTTCGCATGTGCCGTATGGATAGCCGTGGTTACCATCATACTGGTGGTCTTGCGTGAAAACAGCAAACGTCTGTTTGCCAGCCACACGAGTGTTGTGGCTGCATTCAGCAGCCTGTATGGCCTTCGAAGTCTTTGTGACTGCACTGCTGTTCAGAAGGAGGTTCGCATGTGGAGAACTTGCAGTTGCCGCTTACCGGAGCATTTGGGACTCGAAGGGTATTTGCCTTTCGTGTTTGAAGTCGCTGGATCGAGGGTAGCGGTCGCCGCGATGACGAGGGTGAGGACGGTAATGAAAGACTGGGCGAACATGTTCGGAATCAGGTTGATCGTCGTATCAATGAGTGACTGATGATATTATGTCTGGCGGTGGATGTTGCAGTTGATTATTTGAAGCCTTCTCCTGACATCTTCTACAAGGCTGCTCACAGGTAAATGCTTGCCTCTTCCTGCCACGCAACATATGGAAATAGACGCAATTAACGTTCACGCACGTCCGTAGGTACGTGTTGCATGTCCTGCTTGTTCGATGCTCGGAGATTAGTTGTTTCAAGTATCGTCTATTCAGAACACGAACTTTAGAACACGCCGCTGGTTTGAGTGGAGCTGAGACGCAATCGTGCACCATTCCAATATGGAGCGCACCCACTCGGTCAATTCTAGATGAACGTTCTTCAAAGCTTGTTTCGTGAGGTAGGACGAGGCAGGTAATTGCAGGGTGGTTCGAAATTGCATGTACATGTCGGATGTACGACCGATGTGAATTGAATGCAGAGTACGACACCAGTGACGATTCGAAACTTTCTTCTACGTATTGCGCCTTGCGACTGCTCACCAAGTATTAGGCTCTTGGAAAGACGCTTGATGCAAAGATCAGAGACCAGAATGCTACTCTACTATTAACCTTGAAAACCTCGATCCCTTGCGAAACAGGTGAAGAGTCAGAGTCACCGTTTACTACTCAACTTCTGCACATGCACGAGGTTGCTGGCGAGTTGTATCAGTTCAGGCTGGGACGGACACTAGCTTTAGGGGACAGCACCCGTCGGATCGATGAAGATCCAATCGTAGATACCGCGATGCAGCGCTGATCGGTCTTGCATTCCCGGGCCTTGTGGCTCAGCAGGTGGTCCTCCGGCATCGGCACTGGCTGGCGTAACGAAACCTCTCAGCATTAACAAGCCCCAATTAACCGCGTTGTTCAGAGCCTGAAGTGCATCGTGGATTTCTGGTGTATCATGCCTTTCCAAAGCACCATCGCGAAGGAGATACTCCAAAACCTCGATCTTCGTGCCGGTCTCGAACATACTGACAGTCGTACCTTGGAGCTCATCCTTAATATAGGAGGTTGGGATAAAGAACCCTCCTTGCTCCGACTTAGTCCGTTTGCGGAGGCAGCTCACGAGATATCGCAGTGCCCATCCATACTCAGCCCCCAGAGTCTCCAGATGATCACAACGTGCATTCAGCGCCTCTACAACTACTCTCTCGCCTAGGGCTGTCGGTCGCTGCATTGCAGACCAATCCATAAGAAGCTTATCATAGGTGTCTCGATCTGGGTGACCAGTAATGTCAATCCTCGTGCGTAGACGTTTCGGCCGAAACTTTTCGCCGACTCTGTATCTGCCAACCTTTTGGTTGAAAGCTTCGTCCCCGACTAATATTGAGGATGCTTCGTCGTCGTCGTCTCGCTTCCGTTTACCGAGTTTAGAGCCAGGCGCACTATCCAGACGAGTCAGCTCACCCTGGCATATTCTTCGTACGTCTTCTAGAGTTGGTCGATACTTGATGTTATGCTTCAAGCACCGCATCACCAGTGAACCTAACCGGCTGGAATGAGCTTCTGGTAATTCAGGAATATCGGCTGTGAGGAACTCGAAATGACTTTCATGTTCGTCAATCTGAGGCCGACTTAGTGTTTTTGACCATTCAGCCTCCTTACTCAAGGCATTTCCTCCGTCTGTTCCTTTACGATGGGCATACATCATGTTGTGCGCAATCAGGCCCAGAGTCCATACGTCAGACTTCTCTGACAGCGGCCATTTGAAAGGTAGGTAATCTGGGCTGTAGCCGCGTGGATGATCGTCACTAAACAAATCTGGGGAAGAGTTACGTTCCTGCCAGTCATCAGCAGCTGCCTGCGATCAACTGTTCTAGTTTGCACTTACCGGAGGGAGCCAACCGTCTGTTCCGCAAAATCTTGGCTGTGACTGAAAGACACCTGTACTATTATTCAAGTCAAGGATCTCTTCGGTTCCTAATTGGGACAAACCAAAATCTGCGAGCACCGGTTTTGGGTATGCGGGATATTCAATGTTAGTTGACTCTAAGAAGATATTGCTGGGCGTCAGGTCCAGGTGTAATATAGGCACCCACGGCTCCGAGCGAAGAGGAGGGTACTGTGTAGAGCTGGGTAGTCCATCTGCAGGCCTGTATGGCTTAGAACAAAAGTCATCTCCGGGCCCGTTGTGTAATGTAATGAAAGCTTCAGCCAGCTCACGAAGAGTGTACCAAATAAAATGCTCATGAACAGGCCTGCTACTGTCAGATGACTTTAAAGCTAACAAGATAGCTAATGACTCACCTGGCTTCCCTAGCGTGTCTTGCAATAAGTTGTTGGAGATTGCCGTAGGCGGCGAAATCCTGATATAAGTGGGCTGTCTTGCGGTTACGCTCTTTCACCGTGTCGAGATCGTCTACGCTGACGTAATGATCCTGAGTTTCGCGCACATTGTGTCCGCGATATTTAATGATGTGGCTGCACTGAGCTGACCCTGCAAGTTGGCTTATGTTCACTTCGCGCTTTGCATCAGCATCAACGTCCGCTTCTGTCTTTCCTGGCGCATAAGCCTGCTCGATCACCTCAAGACTCTTGACTGCTGCTTGCTGTCGCAACGTCAGTTTCGTTTCAATTAGCTGATTCGTAACGCACCTCTTCGATTCTTCCATCTTCGCCTGTACGGACAAGGAGGTATATGGATTGAGGCGGTCCTATCTGCCTTGACGTCGGTTCTTTCTGTGATATCACATCAGCAAACTTCCAGGCTCCTTTGAGATCGGCTGCCATGAGTTCTGCTTGACCGCTGGTGGGTGACAATAGGGTGTCCTCAGAATCACCCTGACAGGCGAACCTTGGTGATAGTTCGGCTAAGGGACTTTGAATTGGGGAAAACGCATCAGTTTTAGTCTCAACAGGGTCAGGCACAACGCCCGACGATCCTGCCGATGGAGTTACCGGGGCTGATCCTGCGGAAGGAGGAGCTGGAGGGGCTGCAGGAGGAGGAGCTGGAGGGGCTGCAGGAAGAGGTGCGTCCGCCTGTTCGGCGACTGTATACGTATTCGTCTGTACTCTTCTCAAATTACGACCCTTAGATTCCCATCTCTCTCTGATAGCCCCCACTACATCTAAACTTCTGTCGGCTAAAGAAGGATTAGACCCTTAACAGACTCGTATAGCTCGATGTAGCACTTACTACGTTCACCATTGCGCCAACGTTTTATCATCTCAATAAACTTCCTTCTTTCTTTACTGGTCGTCAACCCATTGAAGAGTGTCTCATCATCCGTGTGAAAGCTTCTATAGACGGTGTGGTTGTCTCTGGTAGTGAAACCAGGGCGTTCAGGGCGTACTGGGTCGGCCATCGTGATTAGCAGTAGGGATTCGATATGGATGTTCTTTACCTTATTCCACTGGCCAGCGAAAAGTCATAAGATATATCGTACTCGAACCTAGAACAACAAAGACACATGGCATGAACGGCATCATCAAAGACGCCGATGCTAGTAGCAGAACCCATCGCGGGTGCGTATAGGGCTGACTCTTCCGTTGTGGCCTTGAAGGATATTGCTTATCGTTGGGGGTCATTGCTTTCATTGAACGATTGGACATTCTTGTTAGATCTTTGTTCTGATCTGTGTCGTTCTATACCTAGACTGTAAATCGGGCTGCAGATTTTTGAAAGACATAGCTATTTCCTTTGAAGGATAGTAGCGGTGCTGCACACGAGACAAAGGCACGGTGTTCTCTGTAGATTTACAAAGCCAACTGATGGTCTGTGAGGAATAACCTGCAAGGACAAGGACCTCTCGCTGCAGACTTTGTTCGAGCTGCAAGAATTACAAGTCGACGGTGCGGAAAAGGCGTTTCTGTGATCTCAAAAGGGCCTGAGAAGAATAGCGAGAATAATAGCGTCTGGCAGCAGCAGCGCCTAAAGGGATTTTGCAGTGTGCCTGTCCAACACGCTAAGCACCTGGGTATGTAGCGAGGTCATCCATCGCTTCTGTGCAGCTAACCAACACCTACCAGACTTGAGGCACATTACACCCGACCATCAATTTCATGTCCAAGTTACTACGGTTGTAGCCTGGCAGATCTTCCTTCCCTAATCAGATGGCGCATCCTCGTTACGCTCCAACCGCAAGTGGAAGGTCGGAGGTTGAACCCCGCGCTTTCCTCATCAATTGGACATCCAGGACGCACCGGAATGGCGCGATTCGAAACATAACCTCGACCACTCGTGACCACTCACGAAGGACTTGTGCTTGATTAATCTTATCTTGTTCAAGCTCATTCCTATTCCGGAGCTACTCCTGGCCACGCCATTGTGTATCCCGGCCGATCATCGCAATCCTGCATGAATGGCCTTCTGGATTCAGCCTTATCATAGGACAATAGATTAAAGAGCTGCAGCTCCAAGAAAACGGACTCTCCAGCTTCCTGGCGCAGCCTTGGTGCCGGCGGCACTCAAGTCGAGTATGGCAGGTGCGATACACACAATATGGGCGACTCGGGAGGCCAGAAGCATAGTGGAAACGGCAAGCACGAGTCGCGAGTCGTATATAAAGATCATCTTGAGCCGGCCATCATTGTCCTCACCAGCTCTCATCTTTAAGCAGTTTGAGCGCTCCTCAGGATGAAGCTTCTCAGCATCACCCTGGCCTCGCTAGGTGTGGCTTCTGCTGCATCGGTCTCCAACAAGCAGTTCTTCAGCTACGATGACTGGAAAGTCTTCCGTGTGAATGGTCCCTCCAATACAGCCAAGTTCCAAGAGGTGGTCAAGAAATTGCAGCTTGACGTGTGGAAGGGCAAGCCATCCTCTGGCGATGTCGTCGATGTTTCTGTCGCGCCCGAACAGCTTTCTGCTTTCGAGGAGGCCACAAAAGGCTTTGAGACCAAGCTGATGCACGAGAATCTGGGAGCATCGATCGCCGATGAGAACACTTTCTCCGTTTATGCTGGTATGTAACACCTTTGGTCCTCTTGAGCTCTACTAAACAGTCAACAGCCGGCGCGGCTCCAAACGCCACCTGGTTCAACTCGTATCACTCTTTGGCCGACCACTACCAGTGGATCACCGATCTAGCCGCTGCATACCCATCAAACTCTGAGGTCGTTTCCGCCGGCAAGTCGCTCGAGGGACGCGACATCAAGGGTATCCACATCTGGGGTAGCGGGGGCAAGGGCTCTCAGAAGGCCGTGGTCTGGCACAGCACCGTACATGCGCGCGAGTGGATTACCACCATGGTCAACGAGTACGCTGCCTATCAGTTGCTGACCTCCACCGACGCTACCACTGCTGCGTTCAAGAACAAGTACGACTTCTACATCTTCCCGGTCGTTAACCCAGACGGCTTCTTCTTCTCGCAGAACAGCAACCGTCTCTGGCGAAAGAACAGGCAGACGACTCCCAGTGCCAGCTGCATCGGCCGCGACATCAACAGGAACTGGCCTCACAAGTCTTGGAACCAGGCTCAGGGCGCCAGCACCTCCCCTTGCGACGAGGACTACAAGGGTCCCTCTGCCGGCGATGGTGTCGAGACCAAAGCGCTCAAGGCTCAACTCGATAGCCTTGCCTCAGGCAAGGGCATCCAGCTTTACATGGATATCCACTCTTACTCCCAGCTCTGGATGTACCCATACGGTTACACTTGCTCTGGTACCCTGCCCAACTCAGCTTCCTACGCTAGCTTGACCAAGGGCGCCATTGCTGCTGTCAAGGCTGTTCACGGCACCACCTTCACCGGAGGTCCTATCTGTAACACCATCTACCAAGTTAGCGGTGATAGTGTAGACTATGCGCTCGAGAACGCTGGTGCCAAGTACTCGATGACTGTCGAGCTTCGCGACACTGGCAAGTACGGATTCGTTCTGCCCGCAAACCAGATTTTGCCCAGTGCCGAGGAGATGTGGGCTGGTCTTGCCTACTTGTTGAAGAACATGACCTAAATCCCAATCGCCTAGCATGAGCAGAAATGAACGGGGTCGCGAACATAGTGTTCACATAGTCATGAATGAGTTATATTTGAAAGACTTTGATAGTAATGATTCGTCTGTCCAGACTCATGTGCATGTCCTCCCGAACACATCTCATGTCGTGACCTAGAAGGAAGTTCGCTATGAAAGCGATTTGGATATCTCCACAGCACTCCTGTTCTCGATTACTCCCTCGTAGGCCACTCTCTCCATGACATGTCGCTCACACTACCGCTATCAGAATTATTCAGATGCAGAAGTAGGACTTGGCACCCTTCGCATCGAACGAGCCCGCCCCCTTGCCTCCAGCGTAGACCATATCGCCCTGGCAGTCGCCATATTTGCCCAGTGTTAGTATCCCATAACTAGCAGTACCGCTATGGAGTCATTACTTACTTGAACACGACGCAAAGCCCACAGTACTGGTTAGTGCAGCTGCCGTACTTCTCGCCTTCGGGGAGGGTGCGGCACTTGTTCGTGGGGACGGACGTGCGTAGTTCGCGTAGTCGACCGGTCTGAAGGATGCACTTGCCGCAGTGGATTCCTTCAGGATAAGACGAGGAAGCGGAACCTTGAGGAACAGAGGGCTCGGTGGGAGCTGCCATTGTGAAGATGGGGAGGCTGGCAATGACCAAGATGGTGGTGAGGTACTTCATGGCTACCGTTCTTGGTTCGGACAAGATTGTTGTATTCTTAAGCAAAGTGAGCTGGATGGAGGTCTTCGTACTTGAAAAGCGTTTGGTGTGTAGAGGGTGGCATGGTCGACCGAGCTACGTTCCTTTTATTGTTTGAAATAGTGTCCATTCACGATAACAAACGGAGTGAAGGTAAGTGCTCTTTGAGCCAGCCGCACAAGGCAGGAACTTCACTGGGCGGCTGTCTCGGCGCAACTACACCTTCACACGATTACGCTCTGAGATCTCAAAAAGAGCGGTGTGTACAATCATGCTCATCATGGGGGTTGTTATTTGTCTGGAGCTTGTACACATTGACTGTATCAAGTTACTTCTATCACTTGCTAGACACTCGGAACGTGAACATATATGCACAGCATTGTATCAGTAGTTTCAAGAAAGTAGAAGACAGATGACCGCTGGAGGCTCCCGGTTAACTTCATCCTCTCATCGCCGCCTCTCAAGTGCAGAAGAAGCTTCTAGCACCCAGACCTCTGAATTCAGTACCACGACCAGCCTGCTGAAGCACATCACCCTTGCAGTTCTCCTCCCTGCACTTTTTCAGCCTCATTCATTGTTTTCATCTCACTCATGGCATTGAACTTACTTAAACATAACGCAAAGGCCGCAGTAGTTATTCACGCAAGTAGTGAGACGCACCTCCTTACCGAAAGTGGTACACTTATAGACGTTGCCGTTGGCCGGGTCCGCAGACGCGAACAGAGGGATCTGAGCAAACTGCATCACGCCACTGGGAACGGTGTCGCAGCGGCCACAGTTGTTCTTGGCGTAGGATGGAGCAGCGGTTGCGAGAGCGGTGAGGCCGGTAAGGGCGAGGAGGGTGGTGAATGCCCTCATTGTGAGGATTGACTTGGATGAAGCTGAATCTTGGTGTTGTGGGTATGAGCAGAAGGGTATTGCATGAGATTAAATAAGTGCGGGCGCAGGTCACCATTCACTTATGTTATTTTGATTTGTTTTTGCGGACGTTGTACTTTCACCATCTCGGAGCACGTGGGCAACGCTGAGCCTCCGCAATGCAACACGCATTCGCGCTAGTAGCTCTCCGGGTGTGAGTCAAATCACAAAAATGAGGAGAGACATTACATAGACTGTAGCTTAATTTAGTCCTTGGGGTTCCACAGCAGAGCCGGCATGCCTTCAGCTGATTTAGGCGCGGGCAATGTCTCAAGCCAAAAGCAGTGTAGGCGTCAAAGCAGTAATGGTATCTCTTACAATACATAATAGCCCGATTGAAACCTATCTTGACTTTCGGACTTTTTACCAGAACTGGAACACGCCGAGCTAAATCCAAAGGAATCAAACGCAGTGTAGACATCAAATTGTTTGTCAGCAAGGGAAGATTTTGGGGATACAAGATCGGTAGACACTAGATTGGTAGATTTCCAAGTATTCTAAAGGTTCCTACATTCTGAACCGCCAATGTACTACCCAAAGTTCTCTCTCCAATACAGCCAGTGACGACTTCTAAGCCGACAGGACTGTATACCCAATCAGAGGTTTCGCAGTATGCGATGACTCAAGCCATATACTGGCAAAGCCATCTACTGGCAAAGCCATCTACTGGCAAGGCCACTTGCAGAAGCGACCGCAAGCGACGGTGGGGCGACGGATGTCACCGGTGTTGACATTGACGGAACAGGTCATGGAGTTGCAGAGGCGGTTGCACTCTGAGCCCTGCCACTCGCAGTCCTGGGACGATGTTAGTTCACATGTGTCAGAATGGAATGAGTAAGACTTACAGACTTGCACTTGTCGTTATGGCGCACACAGGCAATGCAGATGTTTGAGTACGAGGCGACGCGAGAGTTCAGCTTGTCGACGGTGTCGAGATCCTACAATTGTCAATATCTGATTCATCATCTTTTGATAGAGGGATTTACTTACATCCTTGTTGGAGTCAGTGGTGACAGGGTTCTCGAAGCCAGAGACCGCCTCATCAGCAGTAGCAGAGGCAGACTTGCAGAGTGGACGAGAACCACCGGCACAGCCCTGGCCAGGACGACAGTTCTGGAGCAGCTCCCAGCGGCCGTTCTTGCACGCGAGGATCTGGGCGGAGAAGAGATCGGCGTTGCACTGCATCTCGCCCTCCTTGCAGATGCGGGAGTGACCGTTGCCGAGCGCGACCGTAGCAAGGCTCGTAAGAGCGAGGACGATGGTGTTGACCTTCATGTTGTGTGTGGTCGGTGTAGATGTGGTTGGATCGTAGTTGGATGTGTGGGTGGGGGTGAAGAAAGCACAAGTGAGGTGAGAAAAGCTTTATAGTAAACAAGACACAGGTGAAAAGCTGGACCCTAGATGGGAAAGCTTTCACCTATAGACTTCCTTTCACTTTGATTTGAATTTGCTGTGACATACCCGCTTTGGAAAGACACTGGCGACCTGCTGGTTGTAGAGGTATTGGGTCTGTCAAGCAACGTAAACTGCGCCTTGCTATCTCCGACAAGCCACTATGAAACTTGAAAGGATTCAACTTACCCTAGACAAAGTATTCAAAGAGTCCAACAAGATTGAAGCCATCATAGCGAGCTCGCCATGATCAGAGGCATACTTTCTGCCAAGTGGCGCATCGGCGCCGGCAAAAGAACAATAGACACTGGCCTGAGAAAACGATATTGGAGCTCACGAAACACCATGGAGAAGGAGGTGTGAGGTGTGGGTTCATTACTGTACGATATAAATGGATTTTCTCTACCACGGTCATGGCAATTCGAACCTCCCCGCAGGGCTATCCGGAGCAGGTTTCTGATCCCTGAAATACGGCTTCTCAACATCCATCTCCTGGTACGTGTGACCATCGAGTTCCGTTACAGGCGGTGCCTCAGGCAGTTCGTGCGTCGTACGTCCTCCTCCAAGCTCATAGCGCGTACCCGAAGCATCCAGCTCTTCGCCCAGCGTTGAGGTGCTGTGGGTTTTCTTCTCGTCGGCTGCAGGCGCCTGTGCCTGCTCTTCCTGCTGTGCACGTTGTGCCTTCTTCTTTTGCGACCTCCGGCGAAAGAATAAGAGAGCCAGACTGGTCAATACGACGCTGATGAGGACCACCATTGCCATTGCGATACCAATAATCGCCCCGGTCGACAAGTCTGATGTCTGGCCTGGATCGGACGAACCGCTTGCGGTCGCAACCGTTGTTGCCGTGGGTGTGTTGAGAGGCGCTTTGGACACCGAGGAAGTAACAGCGGCTAGTGGATTGGTGTTGTTGGCTGTGCAGTCGTAGTGTCCGTATAATTGATTCTGGACGCTGAGCCAATTGCAGAAGGAAATGATATCCACGGTGGATTGAGCATTCAGCGCGCCATTGATTGAGACCAGCCGGGGCATGGTGATGTTCGAAAAGGGACCGTTGAGCTTAACATAGCCATCGATCGCTTCCAGCTTATCGAAGTTCAGGGTTGGGTCCTTGTTGCCGCTGACTGCCAAGCTACCAGCGATTCCAGTCAGTTGGGAGAAGTCAAGATTTGCCAATCTGATGTTGCCACTGATCTGGTATGAACTGCCCCCGCCGATCTTTTCATATGGAAGGGTAAAATCAGTAAGGTTGAAGTTGTTTGCCAGAGTTAGGGTGGTAGCCACGGGCCAACTGAGCCAGTCCAGCTTCTCAATGACGGTACCGATGATACTAATCTCGCTGACGTCTTGTTGTAGACCGGCAGTCGCAATCTCACAGCTTTTTAAGGAAGCCAAGCCCTGGAAGCCGAGTTTGGAGAAATTGGTAAGCGCGGGTAGCGTGAGTGTCGATAGGTTTGGCAAATTGACCAGCGACAACGCAGAAAGCGATTGGAGGGTGGACGAAGTTATCGACGTGACAGTGGACGAGTCGGCGATGCTCATGAACCCTGTGATCTCTTTCACGCCATTCAGTGCGATATTGTCGACTCCGTTCGTTGCGACGGAGACATTCCCGTCGAAAGTCGAACATTGATTGAGCTTAGCGATTTCGTCCGAGCTATTGATTACGAGGGAGCCTGCGCATGCTGTGGAATCTAGGGCCAAAGGTGAGCATGCGATTAAACGCTTCATATGAGTGACGTACCAGCGGCTCCTGCGCTCCCTGCCCAAGCGAACAAGAGCAGAGGGAGCCATTGTGCGACAAGTCTCATGGTATAGCTCGATACTTCCAAGAGACGTGTGTATTATTTGATTACATATAGAAAGGTGGGCGAACGAGTGACGGCTGCGACAACACTGCAGTTGAAGTGAGGATCGCAGAAATGGAAACCTGAGCGACCTACAATCGACCCTCGGTGGGCCGCAGACCACCAAAAGCCCCTAACCACAACTGCTCCACTGACGCGTGGTTTCATGCAAAAGTTGGGGCACGGACATCATTGAGGATTTCCAGGCTCGTGTTCGCCAGTCTGTCCAATTAGTAGCGAGATTGGCGACGAGGGATCTACAAATACGAGGCTGCCGGTCACGCCGTTCCGGGGTAACGCCTGTACAAGAAGTCCCTACATCTTACATTTGAGCCACATCGTGGCGGCAACCAACGGCTGACGGGTGGCAGTTCAATCTCGAAGCGATGCGACCGTGGACTCCGCTCTGTCCTTTCCATGGGAGTAGAAACACTTGTGGGTGCGCTTGTCGAAATGACGTGAACGGTTGGGTTGTAGAGTCGTTCTGCTGCCAAGTTGTAGGCGAACCACTCGCTTGAACCAGCCGACCGAGACTGCCCGCAACTCCTGAGTTAGGTTGCCTTTAGTTGGACTGCACTCTGACCATAGCAACCGTTGTCAGTTTGATCCCTCGGAGATTTTGTAGAGGCGCAAGGTGGACGCCGTAAGCCTGCTGAATAACATACCCAAATCTGGCTGAGTCAGTCGCTCCACCTTCATTTGGATACCCGCTTTCGGATGCTTGTCACCGCTGCATGAATACTTGATACTCCGCACGTCAAAACACGCGGGAACCGTTACCCGTCAACAGTGCACAACGATCTACACTTCGTGTAAGACATTTGTGCTCACACACATGCATACAGGAGTTCTCGAAAAGACTTAGTCTCACCGTAATTTACCAGAATCGGCGTCAAACTCGCGGTCGATTGATCTGGAAAAACCTTGAATTCAATAGGGAAAGGAGGTACGACAGTGTGCTGGCCGCAAAGGAAGCTAAGATCTAAACTCTAAGCACAGACACGAGGGCAGTTGAAGATCTACACCGAGTCTTGGAAGAACAGCCTGTAGATGTATCTACCTTTTGCAGCTCTCCCACATCTCAATGACAGGTTCCGTGAGCATCAGCGAGTTCGTGAAACAGCCGGAGAGATCCCAGGTGTATGGGTGGACAGCATGTAGGAGAGTTTGGAAGCTACCATTCTGCTCTCTCGTAAGATCTACCTACAATGCAGAGATTTACACCCTGCCGCTGATTCTTCATTGCAGAGCAAACATGTCTTATGCAAATCTAGACAGAAAGATTCTTCGCAAGATGTTCTTGCTTTGGAAGAACCTCCGCTTTACCATGCCATCATATCTACCTACACTGCAGAAGCCTTCTCGTTGCTGCCACTCGGAGGCCTTTGCAGAAGAGGCATTTCATGAAGCACGGAGCATACTCTCCCTGGTAGAACCTCCACTTTACCTCAACGTCGGCGACCATCTCATCTCATACCTCACCCAGATCCAGTACCCTTCGGCACAACCAACAGTTTCACACCGCTACTCAACTGCAACCTGCAAGACTCCACATGAGCCTCGCCGAACTATCTCCTACCGCATACATGGGTGAAGTTTGCATATGCTAATTTGCTTAGGCGGCCTTGCATCATCTTGAGTCAGCAAAGGAGAATAGCTTGTCCCAATGTAACGCTTGCGCAGAGAGAAACTGGATCTTCTTCAACAGATAGGGGGAAGCTGGGTAGGTGAACGGGCAACCTCCTGGATGACTGGGAAGACACCGTTCTACGACCGAACATCCTTTTCCGAGCCAGTTTCTAGCCTCCATTATGTGTGAAAATGCAAAAGTACATCACGTCCTACCAGTCAGGTCTACTCACCACTTCTTAGTAAACCCTAGCACATGTGATCAACACACTTTCACACGACATACAACCACGACCTCATCAGCGCCCAGCAAAGCAACATAACATCCCCTCGAAGCCCCTATGCCTCAACAACCCACAACACCCTGCCCTACCACGCGATCTGCCCCTAGGACTTGATGCAACGCTGTACGACGACAGATCCAACGCACCAGAGCACTCACTTCCGCTTCTTCCTACCACATCCAGCCAAACACCACAGCTTCACAGAAAAGGATGAAAACACCCGATGGCCCCACAGTCCACATCCATCTCCTCCACCGACCGCGCTGTATACCCGATGTGAGACTTCATGCCCTCGAAAGGTTTATCCCGCAAAAGCCTCGCTCCTCCATCGCCACGAACCAACGCACTGCACTTCTGCACAATGACACATTCAAACCCTTCCACACCCCACGCACCGCAACGGCCCGCGATACCACCGCATCGCACCGCCGCTCCGGATGTCGATCTCGGCTTGTCCCGTCTGTCCACGCGACACTTCTACCTACGTACCTCATTGTGACATCCGGGGAGATCCGGGAAATAGCGGGGGTTTGGAGTGGAGGCGGGGTGTTCGGCTGGTGTTGCTTTGCCGGAAGGTATGGGTAAGATGGAGTTGTGATGGGTGTGGTGGCGTTGGAAAGATGGAGGGATGAACATGGGCTGGCTTGGAATGTGGTTGCTCAGGTGGGCTGGGCGTTGTGGGTTGAGGTGAGAGTGATGTGAAGGGAACAGAATCGGCCGATTTTCATGTGCTCTGAGAAGCAGACATCGTATACACTGTTGTGGGGAGATGTCTACTAGGTTGGACTTCACCGTGAGAAATAGCAGCAGAGTGAAGCAGAGAGAGAAGTGTTGATGATTCATGACGCATGTCATTCCATTAAGCATTAGACTAATAATGATTACCGCTCACTCGTAGCATCGGCGGGGATCTCAACCAGACCCGTCTCACGACGGCCCATCTGGTCTACGCATCCCCTCCAAGCCACACCTCCTCCTCTTCTCTCACCCACTGACGTGACAAGATAGAACACCATGTATCACGCCGTCATCAACATCATGATCATCTTCATGAATCAAAACCCCCTATACAGCCCCGGCCGTTCCAAGAAAGTCTGAAATTCGGCAGCCGGGCCTGAAGCGAATGTGTACAAGTACAAAGCCTCCCGCTCATACTTTTGTTGTATAGATAGCGACCGACTTGGGTATCGTTGGGCCCCGGGCTCTTTTTTGGAAAGAGGGGGGTTAAAAATGGGTACTAAAACAGCTTTTGGTGCAAAAGCTAAGGATCATCCTCGGCGAAGCAAAGGGGGGTTGCCGAGGGAGTGTCCGTGTGCAAAACACATGCAATACATGCAATCTGCTGTGTGATGTTGCAGATGCGGTTCGTGGCTCCCAAGATCTATGCTATGTGCTCAATCGATGGCGTCGCTGAAATGCTAGCAAGCAAAAACAAAACTCCGTTGTTATGCATGAATCGTGAAGGCCGTCACTGGGAGGAAGTGGGCGATCGTAGGAATGTGGCGTTCGAGGGCGAGAGGGGTGGGTGACTGCTCAGTGCTTTGTGGACTCGGTGTCAGATGCGACTGTGTCGCCGTCCCAAAGGCTCTGGGAATCGTCCGTAGGCGAGTGGGCACCCATGGGGCTGCGGCCGCCGGTCGAGTAGGACGAAGAGGAACCGCTGGCCCAGTCGTCAGAGTCAGACTGAGGCTGGAACTCCTCGTAGATGTCGAGCATGCTGTAGCTCGCACCATCCTGAGGGTCGCCAATCTCGACGTAGTCGTAGTCCCAGCGGAACTCCTTGTCGGGCTGGATGCGGGGCAGGAAGTTGGCGCGGCCGAAGAAGTAGCAAATTCCGGCGACTATCACAACGTTAGAAGAAGCAAATAAACATGCAATTCGGAATACTCACGAAGACTGCCCGCAACCAGATCCACAGCGTAGTGGTGCTGGAGGTACATTGTCGACCACCACAACCACATAGTGTAGAAGACGTAGACGGGGAAAAGCTTGGGGAAAACGTGCCCCATGAATAGGGTCTCGAGAGTTGCCCATCCAGAGTGCAGGGAGGGGAACGCGCCGAAGACGACAGGGGAGGCCTGGAAAGCGGACGTGTACATGTCGAACCCGAGGATCCTATCCATGGCCTTCAATCCCGCAGCATCGCCGTGGATCGAGTAGTTGGCAGGTGCCAATCCATAGGTGTTCTCGTACCATGGTGGGGAGCAAGGGAACACCATCTGAATCAGAACAGCTGTGATGTTCATATATCCGAACGCGCGGGCAAAGGTGGGTAGGGTGCCGGGTGGTCCCCAAATGAACATGCAGCCGCAGACAATGACGGGGGACACGTAGTGGACGAGTCCGTAGGGGAACCAGGCGAGCACGTCGAGCACGGTGTGCTGGTGGGCGGAGATGATGTTGCTGAGGTTGGCGCCGTAGAGGATGTTCTCGAGGGCAGGAAGGACGCGGACCCAGATGGCAGGGCGGTATTCGGGGGAAACATATCTGCGGGTGGCTATCAGCAAATGACTGGGGCAAAAAGCAAGGGACTGTGCCAGGTGACGTACTTGCAGCTGTTGAACAAGAACAGCCATGTTAATGTGGGTAGCAATGGCAGCAGGAACTGGCGCGTCGCGGGTATCAGCACGCCGCACAGGAGGGCTGTGGCAGCAAACGTCTTGGCGAAGGGGCCGGGGGCCTCGCTGACAGACAGCGAGAAGATGGCGATTATGGCCAGGAACAGGTACTGCGCGTCGTATATGCTCCAGGGGTGGGTGCGCAAGGCCTTGATCGTGTCTGACGGGGACCACGATGTCTCGAGCGAGGCGATGGACGACGTCACCGACTGGCGGCTGTGGATGCGAGACTTGGTGGCCCTCCACTTCCGGCGCACGCGGTGCGGAATGTAGGCAGAGAGGCCGGCGACCTTTGTCGGCGAGAGCATGCTGGGCGGGTGTGCGTGGTGCGGTGTGTAGCAGCAGACAAATGGGCTGGCAAAATAGTAGGTGGTGCCTGGCCGGGGGCGCGGCGCGATGTTTTGGGGGCGACGCGGGAAGCGGCGAGGCAGCACACGACCGAGGGATGCTGGAGACTCGAAGGGCGGGCGGCGGCGGCGGCGGCAGAGGAGGGTCGAGGGCGCGAGTGTGTGTGAAGAGGCAGTCGAGAGAACCAGCAGGCCTGGGAAGCGGCGGAGCAGGAGAGCGCAGCTATTAGGGCATGGAAGCTGGCGGATGCGAGGCTTACTACGGAGACGGGGGTAATTTCTGGCGTCGAGCGCTAACTAACGGGCTGCGGTAAGGCGCAATTCTCACTTCGTTTCCCTGACGCAGTGGCATCCACGCGACGGGCGGTCGGCCATAGCATGGTGCGATGCGAAGAGACGTCCCCTGCTGCGAACCGCCGCCATGCCTGTCGCTACCGTGGATGCTCGCGATCGGGACAGTGCCTGCGCTGCAGCCAGCTACGACAGTACGCAGATACAGAGACAGCCCACTGACAGGCCCACTGCATTCATTCCAGTGCTTTGCTCACGCGAGGCCCTGACAGCAGCCATCGCGCTCACGTTTCGACGTCGCACTGCGTCTGGCCTGTCTCCCGATCCGTTCAAGTCTCCCAAGCCCGCCCAAACTAAAAGCCTTTGGCCGGAGCAAAAAGTTGTGATGCACCGCTGCATTAGCTTTGTTAGTAGCCTAGTAGCTCGCGACGTCACCACTACTCGACCAACATCACGCTGTGAAAGGGTTCCCCTACGTCAATCAATCACAACAACGCATCGAACAATCTGGGCAGCCCTGATGCTGTATGCCTTGATGCTGTGTGCCTTGATGCCTGCTGCACCGACCATTGTGTAAGCGTCAGCCTCGCAGTCGCCGCAGCAATCACGTCTCACAGCCCCCAGCCCCATGCCCACTCGAAACACCCACAGCCATCCAAGAAACGGAGTATCTGACAGCCCACACCAAACATCCATCCTGACAAACCCACACCACATTTGCGTAACGCCAACCATTGTGCACTCCCGCTCTCGTCCAATCGCATCTGACCCCTAGCAACAGAGTGCCGGAGTCCGAACAGGCCTTCTTGCAGTGCGGTCAGTTTAGGCGCTCGGCTCTCGGCCCTCGCACGATCCGCATGCCGTTGGTCGTCCGTCGTCCGTGATTTTTAGCTGACATGCGCGCCAGCAGCAGCACAAGCACAGCAGCAGCCAGCACGCCAGACCAGTCAGCGAGTCCTTGGCGCGCCTCAAAGCCTCACGACCACATCTCACCAGTGCAATTTCCCGTCTGCCCAACAGCTTTTACCACCCGCCTAGTGACCTCGCTCGCGCGCATTGATAGTTTTTTCTTCGTACGACCCGCAATCCGTCGTCCCTCGGCAGACAGCATAACTCAAACCCACCGCTTTGATTTGTTGCACGCTTTGGGGTGAAAAAAAAAAGTTACACTTGTCGAAATCACGAGATTTTCAACGGCTCTTACCCAGTCTAGTCACCGCACTGCTGGAAAGGGTTTGCACATCGCAATTACACCCCCAGCATGTCCTGACTCTACCTTTGCGAAGCCAATGGGTCTAGCCAGGCACAGCATGCCCATCACCCAGATCCATCACACCCCAGACCCGTAGACTTCGTGAGAGCACAAACAAAACAATGCTTCTTGATGCGGTGTGAGATGCGGTGAACCGCGGTGCCTGACGCACCACAGCATCTCCTTTTCCTCCTGGCAGGCTGGTACCACGCACCCCAGCCCAGCCCACTGTACTCCCAAACAACCCAAACCCGAAATCCCCTGTCCCCCAACAAACGCTCAAAACAACGCATCGCGTCCAGTTTCCACACCCCCAGCACCACCGCCCAACCTCGCCGTACGCACCATTGTAGCGATACGCGAGCGTGGCTTCGCCTCCAAACCTCACGCTTGCCCAGCGTCTCCCCTCCCGTCTTGCTGCATGTTTCACGATCCCCGTTGGTAGGAAACGCGAACACGCTGGTGCGTAAAACCAGCCGTATTCCGTATCTGCACGCGACCCGTGTTTTGAGGCTGGCCTGCAGCAGCCGCCGCCGCCGCCTGGCTGGCCGACCGGGAAGTGAAGTCCGTGCGGACATGCGAACTGATGCTCTGCCGATGCGGCGCGGCTGATGTGCAATTTACGAAGATGTGCCGGGGGCGTTGCTGGTGGGACGACAAAGTGTGGGCCGGGTCGGGGCGACCGTTTGGGCTGAAGTGGTGTAGGCAGATTGAGTGTGCGAAAGTATGTAGTTGCAATTCGTTCAGGTTGGTTGTTCATGCAGATGCTCGAAGTGGATTATGCTATGGACTATTGTGGAATCGCAGAAACAGTCATCATCCGTCGTGAGTTCGTGTGCATGCTACGCTATGCTAGAGAACAGGAACAAATGGGAAGAAACCCAGGAAAAACAACAGGACAAACGCCTTCAACATCCCATTGATACTCGGTAAGAGTAGATGCAATCGTATAGCAACTGCTCTCTTATTACTCTCTCACTCGGTATCGATCAAATCCTCCACAAACTCGTCCAACTCGATGATCTTGAACTGATCACCCCACTTTGTCCTGAACTTCTTGTTCCTATAGCCGCCGTTGGTCTGCTGTCTCCAGCTGATCAACTCGACATTCCATCCACGCTTGAGCGCACGTTCGACATGGGCGAGGAAACCATCCGACATCTCAGCTTCGGCGCCGTCGCCAGTCGCAAGCACCATGGTGCTGGGCACGTCGGTATCAATCAAGCTCTGGCACATCTTCAGGTGAAGAATCTCGTCGACGCCCTGCTCGACCCATCTCGGGGCTGAGGGCGTCTTGGGAGCCGACGGACCCGTTTCAGAGTCGCTGCCGCTGCCAGAGCGTAATTGCTGAGCCTTCTGCCAGCCCAACCTCTTGACGTCGTCGTAGAATCTCTTCTTCTCCGAGTCATCTCTGCTGATGAAGACCTGTTCTTGCAGGATACTCTCGTATCCAACTGACTTGGAAGTCTCGACAAGCTTCTTAATAGATGGCAGAGGGTTGGCTTCGCGGTGTGATCCAGCAAAAACGCGCTTTGCAACTGGTCGACGACGCTCGAGCAACAAAGCAAGGCTGTCGAAAGCCATGTCGTGCTGTCGCACTCCATACTTGCGCAGAATGTCCTTGAACCCAATCATGATGTTGGACGCGTCGACAAAGATGTGAATGCCTTCAGCCATAGTCTTCTCGTTGACCAGCTGTTTAGGAGCAACAATGTATTTGGCATCTTCCGGGAAGGTGCTGAGAAGCTTGCTGTGGAAGTGGATATGTCGTTCGACAGATGACCTGACAACAATCGACTCTGGGGCATTATAAGGCGTTGTGAAGTTTCGGTTACGAGTAAACACAGCAGCGGGTGCCGGCTTGGGTGTTGTGGGCTGAACAACAACAGCAGGCTGTGAAGATCGCGGGACTGTTACAGGACGGACTGTCCTCGGTACGAGGCCGTGACCATTACCATACTCAGCAGGTGTAGGTGTCGTAGGACGTGCATTCTGCGATTGGCCATGCAAAGGTTGTGATTGCAGGGTCCCCGCCCGTGCGGTTGAGCTGACGCGCTGGCTAAGTTCTGGGCGCTGTGGCCTGACAGGCGTAGGCGTGACTGGGTCCTTCTTTTGCGGCGAGGTAGCCCGCGCTGGCTCGGCCACCACGGAGGGAGTTGCAGGTCGAATCTTAGCTCCAACGTTGGATCGTGATTGAGCTCGTGACTGCTTCACAGGAGAAGCTGAGCGAGATGTTTTGGAAGCTGCATCTGCCAGCACCGTTTGTACAGGCATCTCCTTGAGCGGAGAGCGACTACGCGGCTTCTTCGATGGCGTGTCGTCAACCTCGGCATCTCTGGGAGGTAGAGGAGCTGAAGACACAATGGTCTTGGGTTTAGAGCCGAAGAGGCTTTCCAATTGTTTTTGCAGCTGCTTGCGTTGGGCGTCTCGGAACGGGCCTTTAGTTTGGTGTTTTTGTGCTTGCTGCTTCTGTTCCTCCAACTTCTGCTCCGCCTCTTTCTCAGCCTGCTGACGAGCTCGCCTACGTTGCTTCTTGGTCAACACAACCTGCGTATCGTCTGAACCAGCATTGGGCTCAGACAAGTCTGTGTCTCGTTCGAAATGTGGTGACGGCAGAAGCGCGTCCCCAGCGCTGCTCATTCCCGAAGACTCCGGGTCTGAGGGCGAAAGCGTAAGAGGAGGCAGGGGCACATCATCTGTGATGCCAAGATCTTCGAACAGCTTCACGAAGCTGCCCAGCCTGATACCTCCATCAAGAGGTGCAAGGCTCGGCCTGACCACAGGTATAGGTGTCGCAAGCTTGGGGGAGCCAACATCGTGTACGTCTGAAGAATCGATGAGGTCAAAGACGGAGCCGAAGTCCCAGCCCTTAGCGGCAGGTTGGGAAGGCATCGCGAGTCGGCAATAGTTCGTGTGCGGTGATTCGCAGGTGAAGTCCAGTATGTATAATAAAGCCTTGGGCTAAAAGGTAATTGAGGCTGGACGTGGTCAGCTGCGGAAGTGGCGAGCGAGGCAGCGCGGTGTTTGAGCAGCGCGAGAGTTTGGTGACATCTTAAAAGCAGTTTGGCAGTTTGACAGCAAACAATAAACTCTTAAGGTGTTGCGGTTGGCGTCCCAGGCAGGAACGGTTCAGGTGCAGGCGTACCTTGGAACTGATCTCGAAACAGTAGTGTGAACTGCAAGCGCATGATCAAATCAACGTGACAATGCAAGAAGAAGTGCTGTCCCAGACAGGCGTAAGCAGCCTTGAGAACTGAAGTAACAAGAAGAAGAACAAAGCACAGAGAGAGGAGTGTGAGTTGCGGGTGAAGGTGAGTGAGGTAGAAGAGCTTCGGTGGCGGCGGGGGTGAGATCGTCGCAGTCAAGCCTCAGCCTCAGCGGCCTGTGCTTGCAGGTGATTCACACAAGTTTGCCACCTGCGACGCGAGACCTAGCGGAAAGATGATCCCTTAGAGCAGCTTGATCGATCTGAAAAGCGGATGCTACCGTCAAGCTTTTGGATTATGATTCATTGATTTGGTGGAAGGTACCGTGAACGGCGGTACTGCCCTGGTGGACCCTGACGTCGACGAAGAGAACCTCGTTACAGACAGAACGGCGTCACAACTCACTACTACATAGAAACTAGCTGAAGCCACCACATTCATAGTTTCGAACCATGTTGTACATCTGCTGCGCTCTATTCTGCTGTGTCTTTGACCATGTCCGGCAATGCGCAACAGCAAATGAAGCTTTCCTAGCTTCTGATCATGCAGCGTGACCTTGTCCATGCATGTAAATCCAAGACATTCGAGTCACACTCAACAGCTGTCACCATATTGCACTGATCACTCGAGGAGCCGCATAACCGCCATGTCCATCTCCTTTTTGCACTGCGTCCGTCCCATCAAAACAATGATTCCCACAAACCCACTTCGCAGTCTCCCCAGCAACAATCACCCTCGAGCCTCGGATGTCACTTTCTAGCCCCACATTCCTCCATCGCCAAAGCAGCCTACCCCTCCACGTAAATTTCCCCAGCTTGCGGAACCACACCCCTCAAATGCCATTGCGACCATGTCCGCAGATTTCTGGGCCGGCTACGTCTCCGGCGCCGTAGGCATAATAATCGGAAACCCGCTCGACCTGGTCAAGACGCGCCTTCAAGCAGGTCCGAAGCCCGTAGTCCACGATGCGGGTGTAGCTACCACATCTTCTCCGGCCGCAGCAACACCAACGGGGTTCCGCGGACAGTTTGAGAATGCAGGGACGCTGGTTAGAGGTAGGCGGGTCTCAAGATCCAAGTTAAGGGTGTCAACTGGGTAGCAATGGGAAGCTAATCTCGGTACTCCTCAGCGTAGGCGCAACAGCACCTATCCTTGGCTACGGCGCGCTCAACGCCCTCCTCTTCATGACCTACAACCGCACACTGACGCTCCTCGGTGACTCGTCCGCCGCGCCGAACTCGTTTGCGAAAGTGTTTCTTGCTGGTGCCACAGGTGGCTTCGCGTCGTTTGTGGTGTCTGCGCCGACGGAGCTGATAAAATGTCGCGCTCAAGTTTCTACTGAGAGACATGCGACGTCATGGTCGATAGCGAAGCAGATATGGATGAAGGATGGTATTCGGGGGTTATACTATGGAGGCGGTATTACAAGTGTGCGCGATGCAGTGGGATACGGTTTCTAGTAAGCTTCACGTGTGAGCTTCTCGACAACGTTGGCTGACGGAGAATAGCTTCTGGTCTTATGAGTGGAGCAAGCAGAACTGGAGTTCACCGGATGACACAGACAGAGAGACGGCATTCAAGGTGCTGATGTGTGGAGGCCTTGCTGGTGTAATAACATGGGCATCTATTTTCCCACTGGACGTCATAAAGACCAGAGTGCAGACACAAGTGTCGTGTTTCGAGCCTGTTCGTGCAGGCGAGCAACAGACACTGCTCCATGCTGCAGGGTCGAGGACCAACCTTGGAGCTGTGCAGATTGCCAAACATGCGTACCACACTGAAGGCGCTAGCGTCTTCTTCAGAGGGTTGGGGATCTGCAGTGTACGAGCGTTCATTGTCAATGCTGTACAATGGGCCGTGTATGAATGGATGATGCGCCTTCTACAACAGCAATGAAGTGTAAGAATCATTTAGAGTTTCGACCAAAGTCTTGCGTTGCGTGATTGTTGTCAGACTACATCCTATGATGATTCGCATTTTAGCATACAATAGGAAATTTTGTCGTCCACCAGATGTTCCTTCAAGGCATCGAACATGGGTCTCTCCGATTAACAGTCTCATGGAGAGAAGTAGAGTATGTGTGAGAAATGCCACCAAACATGAACAAACCCACAATGGAGCGGGTAAACAAACTCCTTTCCCGCTTTGAGGACCAATACATCTACGCACCATACACGATGACAGCTTTACATAATCTGGTCTTGTGTCAAGCCACCAGTGTGCTCGGTACCCTCCATAACGTCGCCGTTGTTCTGGTTGGTGTACTTCACGTAGGAGAGACCAAGAGGCCTGCCACCGTACTGGTACCCTGTGAATTTGGCTGAGAAATTGTTAGCATCATTTCTTGAAACACAATTTAGGCACATACCGATAGCTGTCTCGGCGTCAGGCTGCTGCTCGAACTCAACGACACCGGTTCCACGAGAACGACCGTTCGGCTCGTACTGGATTTCGGCACGCGTCACCTTGCCGATTGTGGTGAACAGCTCGACAAGATCCTCGTTACTAGTAGACCACGGCAGGTTGCGGACGTAGATCAGGTTGCTGGGCTCACCGCCCGATGCAGCAAAGTCGGTGAAAGGGTTCGGGGGGTTTGAAGGACCATTGGCATCGAAGCCGCCTCCAGCTCCAGGAGGACCACCGAAGCCTCCACCGAAACCTCCACGGCCTCCAAAGCCTCCACCGAAGCCACCTCGACCCCCGAAGCCGCCGCGAGCGCCAAAGCCACCAGCAAAGCCGCCACGGCCTCCGCCGAAACCGCCACGCCCACCGAAGCCGGCGTTACCAGCAAAGCGATCTTCGCGTACCTCAAGGTTGCGGCCCTGCCACTCGTAGCCGTTGAACTGAGTGATGGCGTTCCGCGCATCGTCCACTGTCTCGAAGGCAACGATTCCAGAGCCCTTGGGGCGACCGTCTGGTGCCATGTGAACATCGGCACGGAGAACGGACCCTGTGTGTGCAGCCTGACGGAAGAGGTCCTTCAGGTCTTGCCAGCCGACGTTGTAGGGCAGCTACTATGGTGTCAGCAAGAGATGCTACAACCGTCAACAGCAAGTTAGGGGGTACAAACGTTGGCCACATAGATCTGTCTGCCGCCTGCTCCAGGGGCACCGCCACCAGGGGGACCGCCAAAGCCACCCTGGAACCCACCGCGACCCATGCCGCCATCGAAGCCTCCGCGCGAGGATCCGGGGTTGGTGAAGCGAGGCTCGGCCTCTCGATCTTCGCGAACGTATACGAGTCGACCCATAAGGTTTTGGTTACTGAGCGTCGCCACGGCATTCTGAGCCTGCTCCCGAGTTGCATATTCCACGATGCCACAGCCCTATACCCAAGCAAAAGCCAGTCAACCTCCGTCCTTCTCACGATCAAGACCAGCCATCAATCATTACCTTTGACATTCCATTCGGTAGCAATAAGACATCAGCGAAGAGAACCTCGCCAGCTGCGCGCGCATTAGCACGCGACCAAACCCGATTGTCAAACAATCATACCTTGTCGCATAAAGTCCTTCAGGTGATGCCACTTGACATCGTAAGACAGGTTTCCGACGTAGACGCGGCGATCCTGTTGAGACGAGTCGCGAATACTCTGCATCATGTTGTCCTTGTTCTCTGTCGAGCGAGGTGGTCCTCCGCGGCTAGCTCCGTATGACTGATAACTTCCAGAACCCTGTGCACCACCTGTTGGGGATCGCGAACGGCGTTCACTGCGACGGTAGTCGTCTCGGCTGCGTGAGCGGCTGCGAGGGGAGTATGATCGTCTGGAGCGTCGCGGTGAGCGGGATCGTCTGCGAGGAGATCGGTCGCGCTGGTCATAGTTGTCAGTTTCGTACGACATGGTCGCGACAATTATGCGGCTGTAATGTAACGAATGGCGACGAGGGGAACGGCGACAAGATGGGCAATGCGCGCGTTCGATGAGGCTGGATGGTTGAGGTCGTGAGTGAGCCACGGTTGGTCGGAGCTCTCAAGTGGAAAGCGCGGCATGACCGAGGTCACGTGCCCAACCTCCCCACGAGGCCGAACCGTGGGAAGGCTGGATCGTGAGCAGTCGAAACAGCCCCAGACCAAGATTCGCACCGTGGCTCAAGAGCAGTGATAGGAATCTGAATGCTCAGGTCTACACTCCCCGCCATACTCGTTTTTGGGGGTGTTACGGAAATACAGGGTTCAAGAATCATGCTGTACTCACAGTGTCACTCGGTCGGTAATTGTCGTCTGGAGGGGCAAAGGTCAGCAGGAAAGGTGTCAAGATGAATTAGAAAGAGCACTGTGATGGTGCAAGAGTGAGGGGAAATGTTACGGGTCGGAGGGGCTCTTAGCACTTACCCATCGCGAACACGGCTCCAGCGGATTAATAGAAGAGCTGCTACCGTGACACGCCTCAGCAGAAATTCCTCAATGCCGGTCCTGGTCGTGGCCGGGTCCTGCGAGCTGAAACGGGGGCCAGTAGAGCACGCTCGATGCACGTCGCGCTGCAGAGGCGCACACTGCCTGCTTCTTCTGCCTTCTGTTGATGACGCCGGACGAGGCCTCGATAGAGCAAGCCTCTCACGGCGCAGAAAGGCTGGACCAATAGGGTGCCTAGAGCGTGCACTGAGCCTGGTGGTGAGACCCAGCAGTGCGGGTGGGCTGTTGACGGCGAGGGACGAGGGTGCAGGCTGATCGGGAGATATGGTGTCAGCCTTCCAAGGATGGTGCTGGTGTTGGTGAGAGTGTTATCCTTTGGGGTGTCACTGTCCGCAGCACGAAACTGCTCTTCGATCTTCTGGCAACGCGGTTTGATGCGTCCCTCGAGAGCAAGCTGTGCACGTCCTGGGCACCTTGTTGGTCGTGATTCGATTACTTCCGAGGTGGGGAACGGCCCACATCGACAGAACGGCAGCGACTGCGGGCCAAACGGAAGGAACGTGCCTCTCGGCTCACGTTTTTAGTGCGCCTCGAGATCTTCCGAGGCGGGTTCTGGCTATTATTACATATTCGTCTTCGTCTTTGTGATAGTTGTTGATCTCCTTGTGTGAGCAATAACGCCATGAGCTCTCGATGAGGGCAGTCGCAATATCACTTTACATGTGATTATAGCTTCCCCCATAGAAGGGCGCCTGCTCATATTTCACCAGCGTGAGCAGACTTGGCATCATACGACCACATTCATTGTGTGCTGAACGTGATTTGAGCGAGTTCGGCGCAGCTACATGGCCGATGGGAAAAGGGGATGTTCGGAATGGTAAGATCAGGTTTTCATATGGACCTGCATGATCGAAGTGTCACAAGAGAGACACGACGTACTCAGGACAGGCAGCGCGCTGCTATCCCGTGCGATAGGAGAGTTAAACCCAGCGAATACAGTCAATTTGAGTGGAGTGTGGCTCCATATGTTGCAAAGTCTGAGCAGTGCACCTCCAATACAATACTGGCTGTTGTGGCAAGCTTTCATCAAGTATAGGCTTAAATCAAGGCAACTACTTTTGTAGAGTAGCAATTTTGGTGATTTGCGACGCAAGGATAATGGCTACTCTGAAGTAACTGTACACTCATCGCATAGCCGGGAGGTCTTCGGGTGCCCCAAGCGCAAGTAGATCGTCTCTGAGATGGAGGACCGTGGTCATCAGAGTGCTTGACAGTCCACGACGACGTACGTGTGGTCATGCGGAGGACTCCAGCTGTCATTGACCTAGGAGCCAGATAAATCTACAGCTCGGGTCCTTGCGAGATGCAAGAGAAAAGAGAGGCGAGTGTGGATAGGCGAGGGCTCCAGAGTACTGCACTCTCGAGTCGAGTGAGTCAATTAGCTACGCCTTGTCCGCGAGTCATTGTCACACCAGATGTGCTCCATTGGTCAACAAGCCAAGGTCCCTTTCTGACGCATACGGATGCAATGAAAGCTTGTGTTCGACCATCACACAGAGAAGTCGAACCAGGGCCTTCACACACGATAAAACTTCAGGCCCGCAGGTCTGACTCGTTGCTCAGTAGGGACTTTCTCACAGAACCCATGAGTTTGCGGTACAACGAATACACGCATCCTCTAGATCCCATATCCCCTATTCTCCAATCCTTTCTTCCATTCGTCCCGTGTTTCTAGTCATTGATAACGATCTCATCTGGCGTCCTCCGTACTGACGTCACCTATGAACGGGGAAGAAGTCCGTAAGGCGAGAACACCGGACCCTTTGCTCGTCTCATTCGAGACCTGCCCAGGTAACAGTGGGTCCTCCTTCCAAAGCAGTCGCAGAAATACAAGAGAGCTGAAAATCATCCTCTCACGAGGTCGCCGCCCGAGTTATCTCCTGATCTTTAGTTTGGTCTCGCCGATCGAGGAGGCTGAACTTTACCACATCGGTACTAGTATGAGTTGCCGCAAGCTCACACCAAACATCTGACAGCCAACGCGTACCTGAATCCGAGCGAACTCCGTCAAGAAACCTGTGAAAATATTGTGTCGTTATCGTGGTCCTTGCAAACTTTGATGGACCGGGTTTTGTATAAGATGCGATTGTGCCTCGCTCATCATGTGGATCACGGCCGTTTATCCAGCCTCGGATGCATTCAGTGATCCACTACTCTTTTCTTCGAACATAGAATAACCCTCGCATCTGTCTGGGGAAAACCATAAACAAACGCATAGTGAACTTGAACAAGGTTGACGACAACTTCGCCGCACCCGCCAACCATGGCCACCGAAGCAGTGCTCCAACCCACCCCTGGGAACCCGTCTACTACAGCACCCGAGAATCCCCCAAGACCATCCTCCTCCTCCAGCCACTCCATCGACGTCGAGAAATACCGCCCCATAGTCCGCGAACCCACCCACGACGGCGCTGATGTAGTGAATTTGCCCTACCGCACCCTAAGCAACGACGCCAACCTCGCCGAATACACGCAAGAAACCATCGACGGTGCCATCTCTCGTGTGCACACGAACCGCACGGGCAAAACAGAACGCTATGAACTCGTCACGTGGAAGATTGACGACCCTGAGAACCCGAAAAATTGGTCTAAGGCGATGAAGTGGTGGTGCACGATGTGTGTGGCTGTCACATGCTTCGTGGTTGCTTTCAACTCGGCGGTTATTACGGCGAATCTGGAGGGGGTGATGGAAGAGTTTCATGTTAGCGAGGAGGTCGCGTTGCTCACTATCACGTTGTTCGTTATTGGGTTCGGAGTAAGTTTACCTTCACCACTACCACCATTAGCACGACCCGCACCACCACATATGTCAAAACTTGACTAACACCCTCTCCAGGTTGGACCAATGGTTTTCGCCCCATTCTCAGAGATCTGGGGCCGCCGCCCAATCTACGCGGTAACCCTCTTCTTCGCTGTCGTCTTCACCATCCCCGGAGCCCTAGCCCCCAACATCGGCTGCCTGTTGGCCACACGCTTCATTGCCGGTGTTTCCTTCTCAGCCCCCATGTCCCTCGTGGGCGGTACCCTCGCCGACCTCTGGAAGAACGAAGAACGCGGCGTCCCAATGGCAGCCTTCAGCGCCGCCCCGTTCATTGGGTAAGTCCACGCTTCCACCCACACCTCAGATCGCTCTCTAACCTCGCCACACAGACCCGGTGTAGGCCCGCTAGTCGGAGGCTTCCTCGGCGATGCCGCAGGCTGGCGATGGCTATACTGGATCCAACTGATCCTGTCCGCCATCGTATGGATCCTAATCACCTTCACCGTGCCCGAGACCTACACACCGACGCTGCTCGCCCGCCGCGCAGCCAAGATGCGCAAGGAAACAGGCGACGCCAAGTACGTGACGGAGCAAGACATCGACACGCGTCCGTTCAGCCAGCGGCTCACGCTGTTCCTGATCCGCCCGTTCCAGCTCCTCTTCCGCGAACTCATCGTCTTCTTCATCTCGCTGTACATGTCTGTGCTCTACGGTCTGCTGTACATGTTCTTCGTCGCGTACCCGATTGTGTACCAGAAGGGCAAGGGCTATTCTGCCAGCACCACGGGCCTGATGTTCATCCCCCTGATCATCGGTGTCTTGCTGAGTGCTGCCTGCGCGCCGCTCGTGAACAAGCACTACATGACGCTCGTTCATAAGCACAATGGCAAGCCGCCTGCCGAAGCTCGCTTGTATCCCATGATGTTGTCGTGCTGGTTCATCCCCGTCGGCCTGTTCATCTTCGCCTGGACCAGCTACTCCGAAATGCACTGGATAGGTCCAGCGATTGGCGGCTTTCCGGTGGGATTCGGGTTCATCTTCCTGTATAACAGCGCGAATAACTACCTGGTAGACTCGTACCAGCACCAGGCGGCGTCCGCTCTCGCCGCCAAGACCTTCATCCGATCTTTCTGGGGTGCAGCAGTGGTGCTGTTCACGAATCAGATGTACGAGAGGCTCGGAGATCAATGGGCGAGTACGCTGCTTGCTTTTATCGGTCTGGCTTGCTGTGCCATCCCCTTTGTGTTCTTCTTCTTTGGCGCGAAGATTCGTGCCCACTCCCACTATGCGTATAGTGAGGATGAAGAGAACGGCGCGGGTAAGGAGACCGCTTAGACAATTAGATGGGCAGTCTAGATGGATTACTTTAGATGGTTAATGGGAAAGGCTTTGTGATCTGGCGTTGGCCGGTTTGGTGGATCGAGGTCATGAGCATTCAAGGCGTTTGATACCTCTCGAGTATGCTTGGATTCATAATTACAATGTAATATCTTCACTCTTATACAGTCCACTTGAGAACGCCACATGTGATTGTTGTATGTCCAAGTGTTGTTGTGCGGTGAAGCTGCAAGGAAAGCAACCGACATGGCCTTTCACGCTGTGGAAAAACCGAAGGTAGAAGCAACCACATATTTACTTCTTACAATCAGCTTGCTGGATAGAATAATGCAAGGACTGTTCTCCAAGATATGCTGAGTACCGCCTTGTTGATTCTATCGAGGTTGACTACCGCTAGCTTACTTTTGGTGCCATGTACTGTAGTAAGAGATGACATGCAGGAAGTATACACAATTCCATCGGCCCTGAGAGAGCAGCAGAAGGAGCAGTATCACTCCGAAGCTGAACATGGTATATAGATTTGACATAGTTGTATTGGTAATTGTGTGTGACATATCTATTCATGGGAGCGCTCGTAAACCGCCGCTCACCAGTTCAATCTTGTATGGTCCGACTGATCCGCGCTATACAATACAATCACCACTGCCTCGTCCACCGAATATGCGAAGTCGAAAGCATCCGTGGCCACTTCCATCACGAGTACCTCGACTCTATGCACCAGCGCCTCATTTCACCCACCCGCTGAACCATACACACACGGAATTCTATCCTCTGAACACTGGACACAAAAGGGGAAAAATCAAACAAAGCCAAGAAAATAGTTTATTCGTGTCGCTGCAAGAGAAGGAAAGGGTATGCACGCCTAGCACCAACCTACGCAAGGGATCTGGCCGAGGCCACGAGATGAAATGAAAGAAAAAGAAGATGAGTGTAGCTTTTCCGGGTTTTGAAATGCTGGAGGGGGAACGCCCAGGATGCAAGCAAATGCTGCCGAATGTCGCCAAACTTTTTGTTCTGATTTCCGGACATGTGTCGTCAAATGAGGGAAAGTAGATGCCGTGCCTTGCCATGCCAACTTTTATTATCGTCTTGGTGTCGTGGGTAACCGGAGGTGGAGGCTCTTGCTTTGTCGCCGCAACGCCGAGCATGATGTACTGCAGTATTTATGCGTTGCTGTTGCCCCACGCTCCTCCTCCTTTCCCAAGGCCACTCAGGCCGCTGCTCTTCTGTCCGCCTATCGGCGCCAGATTTGGGCTTCCCTTTCCGCCACTGCCCCAGCTCAGCCCACTGAGTCTCTTGTTGCTCGTGCTGCTCGTTGTACTGGCGCCATCCTGACTCTTCTTGACATCATCTTCCTCTTCCATGCTGAAGAGGCCTTGTTCTTCTTCGATGCGCTCGCGATTGATGCTGCTGCTGCTCACTGCGCGGTCGAGGTTACCGAGGCGGCCGCTCGGGCTGCCGATGCTGGAGCCTGAGGTGAGGCGGTTGATGCCCGGGTGCTGCGGGTTCAACGTTGGGCTGCTAGTTAGTCCAGCAGCTTCCTCCCGAGAGGACAGGCGCGTGCGCGAGAGCTGCTGGCTGATCATGCTCATGGAAGCCTGGCGTGGTGGGGAGGATACGAATGGGCTTGTGTCACCGGATGCGGGGCGGTTCATAGCGCGCAGAGATGGTGATGCGCCCGGGTGAAGACTCGAGTTGCGAAGCGGAGAACCGACATGGCCGAATGCTGAAGCACCTGGAAGAGAGCCAGACTCGAGGTTGTCGTTCATGGGACGAGACTTGCCCCACAGAGACTGGAAACGTGAGGGCGACGCTGTCGCAGCGGAAGGCGATCCGTATCGTACGTCTGATGTGGTGGGCGAGGCACCAAGTCGCGACATGGAGAGAGGCTGCGTGAAGGAGTTGCTCTCACTGTCACCCTGATCACGCGAGAAACGACGCATCTTCTCTTGCGGCGTAAGAAGATCGCTGAGCGAGTGTGGTAGCAAATCCTCCTCGAACTTTCCAATCATGTCCGCATCATCCCACTCTTCATCCTTGTACGATGGTCGTGCGCCCACGCTCGAGGACATGAGGTTTCGCGATCGGTTTGCAGCGAGTTCTGAGTGCAACATTCTCCTGCCAGCCGGAGGCTCGACCGAGTCTGGCGGAGAGGTGCCCAACGCTGCCCTGCTGCGCGAGCCATCACCAAAGGCAGAATCGTGGAGATTGCGCAATGCGGAGGAGTCGGCTTGGTAGGAGGATGGCGGCGAGCCTGCGAGGAACTTGGCCGGGACGGACGAAGCAATGGGGCCGTAGCGTGCCATGTGGGAGATGCCCTGACTATCGAAGGATGCTGGCAGTGGAACGTCCATGACACTCAGGCCCTTCTGTACCGGGGACAAGGCCGAGCGCCCGCTGTCGTTTGGCGGCGAGCCATAATTGGAGCCCGGGTGCGAGGAGAAGGTGGTGTCGATGGTGGGGATCATGTCGTACTGGTTCTTGGGCATGGCGTACGGGTCGTCATGGAGCGGGTATTGGTAGCCAGGCTGCATTGGAGCCAAGTGAGCCTGCATAGTCAGCAGCGAGCTGTTTGGGTTGGGCTCCTGATTGTGGATGTTGACGCGGCCGAAGTGGCCTCTGCCCATGTTGGCGTTGACGACATGGCCATTGGGGAGGATGTGGGCCAGGGCGCACTTGTGACCGAACTTGCAGTTGCCCTGATGCGTGTCAGTATATGCTGGAGATGGGGATCATGTGAAAGGCGACTTTCCTTGGTGAAGTACTTGCAGGGCGCACGCTCCGTAACCGGCTCGTCTGAGTGCAGAAACGGACAGGCCTTTCCAGCCTGGCACGCACCCTGGCGATAGAACTTGCAGGGGACGTGGGAGGTGCCTGTGTGCGTCAGCAGCTGGTGCAGGCTCTGGTGTCTGCCAATGCCTACTCTTGTTGTTGGGTGGGCTGCGAGGGCCTGCAAAGCCCATCTCGCGCAGATGGGCGCCGTTGCCGTGGCCGTTGACACGCCCACCGGGCACTGGCATGGGCTGGCCGTTACCGTTCGCGCTCGCCATTACGCCGTTCGGAGGTTGCTGGCGCAGGGCGCGTGGTGGTCGGGGTGGGTTTTGCGGGGGGCTCGAGGCGTAGGCGGTGGACGGCGGGCTCAGCTGGTGGGCAAAGGGTCCGTCGTGGAGTTGCGACGATGGTGGGGGCAGTTCGTGGTGGGGCTCGTCGGCCTCTGCGCGCGGATGCGGATGGTTGGAGGGCGCAAACGCGGCGGACATGGTCACATGCCTCAACGCTCGACACAGCTGCAAGTGAAAGGAGTCGTGTGGTGCCTAGCAGAGTGAGACTGGGCGACGACTCAGTAATGAGTACCGCGCGCGCCGCAGCCCAGAACCTGGAGCAAGAAACTGATATCGCCGCAGCTATGGCGACACTCTGGAGCCCCTAGGCTGTGCCCGGCTTAGCCCGGCAGACGCGGCCAAATCCCTTGCAGCGGGCGAGTCGGTCGGCGTGGAGTGCAGGTAGACTAGTGAGAAGTGAGCAGTGAGCACAGCAAACGCGCCAGTGTAAACCTGCTCGATCCTGATGTCCTGTGTACGTACCTACGCCCGCGAGAGTTGGACGAGGTGAAAAGGAGCCACGAGCTCCAAGTACTGCACTGGAAGAGATGAGCTGAGTTCGCAGCACGTTCGCATGCGCTGCGCAGACGACTGGACCATGTGCATGGCCATGGAGGCGGCTGGCATGTCGTCTATATTGGATGCTGCTCGAGCTGTGAGTCGCCGCCTTACCACCTGCACCTGCAGCTCAGTCACGCGGGCCGAGACCACCCATCACGAGGCAGCCGCTGAGGCAGACGCCAGCTTCTGAACACCGGCCAGGAGGCTGTCCCTGAGACAGTCCCGTAGCAAGGAACGGCCCGTGACCAACCACCGCATGCACGCACTGGACTCCGTCCCGAGCCCTTCACTTGGGGTCATCTGCGTGGGCCGACGCTCGTCACCTGCACCGCCGCTTGAAAACGTCATATGTTCATACATCATGCTGACGACTAACTATGCTAAGCTATCATACCTGACGCCACATGCCCGATGCTCTGCATCATCACTAGGTTCGCCTAACGATGAGACTACCCTTACAAATGTCCAATCCTCAAGATCCCTGCCGAACACGTGTTGTTGTACCATTCCATCTGCAAATCATCCAGCATGAGCACTTGCGGGATACCAAGGTTATCCGTGTACGCGTTGAACTGGATTCCCGAGAGCGCCCTGAATCGGTCGTCGAAGAAAATCCGCGTGAGCTTGCAGTTGATGTATCCCCAGCATGCTGGCAGAGTGAAGTTCTGTTCAGCTACCAGCACCTCCTGCTTCAGCACCCCATCGTACCGATATCCTGAGATGCGCAGCAGGCACGGTGCGAGGCCACTGAGAGCGCACCCGAAATGCCCAGAGAACGCATTGAACCAGTACGCCGTCACTGAAGCTCGTGGCCCTGCCCCAAGCTCGCCCGGCAGTAGTGTGCCTGCGAAGGGTGTGTTGGGTAAGAGACGTCCAGTGAGTGGCAAGAACAATGCAATATTTGGCTGCGAGATAGCTGGGTAGGGCTCCCATTTGTCAGGCACGTAGGTAAAGCCGTTTGCATAGAAGAGGTGGTGATAGGGATTCTTCAGCCCGTACACTACCAGAAGGGTATCCTCGCTAGGCCCGACTGTGGTGTCATCAAATGACAATGTGAAGTTGCCAGACTCGCCGCAGTGCGTCGGTTCAGGAGGTGGTGGCTCGTCCCTTTTCGCATGTGTTGCTACTGCACGGGCAATTGGATTGACGACCACGGTTGTGAAGCTGCCTGGGGTTGAGAACATTTCGAATGAGGGTAGGTCTGACAAGGGGGTTTGCCGAATCGACTTGGTAGTGAGTGGTATAGTCTGCAGATCGGATGGTTCCGGGCCAGTGACGGTGGGATATGTCCCCGTCCAATACGTTCGAGTAGTCACAATATCAGGTGTCGGAAACACAAAAACTACCGATGTGTCTCCGTATGAGACGACGCGTGTCATGAGAGCGCGGACTTGTAAAGCGGAAGTCCCGCTAGAATCAGACGGAGGCCTTGCAGTAACAACAACAGGTGGATTTCTCAAGGTCACAGTAGATGTCAACACGGTTGAGAGTATCGATGATGATGTGATGCTGGAACCGTTCGACAGGAGAGGAGTCGTAGGAGCTAAGACAGCAGTGGGTGCGCTTGATATAGCCCTTGATAGAGAGTTGCTCGTAGGAAACACTTGACTACGAGTCGCAGAAGGGCCCAGCGGAACACTTGAACTCGTTTCAGCAGCAGATCTTGATGTATTGTTAAACAGCGGTACCAAGGGTGGCACGGAGAATTGAACGCTGCTTGTGAAAGAAGACAGTAATGTTGAGCTTGCGGGAAATACACTTCTCGATTCCGAAGGGCGTGTTGACAGCGACATTCCAAACGTATTGGAGGTTGTATTAAGCGGAATCACAGGTGGCGTACGGAAAGCTGTGCTGCTGCTTGATGAAGTATTGGACGAACTCAGAGAGGTAGTCAAAGTCGGTACGACGGTAACAATAGTCCTGGTGATATTTAATGATGAAGAGGATGAAATGAGACTTCTTGAAACTGTGGACGAGCTTGGCCCAGAGGAAATCGGCATGGGCGTGCTCGACGTGCTAACACTCAGCGATGGCCCACCGGTTCCGCTCGTCAGAGAAGATATTGTGACATTGGTGATCGTTGTGGAGACCGTCCAAAATGTTACCAATGTTGAGTTCGCGTTCATTATCGATGACACAGATCTCGACGTAGGCGTAGGTGACAGAGAGCTCGCGGTGATGACGCTCGAGGACGAGACTGACACACTCCGTGTACTGCTTACGGACATCTGACTGGATAATAGAGGAACTGAATTCGTAGCAGATTGGCTAGAAGAAAATACCGGAGCTGAGGCATTAGGTATAGTCATTGACAGTGTGCTTGGTGAGCCCGAGAGGGTCGGCGAGTTATTAATCCCACTTGCCGCCAGTGATGTACTTGCTGTCAAAACAAGGGAGCTAGTATCGAATGTCGTTGGATTGACCAAAGGACTCGTTGTAGCAAGAGGCAGTGAACCACCCGAGAACGTCGATTGCGGACGAGAGCCAGACAGTGCCGGTGTTCCAGAGCTCAAGGAAGCCGAGGCTGTAACGATCGTGTTACCTGCGGTGTGAGAGGTGCTCGTGACTGCAGATAGAGCATTGGAGACGCTCCTCAGGATGTCAGTGGTGGGATTTGGAAGCGGTACTGTGATTTGTCCGCTCGAATCCGCATTTGAAGGTATCGAGGGGAATGGAGAAGCACCACTCGGATTGGTCGTCGACGGAGAGGGTCCCAATTGCGAATCAGGCACACTGAAGACGACAGTAAGAGTACTGGTCACGGTTGTAGGTTGTCCTCCAGGAACAGTTGTTGTATAAGTAGCAAAACTTGTTGCAGTCGAAACAAATGGAGAAGATGAAATTGGTGCAGCGCTCAGCAAGTTTGTCGATGTCAACAGCACCGTAGTCATCAACCCTCCTGGCAAACCACTGGTCACTGTACTTAGAAAGACCGAAGTAAACGGTGGTGGGGTGGCTTTCGAGGTTACGTCATTCGGTGTAGTAATAACGCCGGGTCCAGTCGTATGCCCTTCAGACAGGAAAGGTGTAGATGCAATCGAGGTGCTTGAATCAGGAGACGGATTGGTGACATATGAGCTCGCTGATGGAGAAGCGCTTATCAAAGTGACGGTCGTGCTACTTAAGATCGTAGTCTCTCCAGCAGATAATGTAGTTGTGAACACTAGAACTGTACTGACTATCGAAATTGGCCCAGAGGCCCTCGTGTCTGGTGGCATGAGTGCAGCTGTGCTGGAAGTACTACCAGAGCCAGAAAGCTCCAATGACACTATGTCGCTCGTCGGTGATTCTGGCGGCGTAGAAACACCGCTGATATATGTAGGGCTCAGTATTGGCGTTGGAGGCGTGCTCCCAGTAGTATAGGTCAAGTCCTGGCCTGTCGGAGCAATCGGCCTGGTAAGAGACGAAAATGGTTCGGATGCCTGCGTAGCAAGAGTACCTGTCGTCAAAGGAAAGTCCATTGATGGGATTGTCGAGATCTCAGAGATAGGAACTGGAAAAACCGTGGAAGGCAGCAAGGTAACTGTAGAGATGACAATCAGATCACCGGATGTGACGGACGATACCAGCGTGGTAGCTTTACCCAGCGGCAGAGGTGTAGAAGACGCTGCGAATGAGGTCAAAGGAGGCAAAGGTGGTAACGATCCAGGGGGTCCAGACAGTGCTGATGAAGATGCGCCTGGAGGGAGAGACAGGGAGCGAGATGCGCTCTCGGTGATTCGCATTGGCGGCGGCGTCATGCTGTTGAGCCACTCTGTTGTTCCGTTGACTACCGAGTAATAGTATGTGCCCTGTGCTGGATTCGTTGGTGACGCAGCGATCAGCGAAACGGTGATGATAGGACCTGGTATGGTCACATAGATAACGCTGCAATTGGCTTCGATGATCTCTTGCGCGTTAACGCCCTTGATCAATCCAGCGAAGACCATATCCAGTGTAGTATAGACTATACATATACATAGAAGGAAAGCAGCAAGTGTTATGATGAAGTCGTTCCTGCGGCGGCTTCGGAAGCCACGGGTCACTGCGACGATGAAGGATCGCAACCAACGATAAGTGCGACACGGCCACCAAGAGGTGATGCGAAGGTTCGCTGTTGATGCACTGCGCGAGTCTTGTCGTTTAGGAAGTTGCTGGCTGTTTCCGAACTTGGCTTCCTCCCAAGCTGCCGAGATTACCGAGTCACGTTTCTCAATGCCCTCAGCCGCTCGCTCGAAGTACATTCGATCATCGACCGGAGGGAATGAATGCTGGTCGGCTATGCTACCGGTGAGCTCAGAAGCAGCTGGTCGTGATGCGGCGTCTGACTGAGAAAGGCCACAACGATCTGTTATTAGCGAAGTTGCACCGAAGGGGTCAGTCCATGGTTGAGTCTCAGTACTATTTGCCACACGATTTCCGGGAACCTCGATGGGCTGAGCAGCACTTCCAGGCCCTCGAGTTGCATCAATGGCACTCGAAGGCAGAGGATCGCTCAAGGTGCCACCTGCAAGCCAGTGGCTCAGCACACTAATGAGTGACGATTGGGGCTTTACTTCATTAGCAGCTGTCATGGACGTCAATGTCGCTGTCGTTGTCCGAGATTCTCCACCAACATGCGGAGAAGTGTTGCGGTCAGCAACGGTCAGTTGCAGACGATTCATGACCGGCGCTTCCGCGTTGTGTGGAGATTCAGCCGCTTTCTTGCTGACTTTGCGCTTCGCCATATTGCGTAGTATCAGTGGTTCTTATTATGCGTGTTCGAAGATGTCTGCGTTAGGCGTTATACAGTGAATGTATGATCTCGTCGATAACGTAGTTGCGTGGATCTGGACACGATTGCTGTAGACCTGAGTGGCATATTTGCGAAGCAGTAGCTCGCTTTCCGTCATTGTGGAAACGCAGGTAGGATGCTGTAATTGAGGCGGGGGCAGCTACGGGTTGAGGTTTTGGGCAAGTGAAGTGAGCGGTAATGGGTGTGGCCACCTTCTTGGGTCGTCGCAGATTAATAGCCACGGAAGGCGCCGGCAGATCACTGCACCTACTCTGGATAATGTAAACCTGTGATAAGGCGGCTTCGAATACGAAAGTAGTCGATTGCAGGTTTGGGGAGGAAATTTTGGCACGATCCCGTCAATGTATTGTCTGCAGATGGTGCGGATATGGCACACAGCAAAACTCTTGTACTTCAAACCTAAGCTCTCACTTCCCATAATCTTATGTGACCAGACTCGTTAGCCACAGCTATTTGCGCGAGGCTGCCTTCGCGCTCCTCTTCCTCTGTAGGCCTACCCCAAGCCACCGCAGTAATCCTACCCAGAGGTGTCTTCTCTGTGGGCCAGTTCTTGAATACTGTTGCGGAAGGCAGGTGTACAAGCCTCATAGCGTTGTTCTTCCAGCGACTCGCCATGGCCAAGATCTGCCCGTCCGGCGAGAATGCGAGATGTGAAGTGGGTGTGGTAAGGTTACCAAGGGCGCGCAATGGTTTAGGTGCCTTTGGAATACCACCATTTGAGCTCAATGCGGCATCCTCTGCTCCTTCACTCCATGCTCTTCGATCGTAGATGTTCACTACACCACTCGAGCTTCCAATTGCGACCCATCGGTCACCACCTATCCAGTCCTGGCGCCCACTGCTGCCACCAAGAGCGATAACTGTGGTTCCAATAGCGCCCTCATCGTTCCAGCGCCCTATGACGCCTTCGTCTACGCTCCACTCGGTGACTTCTCCGTTTTTGCCAGCAATGGTCATACCATTACCGTTGCCCCACCATGCAAAGTCGGCCACTCCACCACGCGACTCAATTCGAACTTGTGTAGCCCATTGCAGGGTTCTTGTGTCGAGGATATTGATCACTCCTCCCCCCTTCCTTGAGGAACCGCGAAGGGCCATGTACTTGCCGTTCGGCGAGAGCGAGAAGAACTCCATGGTGCGCTGCTCATGCTGATGACCGTACACACGGGTGACCTTCTCCACCTGCCCAGTTGCGATGTTCCAGACATGGAAATAACGTCGGCGAGCGCTCAAGAAGATGCGAGAGTCTGAGGCTGAAGGATGGAAAGCAGTCGTCGTGAGTGGTGTGCGCTTGATGTGTAGAGATGTGAGAAGAGGGTTGGGGTTTGGCGGGTTCGGGTTGACGTGGTGAAGCGAGAGCGTCGAGCTTGGTCCTGACGAAAGAAGCAGGGGATATGTGGGGTGGAAAGAGAGCGAGGTGACTGCTGACTGTAGATTGCGTTAGCGACAAGGGTTTGGTTGAAAAGTAAGCTACTTACTGGACCAGCTTTAGCGACGTCTTTCAGGCGCTGGATGTCGATTGTGCCAGGCTGAAGCTTCCTCCTCTTCACAGGTCCTCTAGCTGTGTTTTGGGACATGATGTCCGCATCCTTCAATAATCTGGCCAAAGGCTGAGTAGACAGATCTTGCTCGTCGACATCCATGTCGCTTCCAGACTGGTCCTCGCTCTCGTCGTCGTCCATGGTCCTTCTCCTCTTTTTCGCTGTGCCTGTCGCATGCGCTGCCCACTCTGGCGCAGGATATAGTCGCTCAAACTGCTTCCTGAGCCTACGCGAATATTCTTTGCCATTGACCATATCATCTTCAGCTGTCTCTCTGAGCTTCCTCAACTGCGGCACCGAAGCGAGGCTGACCACCAGTCTTTCATCGTCGCTGTCCTCCCACGCTGGCTGGTCTTCTTCGTCCTCCGATTCGTCTACTTTCGCAACAGCGATCGAGCCGGCAGGGGCCGCTTCTGGGCCGGTATCGAAGAAGAAAAGGTTGTCGTCGGCGACGTCCTCGAGATCTGCATCCTCATCTTGCTCGTCGTCTGAGGCACCGCCGTACATGCCGGCCGTGCGACTCAAGGAGAAGCTATCCAGGCCATCCTTGAAGCCGGCAGAATCTCCGAAGATCAAGCGCTCCAGTTCCTCTTCCTCGTTGTCTTTGGGAGGAATGACCCGCTCCTTCTTCTTTTCTTCAATGTTGATGTCCACGCTATCTGCGTCACTATCGTCCCCCTCTTCTGCTGCAATGTCCTTGTCGCCATCATCGCTACCAAAACCCTCAAAATCGCTGTCGTTTGCCTTGTTCAACGTCTGCAGCTCTTTTCCTTCCGCCTCGCTGCCATTCAGGTCGATTGTGAAGCCTTGAGACTCAGCCGAATCGTCTGCAAGATAACGCTGGTGATTGTTCGACTTGTGCGGCATCGTGTTCGTCTTTGTTTTCGTCTTCGGGGGGGCCATGGCGACGGTTGCGCGATTGCTCAATACCTCAAATGCACATGCGCGAAGAACTTCGTCTGGCAAAATTTAAGTGGGGCCGCGATCTGCCGATGTTCACCCGCCAGGTGCTATAGTCTCCACCACTAGCAACTGGCCTGCCGTATACATTAGAAGCAACGTAGACGATATAGGCCATTCATGCACTATGTTCTCCATGCAGAGCTCTAATACAAAGCTTCCTCTCTGAGCATGCTTGCACGTGGACGCGCGCGTTTGTCTGGCGTTTAACCCCGCCCAGCCCTCAAAGCCGCCGCTAGAACCGTACAAAGCCGCGCCTACCAGTATGCAACAACGTTCTTCAAACGCCATAATCGCTAGGCCGGCATCACATGACCCGTTTGAATCTCACAAAGACATCATCCCAGGCACAAGCACACCAGCAGATGACCTCCAGTCGACCATTGTGTAAGAGCATCGGATACGATTGGTCCGCTATTCCGACTCCGAACGCTCGTTCCGGAAATGGTCTGAAGTGGGTGAGCCTGGCCAAAATCAAATAAGACTGTGACTTCTGCCTTCACTATGGCGGGTACTAGTGAATCACTCTTTCTCTCCTCACTACAAGACCTCTGGCTCCCGTGACCTTCCCTTCTTCTACCAACACCAATCCAACGATCTTGACTACGACCATGGCTATCTCTAAAGAACCTCTCGTCAAAACGACAAACCGAGGGAACCCAGCCCTTGAAGTCTCTCTCCTTAAGCCAGAAGAAGCAGAGCAGTACATGCACGTACGGCACGAGGTGTTCCGGCCTTCAGTCAACAACATCCTCTACTCGCGGGGCGAGCCATCCCAGAAGACACTCGACAGAGTAACGGAGGAAATCCGCGATGGGGTGGTCAACAAAGGCATCCTTTACCTCAAGTGTGTCGACATCGCAACAGGCGAGATTGTCGCAGGTGCACGCTGGCGGTGCGTCAAGCCTGCGGATCCGACCGCAACCGAGAGGACGTGGGAGGAAGTGGACGAAAGCTTCAAGCGCTCAGAGCCGTACGACGAGAGCGATCCAGATCTCTTCCACGCTCTGCATGACCTCTTTAGTGAAAACAAGCGCGAGATCTTGGCCAACCGCTCACACTATGTCCTCGATACGCTGGTGACCCTGCCACAGCACGAGAGGAGAGGCGCAGGGAGTATGCTTGTCCGATGGGGAACAGAGAGAGCAGACGAGGCAGGCGTGGAAGCATATCTGGAGGCGAGTCCGATGGGTGCGCCGATGTATGCGAGGCATGGGTTTGAGCCGCAGAAGAAGGTGGCGTTGGATCTGACCAAGTACGGCGGCAAGGAGGTGATGGAGTTCATCGTAAGTGATGAATCAACTATGCGCGAGCAAGGACTAACATGAATACAGTTGATGAAGAGGCCAGCCGAGGCAAAGGTAGAGACTCCTTGAGCGATTTAGCAACCGGGTTGGTGTAAGGCGCAGGCATTTGCATTGTTCATCCCAATCGGCGTATGGCGATCTCATGAATCATCGCCGTCAGATCATTCTATTCTTTTCCCACGACAGAACAAAACAAATGAGATCAGTGCGAGAGGGTTGCACAGAAGCACGCGGTTCGGTCTTCAAAATGACCAGGCAGCCCCGTAGTGACTATAACGCATGGACGGCACAGCCTTGCGATTGACGACATATTGTCGAAACATGAATTTAAGATCAACATCTTCATCGTCTCGTTCGAATCTTGCCTCGTGTATAATTCTTCGCGTTAAGCTGCAGGGACCAACTCCTTGGGGATCGCGCAAGAAACCTGCATATCTTCAACATGTCAGAGTCAAGATTACTTATCACTGTACAATGGTTGACTCCTCTACTTCGTAGCTACACATGTGGGCCCTCGACGCAGCCAGGGCGATCATGGCCACATTTGTCTCACCTGCAATTTAAACTGCCAAATTACAGATTGGGCTGAGGTGAGCACGACAGTACCGTGGAATCTCGCAACCCGGAGTGAGTCTTAACCGTGGAAGATGAAGATGGTAGACAACCACCCACTAGTCCTAACATGGAAGCCTCCACAAGCGGCTAATTCTTTGCCCGCCTCATGTTTCTATGCCGACGTGAAGGTTATAGAAATGGCATACAAGCTGTCCTCTGGCATGTTACAGTGCGGAGAAGCCACAAATTCCAATTCACCCGAACCGGAACACCTTGTCAATCCTGACTGACTGAGAAGTCCCAACACATCAGCTCATCATCGATTCGAACATACATCCACTACCATGGACACCATCCAACCCAACAAGCAATACCTGCATCTGGTGGGAATTGGCGTCGGCCACTCCATCGCCCCAACAATGCACAACTTCATCACATCCTCTCTCAACCTCCCCTGGACCTTCCACGCCACCGAATGCCCAACCCTAGACTCCCTCATCACACTCGCCCGAGACCCCGCAACGGCAGGCCTAGTCGTCACAATGCCGTATAAAACAGCCATCATGCCCCATCTAGACGCTCTGGATGATCTGGCCGTGCAAATTGGAGCGTGCAATAATGTGTACCGTGATCCCAAAGACCCTACCTGTTTGCGCGGCACCAACACAGACTGGCGCGGTATTGTAGGCAGTCTATTGGAGAAGAGTCCTGGCAACAAGCCTGTCTATGACAAACCTGCATTGATTGTGGGCGCGGGCGGCGCAAGTCGCGCAGCTGTGTACGCACTACACACGCATTTCAAAGCATCAGTCATCTACATCATCAACCGAGACGAAGGCGAAGTTGACGCTCTCAAATCAGATATTCAGCGTCTCCCCAGTCCGCCGCAACTCATTCATGTCAAGCCCGGGCAATCTGCTGGCCTCCAAGCCCCGTACTACGTTGTAGGCACTGTGCCGGACATGGAGCCGTCTACCCCGGAGGAGCTGGATATGCAGGCCTCGCTGAAGGAGTTGCTCAGTCGCGAACAGAAAGGTGTGCTGCTTGACATGTGCTTCAAGCCGAGAAGGACACGGATGATTGCTGCGGCAGAACAGTTGGGTTGGGCGTGTGTGGAGGGGACACGCGTTATTGCGTATCAGATCGAGGAGCAGTATCGATTGTGGGCGGGGGAGGAAAGGGCAAGGAAGTTGGACTCGGAGGGGGCGAGGGAAGTGCTGAGGGCGGAGGCAGAGAGGAGTCCGGGGATCAATCCTCCTCGTGCTTGAGCATATCTATTTAGTTGTGGCTTGGGTGATCGTCAAATGCATTGTCTAATGCATTCGTTCTGAGATCGATCTGGTTCTGGTGGATCAACACACCTGTGGTGCGAAGTCGCTCTCTACTCAAGTCCAAGCCGCTGCACGAATTTGTGCCATGCGGCGATACCCCTTTGAGCATGTTCAGCCGATACGTTCTCCCCCGGCTCAGACATCGTCCTCGAAAACAGCTCCATCGAAACCCATCCCTTGTATCCTAGCCCCTCAATGATCGCACGAGCCACGTCCTCCGCAGGCAGGTACGCTCCACGATCTGTCTCGTACATATACGCTCTCGCATTTCTTGACCAATTCATCCTTGACGGATTCCCATCTACATGGAATGGATGCCCTTCTACCAGCGGCGACTGCATCCGCTCCGCATCGACAACCTGAATGTAGAAGACCTTCTCGAGCGGCATGTCGCGCACCAGTTTCTCGAGCGAGGCTTCCAAATCCGCATCTGCATTAGGTGTCTTGCCTGTCGGCGAAGCTGGATCACCCCAGACTCGGCCAGCTATATTGAACGTGTCGAGGCAAAGGCCGAAGTTCGGCCTGTCGACTAATTGCGCAACTTCCAGCGACTTTTCCCATGTATCGATGTGAGTGCTCCAGCAAAGTGCTTCGTATGCGAAGCGGATTGGAGGCTCTTCTTTCTGCCCAAGTTCTGCCAACTCAATCAAGTCCCCGGCAATGATGTTAATGTCGCCTGACAATTGCTCAGCCGGAAGGAAGTTGGCTGGAATCTGAATGGTGTCGGTTCGCAGGCGTTTGGCAATTTGAAACCAGATTTTGATCTTCTCTATGAGCCTTTCATGCTGTTGGCGGTCAAGAAGGCCCTCGTAGAATAAGAATGGTTGTAGGCCAATGACTGTCAGGTTCGCGTCATCTAACACCCGTCGTGCATGTTCTGCGGCTTGCAGGATGTGATCGCTCGTTGGCTGTTCGACACTGTGTAATTTCTTGGCGAGCCACTCGAGATCCTCATAGAAGATCTCAATGCCTTTGAACCCATGGTCCGACGCTTGATTCACTTTCTTGTCAAAATCATGAAGCCAAGCACGGCCTAAAGAGGCGGACATGATGGCTGGTTGGTAAGTCGACATGATGCGTAGTCTGTTTCAGGCAACTTGAGCAGGACTATGGTTGTTGGTGTTTTGTCTCGCACAGCAAGCACAGCTGGAGTCCCAGGTCTCCACGTCTGATGCGGCTAGCATCATGTCGCGCTGGAGGTGGAGAAGGCGGTAGAATTCATTGCCGCCATACAAGGGTACACTAGCCCTATGTGGCTAGGTTTACGTCACCCTCTTCCGCCCCAGAACTTGTCCATGTTTGCTGTGGATTCATTCATGACACCAAGGTGTTTCATGAATTCAGGAAGATTAGCAGACCTGGGAGGAAGATCAGTAGAATTCAAACGTTACGAGTGTGGAGCATACCAGTCGTCCGAGTCGAGGTCTGCAAGACTTTGGAACAAGCTGTCTTCTGACAGATTGGCTCCCATAGGATCGAGGCCTATGTTAGGCAAAATAGCCGGGCCTGCAGTCGCGCTGGAGCTCACCACATTCATCACAGTATCCATAGCCGCTAATGCGCTGTCGTGCTCGGACGAGTTCATCTGATGGATGGATCGGAGCCGGGTAGGGGTTCCCATAGTAGGGATGGATAGCTCGCGGCTATGTCCGTCATGCTGACTGGATCCGAGAGAATTAGGTTGTGCAAATTGGGATACCTCTGATAATATAGTCGTGGGCGGAGTTTGTGTTTGTTGTAAATCATGTGGTACTACGACAGAGGAGCTGTGCGATCGATCTAGCTCTGATAAGCAATTTCGAAGACCACGAAGTTCCGCCTCAAACCCACGCTGCGGCTGTGCATCAGCGTCTATACTCAGACGTGAGATGTACATTGCAATTTGACATGGAGGAGGTACGAATGATATGCCAACAGCTTTGATGAACTCTTGTGAAGCGCTATCGGCTTGTGATAAAAGTCTACAAAAGTCGAGTGCGCTCCAGCTAGAGTCCTCGGGATCTAGGTGTGGTTGTCGGAGATGCACCAAGCTTCTTGCAAGCAGGCCATAATTGAGCTGGTGAGGGTTGCCGAATGACGCCACGTCCAGTTGGGTCGAACGCATGTACTTGTGCCATTCTGACGTATTCTGCTCGTCGAATCGTAAGTTTGCTGTTGTCAAGACCCCATCTGATAGTCTGAGTGCATCGTTTAGGAACCCTATGAGATCCATGTACTGATTGAACGTGCTCGGAATTCGAGCCGGTTGCGAAGCGTGAATCATCTGTGTAGGTGCATTGTTGGGCATCCAGGGCTCCCATTCTTCCAGGCCTTCTGTTGGTAGATGACCCACGTTGAGGATATCTGAACGGTTGAAATAAGGACGCACTCCTACCCAGGCCGCCACAAGGCTGTCCAGAGCCATACAGGATAGCATAGTACGTTTCAAACCCTCCTCAAGGTCCTTCAGGGGTCGTCCTCGTCTTAGGTAAGATCTTGTCAAGATGGCCATGCTATTGCTTGCTTTCCCGACAGAAGACCACGCTTCTTGCCGATTGTCAGATTGTATATTGAGCAGGGTCAATATCAAAAGCACACGCACGTGTCCCAGTTCGAGGTGTTTAGACTCTCTGGGAACAAGACTCGTGATGGTTTCGCGAGCCGTAGCCGCTGCATCTGAACGAACACAGCAATCATCTGGCGGCATATCCAGCATACCGGCCGCAGCTCGGTAAGATGCGAATGTCATGATAGCCCGCAGAAAAGCTCGGTCACCATCGGCTACATCTGCAGAATTTGTATGGTTCAACGGACCGCTGGACAGCACATAGGCTGTGCGTAGTAAATCATGCTTCTGAGAAATAGGAAGCCAGCAATGTGAGCTCGCAAAATAATTGTCCAAGTAAGATCGCCATTGCACGGGCAAGGCCATGTCCTCCTGGATACTTGTCACGCTACCGATGACCGGATACATCCCAACACGGACTGTGTCCGATGCGGGCATAGCTGCATCTGTAGATGCATTCCCCGCATCATAAGTTTGCAAGGATAGAACTGGCTCATCGCAATCCGCTCCCGTCGGCACCACATAAGATCTTGTCCCGAGTCCTGTGGGTTCTAGGACAGCGGTGTCGACGCTCTGTTGACCAGCTAGCCCCTGGGTACAAAGTGTCTTGGATGCGAGCATTGAGAATCGCAATGCTTTGTAATCAAAAACACTCCCGGGCCCATTTCCCTCGTTACCGTCATTGACTTCCGCAGAGAGAGCTTGTTCGATCTGTTTCAATAACAAACTCTTTCTCCAAGTCTCGGTTAATTCTTCCACAGACACAGCTGGAGGATCGTTTTCCGGGCTACTCAGAAACAAGGCTGGAGCTGCGTCGTGGCCTTCGAATAAAGAGGTGAGCCATGGATCCAGACCTTGTACTCTACTGAGCAGCAGACCGAGCATCGTCTCCAAGGCTCGAACGTACCCGGTTCGTAACCCGCGCTTCTTTGTAGGTCGAAAATTGCAAGGTCGTCCGGCGCGAAGGCAATTGTGGCAGGCAGGCCGATTACCATCACATCGATCTTTCCGACTGCGACATGGCTCGCAAGCCTCGGTCACGCGTTGACGACGCTTATTTGTTGAACCATTATGTTCAGCATCCTGAGGTCTTTTAGATGGTACCACCGCAGGCCCTGGCGACGGGACCGCTGGGTTCATGACTGCTAAGAGGAGGTATACCGTGATAATCAATGAGCCATTTAAGCTCCAGGAGCCAAAGCTTGCAGCATGGATGATGGCGTCGAATTTGAGAAAATGCTTTACCCTCTGCGTGCAAAGCAGTCGCGGGGGCCCTCAGCCTGCCTACAGACGGTCCGCGCCGATACGGCACTCTTGATGTGAATGCATTAGCGGCATATTGGGAGATGGATCCCTTGGTATCGTGTTCAAAAAGGTAAGGTCGACGGTCGCGGCGCACAGATCCGGGTAGTGGGCACGTGACTGTCACCTAGCGCGAATGGGGAAGAGTTCATCCGCTCTTCGTCAGGGCGCGTCCACGAGCATAACTGTAGCTTTTCAACATGTTGCATCTCGCGGATCTCCGACAGACGATGCGGCGTGTTGCTTTCCATTGCCCAAAAGATGGCTGAACTCAATTCGCCAGAGGAGTCGCCTCAGTCTCTCAGTTCCGAAGCATCATCTCCACGTCCCAGCCACCAGCCCAGGCCATCAGCGGAATCTGCGCCATACAGTCCCAGTGTTGCACGGTGGACGCGGCAGTATTGCCCGGATGCTTCTATTGCATTGTTAGGAATCAGGGGCACGGGGCTGTCCACACTCGCCGTGTTTGCCGCAGGTTTATTGCGCTTCAAGCTTCTTGATGCCGATCATCAATTCTACCAGACTACTGGACTTTCTCGTGCAAGGTTCAGGTCAACCCACGGAATCAATAGATATCGAGAGGCGGAAATAGCCTTACTACGCTCGATGCTCCTGAACAATCCTGCAAGAACCGTCATCGTTTGTGGTCCTGGTGCCGTCGAGCCTACAGGCCGGGCCTTACTTTCTGAATTTGGCATCGATCATCCCATTATATATGTAGCCAGGGACCTACAAGGAATCCAAGATCACTTGAGAACTCCAGGTTTTAACGTCGTATCCTCTATCTACCAAGCAAGCGCTCCAGCGCTCCGAATGGTGTCGAACTTTGAGTTCTTCAACTCTACTCATTATCATGACGATGAGCTTGGCTCCTCTCAAGGGCAGGGTCCGAAAAAGACTCTCGCATTGAAGCATGTTGAGCAAAACTTTTCCCACTTTCTTCAATCAGTCACAAAGGACCACGATGCCTCGCAAGGGAGATTAGATCATCTTCAGTTACTGAAGTTGGACCGACGACAATTTACATCAGCACTCACGCTTCACGCACCGGTTTCTGATACGTTTTGGGCTCTTGTTCGTCTGGAAGACGTTCTGGCTGACGCCATGGCATTGATAATTCCGATGTCGAAACTTGATTTGGGTTCAGGGATCTTCGACAACTCAGCGGCCGAATTCATCACTCGGGAATACTACGCCGCGAAGAACTCAATCCGGATTCCAATCGTCTTGGACATCAGTTCAGTAGGCCATGCACCCAACGAGAGCAGTTACTTTGAAGCATTGCACCATGGTCTTCGGCTTGGACCTGACTTCCTCTGTGTCGATCTCAACTGCGATAAAGATCTTATAAGTCGATTGATTGCTACAAAAGGGAGAACCAGGATCATCGCAGATTATCTAGAGACGAGCTCTTCGACAACGGGCTGGGATTCGCCTAAGTGGAAACAGCTCGTGATCCAGGCTGAAGATCTTGGTGCAGACGTAATTCGCTTACGCCGAAACGCGACTGCTTTCACAGACAACTTCGCGGTCCGACACTTCGTTGACCAGCTCACTACCTCCAAAGCGACCAAGATTCCTATCGTTGCATACAATGCCGGACCATTAGGACAGATGTCAAGATACTGCGGGGCACATCTCAATCCCGTTGTAGACCTCCGTTTGAAAGATACTGCTATTCGAAACCAAACGGATCACTTGCTGACCACTCGACAAGCGCAGAGTGCACTGTATTCGTCATTGGTGCTCGATACTTTATACTTTGGCATATATGGCAACAATGCGCACCGCAGTCTTTCGCCGGCTATGCACAATGCTGCGTTTGATGCGAGCGGTATGCCCCATACCTACAAAATCTTCCAGCATCCTACTCTCGATGAAATGAGAGTCTTGCTGTCTGATTCAAGACTGGGAGGGCTCAGTATCACAGCTCCTTTCAAAACCGAAGTGCTCTCCCTTGTCGACAAAGTCAGTCATGAAGCACAGCTGATTGGTGCTATCAACACGTTGATTCCTCTCCGCTCTAGCAACGACGTACTAACTTCAGAGCGAAACAGAGCTGGGCCTGTTCTGGCTCTCTATGGTGACAACACGGACTGGATTGGTATCAAAGACTGTATCCAAGACAATCTCTCACCTGTCAACGCTATCAACCCTAAGACGACCGCGCTGGTGCTCGGTGCAGGTGGGATGGCTCGTGCAGCCACGTATGCCCTAGCCCGGCTTGGGGTGCGTCAAATATTCTTCCACAACCGAACTGTGCAGAGAGCAGAGGCTCTCGTGAACGAGTTCGAGGAAAGGCATCGTCTCCTTGTGCCTGAACCGATAGGCCTACCAGGCAAGTCCAGACAAGATGCACCCCCAAAGATGAAGGTTCTAGCACAGAAGTCAGGCACCTGGCCAGACAACGCAGAGCATCCGACAATTGTTGTCTCTTGTATTGCAACTCAGGTTATCGGTGGCGAGTGCTCAGCAGATACGAGCCTTCCATCCACCTGGCTTGCTAGTCCTACCGGAGGTGTTGTACTCGAGGTTCGTTCCCGCAGCATCAATTTGAGAAATTCCTTAACATTGACGTTCTCGTAGCTATCTTATACACCACCGATCACGCCTCTGCTGAAGCAGGTTAGTAAGTTAATTGACCAAGGCTGGATTGCTGTAGATGGACTACAAGTGCTTCCAGCACAGGGCAAGACACAGTTCGAACTCTTTACCGCACGGAGAGCGCCTGTCAAGATCATGCGTGAGGCAGTCTTCAAAGCACACGCAAGAAGAATCAGCCCCACTGCTTGAGTATGACACGGCCAACACTTCCGGTATCGGGAACACATTACAATGAATGATTGTAACGCCCAGTCCGATCATTCCAGCGCTCGCTCGCTCGTGCTGAGCGATGTATGAGCGGCTGAACATTCTACGTCGAACTAGGCCAGATCCGGTCCATGGATAAACCTTTACACACCATATTGGACCTATCAAAACACCATTGACCAAGACAGACATCTGATCTATTCGCATTCATACTACAGAGCTCCTACGCCATATCGTGTGTGTCCAATCCTGCCATATATCAACAGCTCTCCAACCATGGAGACAACAAAACTCCAACAGACCCCCACAAACGGCGAAACCATAGAGAAGAGGAACTACTTCATCTTCGGCCACAACATCTCACACTCCCTCTCTCCCACTCTCCACAACGCCGGATTCCAACACCTCTCTCTCCCGCACCACTACACCATCCATGAATCCCCCTCTGTCGACCAAACCATCGCCCACATCCTCTCCACGCCAGACTTCGGCGGCGCATCCGTCACCTTCCCACACAAACTACAAATCGCGCAACTCCTCGACTCCACCAGCCCCAGCGCGCAGAAAGTCGGTGCCGTAAACACCGTCATCGCACGCGGAACAGGCGCATCGCGGACTCTCCATGGAGAAAACACAGACTGGATCGGAATCAAGCGCTGCATCGAGCGCAGCCAACTCGCCGATCTTCACTCCTCCGCTGCTCTGGTCCTGGGAGCTGGCGGCGCAGCCCGCGCGGCGTGTTACGCGCTGCAAGAGCTGGGCGTCGCGTCGGTGGCGATCGTGAACCGCACGCTCTCCGGCGCAGAGGATATGGCTTCCCAGTTCCCTCAAGTCAATACGCACTGCTTCTCCTCCCTTGACGAAGCAGTGCAAGCTACTCAGACTCCGCTCCGCATCATTGTCGCGTGCATCCCCGCCGACGACCTGACCAAGAACCTTATCCCGACAGGGCTCTTCTCTGGTGCTGCCCACGGCGTGCTCGTCGAGATGGCGTACAGGCCGCAGGTTACGGGGATGATGGAGGCGGCGGCTGAGCATGGGGGCTGGGCCGTTTGCAGGGGCATCGACGTTTTAGAGGAGCAGGCGTACGAGCAGTTTCAGATGTGGACGGGGAGGGAGGCGCCGGTGGAGGTTATGCGGGGGGCGATGAGGGCGAAGGTGGAGGCTAAGAGTTAGTGGGATTTGATGGCACGTAGATTGACTGCTATGGCTGTGGTGTTGCGTAGCATTGCTGGTTGGAAGAGGGCGGTAACCTCGATACATGGGCTACATAGACTGTTGGGTGACTGGAAATTACCAATGTTCCCACGAGTAGGAAGGATTGGAACACTGGCCAAGCCACTGGTGGTTCAAACGGTGCTCGGACGGAGAGTCCATTTATTACAACGAGAAGGACAGCACAATCTTCATAAATATAAGAATTCTGGACCATGAGTACAGAAAGCAATCCATTTTAAGACGTATCTCATGCATTACACCCATCATAAACATATCGACACATCTCTAGAAAGTACCCACAACCTTCTTAACCGTCCTCCTCGGCCCTTCTCCAGCAACCTGCACACTACCCTCCGCCTCAGCCGCCCTCAGCACCTCCAAAAACTCCTGGTTCTCCACTTGCTCACTGGCACCCTCTCGGATATGCTTAACCAACTCGCTCATCCGGACGCTCTGTCCCGCGCCAGCCAGCTCGTCCAGCCCAGCGAGCACAGCGCGCTTGAGATCCTCCTTACGACGGCGGTCGCCAGTCGATGTGCCCTCAGTGAGCAGCGACATGTCGATGAGACCTGTGCGGGCGTCCGTGGCGGCCTGCTTGAGCGCAGACTTGATCAGACGAACCGCCTCGTGGACGTCGTTTGCGGTGACTTCTTCAGACAGACGCATCTTGGCGTGGGCTTCGGCGAGACGGATCATCGACTCTAGCTGACGCGTCGTGGCGGTGATGCGGCGTTCCTGAGACCTGATGTCGGCACCAAGGGCGCGCATCTCGACGTAGGCGTCTACTAGTGCTTTTTGTGCAGGCTCAGTGATCTTAGGGTGGATATTTGTGCGCGCGTAGGAGATGTATGCTGTCAGGAATTCCACAGGAAGGACTTCCGTCTTGGACGCGTTCTCGGGCGCGTCTTCCAGATACATGCCCACCAAATGGCGAGCAAGACGGCGATCGGCTTGTTCGTCAATCCTGTCGAGGACGAGATAGACGAGATCGAAACGGGAGAGCAGTGTGGGTGGGAGATCGATGTTTTGCGGGACAGGGAGGTTGATGTTGTATTTCGATCCAATAGGGTTGGCGGATGCGAGGATGGAGCTGCGAGCGTTGAGTGTGGTAATGATACCTGCCTTTGCGATAGATACTGTCTGCTGTTCCATAACTTCGTGAAGCACTGAGCGGGTTGATTCCGACATCTTGTCAAACTCATCAATGCAGCATACACCACCATCCGACAAGACCAGAGCACCGGACTCCAGAACCAGCTGGCGAGTCTCAGGGTCACGCGTGACGTACGCTGTCAAACCTACGGCAGAAGAACCCTTTCCAGAAGTGTACACACCGCGTGGTGCGATCCTGTGAACGTATTGCAGGATCTGAGATTTCGATGTCGAGGGGTCACCGCACAGCAGGACGTTAATGTCTCCTCGGTACTTTGGACTTCCACCCTTCTCGAACTGTTTGTTGGTTCCACCGAACAGCTGGAGAAGGATGCCCTTCTTGACGTCGTCCATTTCGTAGATACTGGGCGCTAGCGATCGTGAGAGTAGATCATATACATCAGGGCGTGCAGCAGTGGCCTTGATCTTCTCCTCCTCTTCCACTGAGACCTTGCGAGTTTCCTCGATATCACCAGCAGCGTGCTCAGCGAGCTCTTCCTCAATGGTCGATACATCGATGCCCATGCGCTTCTTGTCGACCTTTTGAATGTGGAGTGCATCCACATAGGTCTTGAAAATATTCTTGACAGACCGCTGGCGGGGGTTGATGCGGACTTGGTTGCATTTGAAGATGCCCGTGATCTCAACTCGATCACCAGCCTTACAAACATCGACAAGCTCATCGTACGCACACAGAGAGACCGAGTGAGGCGTCTGGCCATCAGGCACATTATCGGGTGTTTCTTGTAACTTAATGACCTGCTTGTTAGCGAAGCCTGATCGGTTGTGTACGATCTGCATGGAGTTGGGCGACTCGCAGACGGCGCGAGGGCACTTGGTAGGCTCGGTGATCTTGCCTCGATCAATGTCGACGCGGACGGAATGATTACAAACGGCACAGCGGAAGAAGGCTATAGACGTCAGTTATGGCTCTATAGCCTGAGGATGCCAACTCACCATCTTTCATGTCGGGAATGATAGGTGTTGTCCTGATGACCAGGCCCTTCACACTGACAAGTTTGTCCATGTCGCCAGGATTCAGCTCGCGCAAGTTGATTGTATTATCAAGACCGAACGGCCTGACATTGTAGGTCTTCTGATCAACTTCGCTTACGAGGTTGGGGATATCTGCAAATGGAGCTGGCGATGGCGCCCCGGGCGTAGGCGCGTCTGAGCTAAGCAATGGGGGCAGAGAGCTGGAGTCGCGAGTTCTGGGCTGCGCACTGCGCTGTTGCTGGGAAAACTGAACCCTCATCTCGGCCATACGCTTCTCTGCGAGCTCAAGCATAACGTCCTTGATTGCCACATCCATAATGGGAATGATTTCGTTCGGGTATGCTTGGAGCTGATGCCACAACTTCCTCGTTGGTGGGTATGACTTCAGGTTGCGTGCGTCGAGGTTGAGGGGTGTGATGCCCAGCTCAAGCATCATCTTCATCATATCGACATATTCTCGGACCATGGCTGGGTGCTCTGCGGGCAGACTCATGCCCTCCTCCAGCTCGCCTTCCTGGATCAAACGATACTTCCTCTGGAAGTTCATTAGAAAATCCTTCATGGCATGCCTGGCGTCCACTAGAGAGACGTTGGTTCCCCAGATGATACGGGAGGTGTTGCCACCCAGAGCGTCTGCATCTGAGGTGTCTGGGTTCATGTTGGAGAAGGTCGCTGCGTCTGAGGCATCGCCAGCAGCCATGCCGTGCTCGTCAACGAACATCCTGCGGCGCTGGCCGCCTGCTGAGCTTGCACCAAAGACATCGGAATGGATATCGCTTCTTCGATGACGAGCTGCTGACTCGGATCCGCGCACGAAGAGGGCACTACTGCTGCTTCGAAGGTCCGTGTTCTGTGCATTGCGGGCGCGGCCGGGACTGGAGCTGGAAGCATAGTGGATTGGAGAAGAGTCTGCCAATGTCAGTCTCGAATCTTACCAGAAGGGCAGTCTGCAATACCTCCAATATTCATGGCACTGGCCCTCGGTGTTGCGCCGCCATCACTCTCGGCTGCACCATTGGCATCACCAGCAGAACCTGTTACTGGAGAAGAACGAAAGAACAGTGGGGATTGTGATTGTGTCGAATCGGCCTGCAGCCTCGAGCCGCTTGGTGTCGCTAGAAGTCCTCGCGATGAAGCTTGTGACGCCTCAGTCTGGAGCTGGTCGTCGGCGCCCATTGGCGCAGGGCTGGAAGGGATTGCAGAATTCCGTGTTGCTCGTCTGGGAGTGGCAGAAGCAGACGAGCGCTGCGTGCGCCGCTTTGTGGGAGAAGACATATCTGCACTGCTATGCTCGAGATCGAGCGTGTACAGAGTTTGGGCAGCGAAGAACTGGTGAAGAGTGTGAGACGGGTTGTTTGACGCGCTACAGACGCGTGGTGGAAGGAGGGGAACTCACGCGTAAAGTGGTTGATTAGGTAGCTGCTTTGGGGCAAGCGCCTCTCCCCCACCGAATTCCTGTCGGCCGGGGCAACCTGTGGACAAGCATACGGCTTTCAAGGCAGCAACTCAGATATAACAAAAGCACTCGCAGATTTACAGAGGAACCTTACGATCAAGCTTCAATCCATCACAAACAGCAAGCACCATGGCGCCTCCCTCGAAGCTCGCCGTTGCGACTGGCTCTGTTACACGATTGGTCAAGGAGGAAGCTAGCTACCACAAAGAGCTCGTGCAGCAAGAAGAGCGCATTAAGAAGCTCGAAGCCAGTGAGGGTGACCACAACAAGGAGTACACATTAAGGCAGGAGGTTGGTCTGACGGATCATTGCGAATGACATCATCTCACATCAGAGCAGAAGCAAGCAATGCAAGAGACACAGAATGTCTTCCCAGCTGTACGAGCGAGGATCGAACAGGCAGTGGAGAAGCTTGAGGCAGAGCTGGTAATTCGAGCTTTTGTATCACGCTAAATGTATGCTAACCTGTGTCAGGAGGACAGCAAGGAGGCGGGAGGTGACGCAGAGGAAATCAAGAAGGCAGAAGACGCACTCGCGGCGGGGAAGAAAGTCGTAGCTGAGGGAGCATGAGTGAGGTCCACGAGACCGGGTATGAAGTAAGATTGATGAAGAAAACTACAAGATGGCTACCTACCTGAACACCACGCTATGCAAGAAATATGACAATTCACATGTATGGGCATTCGTCCATCATGACTCGTCCATCTTGTCAGGAGAAGCCTCGCCCTCGTCCTCACCCTCTTCAAGATCCTCTCCTTCGTCAATGCCATCTGAGTCTTCTTCTGGGACATCTCTTGAGGGTGCGCCAGAGTCTCCCATAGGTGTGTCCTCCTCGTTCCTGGAGATTTGTGTCGGCGACGGTGCGTTACTAGCGTCCCTCGACAGAGGCTTGAGCCTGTCCTGCGGTGGTACTTTCAGCGACTGCGTGCCGTCTCCACTCTGGCTGACATGGATGGGCGTCAGTCCGCCATCAGGTCTCGGTGTACCAACGTGGCTAGCATCTCCCCTAGAAGTGCTGCCCTCGCCCTCACCGTCTTCATCGCCATCCTTCATCATGCCCTCCTTCCGCTCTGCTTCTTCCTTCTCGTCCTTGATCATGCGCAGCATCTCTCTGGCCTCTTCTTCAATGCGACCAAACTGTATGCGTCGCTCCTCCCACGTGTTCTTTGCCAGCTGCACTTCGCGCTCGAGGTCTGCGATCTCCTCATCCAAGCGTTCATGCGCCTGCTTCTGTTCGTCTCGCGGCTTCAGCATCTTGCTGCTTGTGATCTTCTCTGTTAATTCATCGTAGGTCTTGCGCACAGCCAAGGTCTCTTTCGCCTGAACGAGCTTCACGCGCAAGTCCTCTATCGTGTCTCTGACATGTTGCTGTTTCTCTGTAATTCCATCTTTGTCCACCGCATATCGTTCGCGCTCTGTATGGTTGCTGTTCGTCGTAAATTCGAATCGCAGGATCGCATAGTCGAGCATGGAGATCTCTGTCATGATATTCTCGCGCCAGGTCTTGACCTTGTGTGCACCTTGTTCGCGCTCGGTCGCTTTCGCTGCAGCCTCCTCGTCGGCAGCCGAGACATCTGGAGGTGGGGAGGGCAACTGCTGCGTTCGCGCGTAATCGAAAAAGTTCTCTTTCAGCAAGCGACCGGCAACTTGCTGGTATGGTCGCGCCTCGACAGCCAGCAATCGCGAGACGTTGTGCAGGGCATCTGCTTGGATTAGTGAGGCGCAAGTGAAGAAACTACGAAGAGCTGACCTTCTTCTGCTTGCGGTAGCAGCGACCAGTCTGTGATTGCCATGTTTGAATACACGAGAGCGTGAAGGAGCTATAGTCGAAAGGTTGGTGAATCGGCTGGTCGAAGTTCGTGCATCGAAGACCGAGAAGCATGGGTCAACGCTAGACAAGGGTACCGTTGCTGGCCCGTGGATCCAACGTCACCCTGCTTTGTTCACCTATCTTGAATACATGCCCGACTACCCTGCAACACCCTTTCAAACACGTCTTGACCGAAGATAGAATTTCGCAGCTCGTTTGTGTCAATATGACGGTCTCACGATAGGATCTGTGCCGTTTCACTACCAAGTGAATCACGTCTGTATGGTTGCCTCGACCACATCCTCGGAATTCCCATATCGGCACCTTGCGAACAGCCAAACGCATTCGTCCACGTTGCATTTTTTCCGTTCAAATCGTTTCGCAGACTTCACATCTGTACATCTAATTTCGTTCTTCAAACCAGAACTACTGCCCACGATGCCGGTTCCCAGCCTCTACGAGCTCGCGAGGCAGCGCCTGATCAAGAACATCGACATGCTCACCGACATTGGCGACATTCCCTTCTCCTTCCTCGAACCCGTCCTTCGCCATATCCAAAACCCCACACAACTGCAAGAGCTCGAAGAGAACTGTCCACAGATACAGGGAGAGACCAAAGAGATCTGGAAGAAATATATAAGGAGGGACGTCCCGGATTGGGACAAGAAGCCACATACACCTCGAGATGATAAGAACTGGAGCAAAGTGTACAGAAAACTTATGAGAGATGCCGAGAAGGAGAAGCTAGACCAAGAGAATCAGCTAAAGCAGCAGATGAAGGCGCTACAAGCTGGCAGGGAGGGCAACAAGACCGTAATTATGACTACAAACAAGAGCTACGGGCGCACAGCTGGTCACTGGTCGACTGGTGGCAAGGACTTTGGGCGGTCCGCCCCGCCTACAAAGACTGGAAAGGTCGCCATGGACAAGCTTAAGCGGGGCATGTTTGATCGCAACCAAGCGCGGACCAAAGCCATCCAGACACCACAACATCAACTGGCGATGAGGAAAAACATGGTGGCCACCATCCCAGAGAGACTTGTGAGAATGGCACAGCAGGAGGCTCCAAAGACCATGGTGCTGTCCAAGCAAGCATCCGCCTCTACTGCTGAGCGGAGACTGCCGAAGCCATCGGCAAGTCAGCAGAACATCAAACAAAGACCAGCAGCTGCCCCAAGTCCGCAAAACGCCGTGGCGCCATCGCGGCCGTCACTGCCGGCTGGCCATCAGTTCAGCGCACCCAAGCTCAAACCAACCGCGCACGGCGTTGGAAGTGCATCGGCGCCGAAGAGAAAACGGGAAGGACCGAGCATGTTCCAACCAACCAAGCAGCGCAGGATGTAAGGTTTACTGAGAACTCTCAGCGAAAGGATTGTCGAAAGCTTCGACGGTGTTTGGGCTTTCGTGTCGACTGTGACAGATTAGATTTTGGTTTGGCTCATTTGCTGGCGTTTGTTCAGAGATATCATACCCAGAGTTGCGACAATCGGACGGGCTACTACATGTAGCTACTGCATGAAAAGGCGTTATATGTTTCAATCAAACAGGGTATGTAAAACACGCGTCTATAGCTCAGATTAGGCTAGTTCCGCTCACCTACCAGTCACCACTAGAAGTGAAGGTGAAGGCTAGGATGAGCTTGGCACTATCGAACGAGGCAGCTATATCCGCCTCAATTTGTTTACCTTCTCAGTCTTCATTTGCTCCACCCACAACAGAATCGCACGTCGTATTCAGCTTTGCATTCACGCCCCCTTGAACCACAAACACTACACTGGCAGCTAGCAGCCATCACTGCGTTCCTTCTTACGCTGATGCAAATGGTTGTCTGTGACCTATCTGCAACATGGCCATGACTACCGCCCTTCCTGTCCCTCATTTCCGTCTGCTCGATCTACCACCTGAGCTGATTGGTGTTGTATGTCAGCATCTAGACGATGTGGACCTGCTACGTGTTCGTCAAGTATGCAAGACACTTATGGAGCAATCCACCACGGCATACGGACAACGATTCTTCAGCCACCTCATCGTCATACTGCACCCGGTCAGCCTCACAGTCTTCTTGGAGATTGCGCGACACCCAAAGCTATCTAAGTTTGTCAAGCGGGTTTCCATTAGCGGTGAACAAATTGGTTATTCCGTATCGCTGGAAAATCGAGAGGCAGTCAGAATCCATGAAAATCTTCAGGCTTGCGTCAAGAGATCAGGTCTAGATACTGTGGTATTGACAGAAGCTCTACCTTTGTTACAGAACCTCGAGACCGTGCGGATCGATACGGAACAGTTCTTTTACTACTTCAATCCTGGGATTAAATGTGGGCTCACGTACATGCTCGACCAAACACAAGGCGACTTCACTGAATCTCACAAATCAGAGGATCATCGCGTTTACGATTTAGTTCTATCGATTCTAGACAGGTGTCGGCTCTACAGCAAAATCGGTCTGGAGATTTCGCTCTGGTCCAAGAATGCCAAGAAAGAGGACCCTGACGTGGCATCGTTCTTCGATTATCAGTCTCCGGTATGGAAAGAGCAAGCTTTCAAAGCGGCCCGTGTTCTTGAGTGTGATGGGAGGATCAATCCTGTCTGGGCTGACGATCTGCTCCAATCAGCAACAGACCTGCATAGGGTTTACCTCTCGTATCAACCCACCCTCACCGGACCCCACATTGAGCAAGTTCATCAGACGTTCACGCCCAGATACAAATGGCCGAATCTTGCACAAATCTACCTCGAACATTTTACAGCACCTCACTCCGCCTTTCTGGAGTTCCTCTCTACACATCGCAACACGCTCGAGCAGATATGTCTTACCAGCATTGGCTTCCCTCAAGGAACATGGTCAGAAGCTCTTATGATGTTGAGGAAGATGCCACGACTTGAAAGTCTGTACCTCGACACGCTTCTCGAACGAACGGCTTACTCTCGTTATTCTCCCTCGAACAACGACCATGATATACATGTGGATAGTATCACCGCAAGAGGAGTCAGCAATGTTGCACGAGCCCTGAAGGTCATCTGCGAGCGTATACGGACAGTGAGGACTAGTAGTATTGTTGAGGGTACTGAAGGAGACGTCTATTCTTACACTGTGGGACTGTGCAGGGAGATGGTCGTTCGAGTCGACACGATGCAGTTGCAAGATACCTTGCCAAATACTGCGGAAAAGCTTGTTAGCGCTGATGATTCGGGATTTTGCTAAAAGGCATATTCTATATGGGTCAAGGACGGCATCTGGAGATCATGCTGCGACTTCTCTTCTGACGCTATTTGAGATGGTAATACGTATGTTTGGCCTTCACACGCCAGCGTATACAGTTCCGGTCGATCCTTCGTATCTGACCATCACCCGAGTCGATCAGTACCATGTGGACTTACCAGTCATCATCGATTTAACGTCGTCCCGTCGAGATAGGGAAATATAGTGCGAAAGGACAACAACCCACAATGGATCATAAGCCCAAGAAAATCACATACAGGCTGCAAGTACATCAAACAGCAACGCAAGCTCGATCGTTGGATATTGTCATGACATTCGTTAAGAGCCAGCCGAATGATCAGGTTGGCTCAGTGGTATATCGCACCTTCCGATTACAGCACCAGTCCACACATAACGTAGTACAGCGTCCAGCCACACTTCTAAGTCTCCAATCCTGCAACAACTTCAGAGCTCAATCCAATACTTTAAACCCACAGCCTGGCAACTTCCATAACACCCAGCCCCAACGCGCCAATCATCAAGGCCCCGCTCGGCGACAGCGTCACTGCCGCAGACGTGGTGTTACCGCCTTTACTTCCTCCCTTGGGCTTCGTAGTGGCGCGATCCTCGAGAACGGGGATGGCGGCGGCTTCACGACCTTCCAACACTTCCGGAATAGCTTCTGGTACTGATGGACCGCTGATGGGTGCTGGTGTTGCGAGAGCCAGGGCGGCGAAGAGGAGGGTCGTTGTTGTTGTGAGCTTCATGGCGGGTTGTGTGTTGAGTGTATTAGGTTGGTGTGATGTATTTGACCGTAATGAAGTGTGATGATGTCTTGTTGTTATCTTTTCCACGACGCGATGTAGTGTATTTCAAACTTTTTGTGTGCTCTGGAGTTAAGAAAAAACCAGTTGAGTAGAGGCGATGAAATCGACCAACCTGTCTGCGCAGGCATCACTCCGTATATACACCACCACCCAAGCTCAGGCTTCAGCGCAATGATCTCACCGCATTGCCCGCTCGCATCGCACACAACACCTGACCGGTGGTGATCGCCAACACAGCCTGGTCATGGTTTGTGACGTCGAGGAGCGCGGAGCCAACCAAACAGCGCCGCGAAAGTGGTGGCTTCGCTTGGCTACCGTTTAGTGATGTAGTTGAACAAGCTCTTCCCGTGTCTGGGGTAGGAGCTTGACGACTGACTTGTACACAGCCATCGGAGCGTCCTTCTTTTGCACGGCTATTTCCCAGAGCAGTTCTAGTCTGGGAAGGAAGTTTACTGCGCGCTGGCTGCGTGCGGTGCTGGTCCCAGTGTTGAAGATCGGACCGAGGCCGAGACAGGTGTGTGAGGCTGCGGCTGGACGCCTAGTTACAGCGACAAATCTTCGAATCCGATCGTTGCTGGAACTTTTCACCTGTTGTCGCAGCTATCGCTAGGCCGTGTCTCTAACGAGATGAGAATTGCTGTGCCTGCGCATGAGCTAGACGGCGACGTCATTTGCCTGTGCAGTGCTGGCTGATTACATCGTTCTGCAGTCAGCAAAGAGACCTTGCCATGCTACCGTAGCAAGGCAAGCAAAGCACAACGCTGCTGCTCAACGTTGACTGTGAGAAAATCTGTGATCAAGCCGTGCAAATGTTCTCGCTTTACGCAATGTTCTTATTCTGAGCCTCGTCGGTGCCCACATTAGGCCGAGCTGACAGTAGACATCGTCTCCTTCGTTTCACCAACCACTCTTAGATACAAGCAGTCCATACTCTCGGGACAAGGCTGAGATCTTGAGCTCCAGGGACCAGAATCGCTGCAATGATGTACGCATTGCGCGTCAAAGAGCAAATTTGTACAGACTGCAGAAGAGGCATATTCGGACTATGCGCAACAGCATGAACATATGGCAGGTGCGACGGTTGAAAACAGTGCACTGCTATTTTGGCCCCCACATTGCCTACCCGGAACGGCACGTAGACCAAGATCCAGCCACTTCTGGCCTCCACTTTCCACCTCTTGAGCCCCAGGCACCAAAGTCAATTTTCAAGGATGATTGCAAGGCGGTTGCGCAAAAGCGACCCGGGTTCGGGGTTTGTAACAGTAGCGGCGCGATGACTGGACGAGCTGCGCTGTCCCGCGCTGTTAATAAACTCCTGGCGGCAAAATAAGCCTCTCTGCCTCAAAGATCGTCACCCTGCATGGTGCATTGCACAACTGCGCCGCACTAAGATGTGCTTCACCATATCTCGCGAGCCGCAAAAGAGGCGGGTAAGCGGCCACATTCTTCCGACGTCTGCTCTTCTCTTCTTCTCTTCCTCCACAACTCTGCATTCGTGTATTGTTTGTGAGAATCAACTATGGCGCCCTACCCAGACTCGACACCTACCCAGGCCACCTCTGCGCCAGAGGTTGCCGCCGCGACAGGCTCGGCGGAGGATTCCGCATTACCCGGAATGAAACGCGGCATTGCAATTGGAGTGGCCTGTTCGGTCGGAATCATCATGATAGGCATTGTTGCGTTCTTTGCGTACAGGCGGCGAAAGCAACAAGCTACAAAGGCAAAGCATACTAGACTAAGCCCTGAGGAGCCAGTTGAGATGGATACGACGACCGCACCATGGCCTCAAGAAAAGACACGATACGCCCATATCCAACCACAATTCCAGAAAGTACCCGTCGAAGCTGACGCGCGTGTTGTTTATGAACTCGACGGGAGTACAGTGCCGGAGCTGCCAGGACATTACGAAGGTCAAGAACTGCCGAACAAAAAGACACCACGCACATCGTACTATGCCGGCGACGAGGACGCGTTCGGCGCACAGGCGAAGCAGTGGAGTGAGTGGAATGCTGCGTTGACCACCAACTCTCCGCCTGCTCAGACCTCGACACGGCACGGCAACCCATACCAGGAACTGTCGCCTACTAGACACGCGACAGCTCTGTCGGAAAGCGCGGACACTATGTCTTATACACCATCCCAGTTTGCGTCGTTCAGCGTTTCCCCGATTGCGCCGTCGCCGTTGGAATCAGCCCACTTTTCCCCACCAAGCACAGGCCAGACACACCAACAACGGTATTACGACCAGGCGCGAAGATCAACATGAAGAAGTAGAGATACGATGTTCAACAGGGACATCGAAGACATGCAGATTAACAAATACTGTGTATTGGTGTACGTACCACAAACGCCGTCTGTTATCCCTCGTTACAGATTGTAAGAAGCCCACGAGGGCACGGAACACAACAGGAAGGCACCGGCAGTTGCTCGACTGTAGCTCAACCCCGCTTCTTCATCGTCTTTGACGATGTTTCGACTCCAAGCGTATCACGTTCAGTATCGATAGGCGAGTCAGAGAACAAACGCTCATCACTCTTCTTATCCCTCTCGACCTCTTGGGCCCCTGCCGACTCATCGGTCTCAGCGACCTCATCAATCGGCGCGTCCGTGAACAATCTTTCGCTATCGCCTTTGCTTGTAGCAAGAGCAGGTACCACAGATCCCGGCAACTCCGCGCGAAAGACCTGGCCGTCACCCACCTCCGACACATACGTTGGACTCTCCAGCTCGCTCCAGCGTCTCGGTTTCTCGTCACCCGAGATCTCAGTCGGCCTATCCGCGCGGTACGCGTAGACCTCGGATTTCGGCGCTGGTGCAATGTGCTCCTCGTCAGAGCTGTGGCTTGAGGCGGAGCGTGTCTTTGTTCGACGCGATTTACGACGGCGTACGAAGAACCATATGCCGAATGCTGCGAGACACACAACCAGCGCTACGCCGATACCAATGCCTGCTGAGGCCCCAGGGCTTAACCCGTCGCCGCCGCTGTTGGGTCGATCCGTTAGACCTGGGTGAGGCAAAGTGGATGGAGAACCGCTGGGTAGACTATCCGCGAGTCCTGTTACTGAGGTCTGGGAACTTATGGTTGGAGTGGTCGGGTTTGCTAGAGAAGATGGACTGGATGGTGTAAAAGGAGCCGCTGCTGTTGGGCTTGGAGGGGCACCAGGCACAGCTGTCTCTGCTACTGTTGTTACGGGAGCAGGCGCTGGGGCGAGTGACGGTTGTATTGGAGAAGACGTCGCAGCCGGAGGCTGACCGGGTATCAGCGAGGAGCTCACATCGTCGTCGTCATCATCATCGTCGTCAGTATCCGTCGCAGTAGGAAGAGGAACAGTAGGATCAGTCGTGGAAGTCATCTCGGACTGTCAAAACACCGAGGTGTGTCAGGCGCAAATAGACAGAAAACTTTTGAATACTGTCCTGGTTAAGGCGTTGTAGACGTAAAACGACAGAAACCTTTCCTCCCGCACCTCGCGCCCCCACAAGCCCATATCTACTCCCCATCCACCTACCGAAATAGCACCACCAACCTCCACCCTACCTCCCACCGGCACCGCAATCCCCCACATACCCAAGCTCCTCCGCGCACAATGGTGTAGATCAACAGTCTCTTCCTAACCCAGTCCGGGAACGGCCACTCTCGTCTCCGCGTCTCTCATTGGTCAGCGCCCAGCAGTGCCTCACGACAAGAGGACTCAAGTACATTGGCACTTGGCCTGCACCACGCACGCCAGCGTCTTTTCTTCGAAGCGGCCACACACGTGCGCTGGACGTGCTGGGGCCAAGGAGAGCGGGATTGTTGGCACGCGCGGACGCGATGGCTGTGTTGACGATAGTACGTTTCTTGGACGTATGGGGCCAATGGGGAGGCATTGGTGAGGTGCTAATGGGCTCAAGGCTTTGTTGTTGTCAGCAGAGTTGAGTTTGTATCTGAGACATGGTCGTCATGCAAGGCTGGGTGTTCGGTTGTTGGCTGGGCTTTGTGCTTGGGGCGTCCGTGGGATGAGAGATGAAGACGAGTCATGAAGGGTAGCAGTACTCAGGGAGGGCTTGGAGGGTTTTCAGGTAAGGACATCGGTTCTTGAACATGCATTGAAAATGATCACGTTGTCAAAAGCTTTTGAACTTTGTTCGTCAAAATTGACCAGCTCTGAGCTCTTTGGTTTGCTCTCCTGGCTTCAATTGATATTTCACACTCTGTAATCATGACATGCTATTGTTTTAGAGCCTATGATCCTTTCGAAGTCTATTTAGTGGGTTAGTCCATGACCCAGTGCTTACATACAGGTTGAGAAATCTGAAGCATGCGAACATAAGTCATGCAAAGGCCTCTGATCAAGATCCAAACTAGACCAACGACCGCGGTATTCAAATAGCGGGCAATTGAACTCTGTGTAGCTGCATGCAGGCGATGCGGCTGACAAAATTCTACTACACTGTCCGAGTGATGATTTGTTGGAGACACTAGCTGTAAGCTCAGTCAATATCGCAGCGTATGACCCCCTGTGTAGCCACACAGATTGATGTGCGCATGAAAGCTTCTGAAAGATAGCCTGAGAGTATAGGCCAATCACACATCTCACTTGATAATTTGATGCTCATGTGCATCGACAAGCGCAGTCTCACCGTGCACGACAAATCAAGCATTTCGGTACCCCACATTTCACAGCATGAGTGTGCGCCGCAAAGCAAAGATCACATGCAGAACATGTGCGTCTCGTCGAAAATTAGAACCTGAATTGATATTCGTTACAATCCACTATACTACACAACCAACTATCAAGTTCTTTACAGCTCCATCAGGGAGTAAACATTAGGCAAGTATAGACTGCTTAAGCAGCAGCGCTAGGGGCAGGGGCCTCAGCAGTGGGGTTGACGTCGCTGCAGATGAGTGCCTGGCCGAGGATGGGGAGAAGGCAGCACTTGGCCTGCTGACCCTGCTCAGCGCAGGTGTCGATAAAACCGTTGATGGTGGTAGGGGTTGTAGGAGCTGGCAGTAATGTTAGTCTTGTCCGGACTGAAGGTGAGTGAGACACGTACGAGCAGCGCAGTTCAGGACGGCGAGGCCGAGAATGTCGGTCGCGCAGCATTGAGCCGAGCCAGAAGTGCAGAGGGGAGCAACCTGGCGCTCTTCGAGGGGAGCAGCGAAGGCGGCGGCGGCAAGAGCGAGGATGGTGAAGTACTGCATTTTGATGGATTAAGGTGGGTCTGGATGATTTCGAATAGACGTGAAGTGTATTTGAAGTTGCGTGAGAATTGAGTGAGAGTTGGAAGTGAGAGTTGATAGTGCTGGTTGATGCTCAGTTGTCGACACTCGACGGGTCTACTTATACATTTCTAGACGTCGTACGTGTTGGTTAGCTCCAAGGCAGATGGACCGCAGGACAGGATAGCACGCGCCATCGTCATTGACAGGTGTGTGCGAGTAGGAGATCGTCATCATTCTCAGGAGTGTTATACCCTTGCATGTCTATAGAGCGGCTCCATCTCATGAGCCAAGCCAATCTTGAGTCTCGACAGCCTGGCCATCTCAAGGCCGTGCCCTTTGGTGGGTGACGTCGATCTTGTATCCACACATCCTCAACCTCGTTGCATAGTCCTGAGTGGCTCAGGCGTAAGACGGTAGGAGCGTTAGAGCCGTTCGTGGCTGAGACGGCACAGGTGGACCTCCCGTAGCGAGTGCCACCATGTGTGCTTCTGCAAATCGATATCGGAGGACCCACCTGATACAGATGTGATGTGCTGCGTGGAGGCGACTCCAAGATACTATTGGAGATCGCCCGAGGGTTGAAAGCCCTTCGTACCTGAATCTTGCAATGCCAGTACAAGGATTGAATCTGCTTTTCTTCTTTACCCCTCGGACAAGTGACAAGCATCACTTCTCTGATGAGGGCTGTGTTGCATTGGTCTCTGTACCTGTGACGTTGCTAAGCTTTGATGTCGTTTCTAGTAGCACTTAGTAGCGGCATGCATGCTTGCGTCAAGTCTCATTTCCGAAAGGACAATTAAGGGAACGTTGTTTAGGCGGTCTTTTGTAACCACGCAACCGGTGCTTGTTGGTATGCGGGGTGAACTAAGAGGGCTGCACAGGCAATTGGTTATCCATCAGCAATCTCGCCTCTGACGGAGGTTTCTGAGGTGCAATTGTCCAACCAGAGTCGATAACGACTGCCTGTATCAGCCCAACCCTGTTGTCTAGGGCCGAATTGGCAGGGACCGTCGCATGGCAATGGCTCGACGTGGCGAGAAAACGTGAATTGCCGTTGTGACATGTGGATAGCCGTGACAGGGCGGGATGGAATAGGGGTGCCGATCTAGAAAAATGGAGTCAGAGAGGACTAAGGCATAGGGCAAATCAGGTTTCGCATCGCAGTCAAGGGGAGCCGGTTCGAGAGTTCTAGTTCGCTTAATGGATGCTATAGCTCAAGGTTGAACTTATAAGTTCTTGTGTGCACAAGCGCTGCAGGACGGCTCAGGGAGCTTTGTAGCTACTGCGCTGCGCAATGGCGGCGTGGCAATTGGCATTTCGTGGCTGTACTCAAGAACTTGGAAAGTATCGTTACACCTCACAGATGTGGTTGAGTATCGAGACGATTGTACCACCTACGCGCAACCGTTGTTCGCAGCCGTTGGGGATGACCCACCTTGCCCAATGTAGGCAAGCATCGTTTCGCTTCTTGCGTCTTATACCTACGTCATTTGCATCTATCGAGAGACCTGTGCCTGACAGCCTGCAATGACCCCTGTCACCCGGATATGCGCATCGTCATTTTTGCCTTGGAACCAGTAGACGCGGTACTTTAATTTGTTCTAGCGATATTTTTGTCGTGGCACACAAAAGAATGTTGATGTGATAGGCCGTCCTCCAGGCGAGCCTATACTATCAATGCTATTGTCGACTACAAGTTCACGCCGATATCTGCACGAAGATACATACAAGCTTCGACAGCGTGATCTTGCCAATCTAATCCTTCAAGCTTCTAGGCACTCGTAAGGCACGGTTTGACGTCCTACCAAGAACGGCCAAGTAAGTTCACGCAAGGATGACACGAGACAAAATGAACAATAACTCGTAAACATTAATGGTGGTATCGAGCTCCAAGATATCAGGACACTAAGTAGACTCCATGCAATGCAATACAACACCTATGCCATGCCATACAATCATAACAACTTTTGGAATTATACTCTGCAAGTCAACATCAGGACATGTTGACCTTGTTCAGCATCTTCTGCCATGTCGATCTGGAGCTTTCTTCCCAAGTCTCCGAGACCTCGTCGACGAACTGACCGGTCAGAAGATCTGCTTCAGCAGGGTTGATGAGCGCTGGCCTGTACACAATCTTGTGACCGATGTACAGAACAGCGAAGAGGATGAGACTGATATAAGCGATGAAAAACTCCTCAACGCTCCAAGGCACGAAAGCAGTAAAGCCCTGGGTGATGGTGATGATCGCCGTGAAAGCCAGTCCGTACCAGGCCATGGGAGCTCCGCCCCAAGACTTGAAGGGCAGTGTATCGCGATCGATATTCTGCGCCTTGAGAGCCTTCATGAAAGCGATGTGGCAGATGCATACGCAAGACCAGGCAATGAAGCCTGCGACGGAAACAATGTTCAGCAGCCAGTTGAAAGCTTCGGTACCGCTGGCAGAGCAGTTCATGTAGCCGAGAAGACCCATTGCGGCGGTAACAGCAGTAGCCCAGTAAGGCACACCTCGCTTGGTCGTCTTCTTTAGCAGAGCTGGTCCGCAGCCGTTCTCGGCGAGACCGACCAAGATGCGGCTACCGGAGTACACATTCGAACTTGCGGCCGACAGAACGACAGTCAAAAGGATCGCGTTGAAGATGTCTGGAAGTGCAGACACACCGGCAAGCTGGATGGCAATGACGAGAGGGGAAGAACCAGCGTTGGTGTTACCAATGGCAATGGACTCGTTGTCGTAGGGCACTAGAATGCCAACGAAGAAGATGGTGAAGATGAACATGACGAAAATGCTCCAGAACGTGTTGCGAATAGCCTTGGGCATGGTAACACGGGGGTTGGCGGACTCTCCTGCGCCTATGGCACAAAGCTCTGTGCCCTGGAAAGCGAAGCCAGCCTTGATGAGGACAGCCCAGAATCCGACAAATTTCGCAACAGCGACATTGTCGGCAAGGTAAGGAGCAAAGGCACCAGGAGAGTTCCAGTAATGGAAGCCGATGTATCCTTGTGGTCCAACGCCACCAGCGTTCATGATAATGGCGAAGATCCAGAATCCGACCAGGGCAACGACTTTGATAGAAGCAAACCAGAACTCGAATTCGCCGAAGATGTCAACGGGCAGGAAATTGACTGCGGTGATCGGGACGAAGAATATCGTGATGAAGATGGCGATGTTCAGATCCTGGTTCCACCATTGAATGATGAGTCCAGCGGCTGACAGCTCAAGTGCGTAGGTGATCGACCAAGAAAACCAGTAAATCCAACCCATGGCGAATCCAAGACTGGGATCGACGAAACGAGAGGCGTATTGTGTGAACGCACCGGCGATAGGGAGGTAGGTAGCCATCTCGGCAAGAGACATCATGACAGAGTAGACGAGAGTGCCAACGAAGACATAGGCAAGGAGCGCGCCTACGGGACCAGCTGTGTTGATCGAGCTTCCGCTGGCGATAAAGACACCAGTACCAACGGTTCCGCCTATGGACGATCAACATCTGTCTCGGTTTGGAAAGACGTGGACTTACCGATAGCCACGAACTGCAAATGACGACTCGAGAGCTTCCTCTTCAGCTCATCAGCTTGAGGGGTCTGCTGCTTCTCGAGGTCGCTCGCTGAGTTGGCAACCGACTTGCTGGAGTGGTTGTCCATCTTGGGCGCGATGTCATCAGGTCCTTGTGCTGCGGCCATCTTGGCGATGGATGGAGGGAGCCCTATGGAGGGACGTGAAATCTGCTGTTTTGAAATCGTCGAGTCACTGAACTATGGGTCAAGCACGCAGCAACTGGGGAAGAGATGTATTTCAATCGCGCTCGTGTGATTTTGTGGAGCCATAGTCTGTGTACCGCTTCAAGAGCCCGAATGTCAGCCGTCGGCCAACTCCACGCGCTCTGGTCGTCGCATCGACCACCGAAATTTTCATTGACGGTCCACTTCATGGGTAAAGACCTCAACTTCGCCGCGCTGGTCGCTCAGGGTGGTCCGTGACCGTCTGGTGATTCGCGGCGAGCGCAAAATTTGAGCAAGGACATTATCGGTTATGAGCGGGTCGTCGCGCCCGTTCGCATAACCTTGCACGACACAGGCAAGCGCGATGCTACCACGCCGCAGGGTTGACTCCAAGTGGCTGCTCGCAGGGAAAAATCTGCACTCTAGCATTGATTTTCGGCAGCGTCAGTGGCGGAACTGCATGGTTGGGAATAGCGGCGGCTCGTTCCTTCCCCGGTACTGGAAATAAGCCTTTCCGCCGAATCAGAACATCACGACATCCAGGAGCCTCTTCTGCCAGTCTTCTCGAATACCCCACACAGACCTCATTCGCGTCCGAGCTGCCTCAATTTATGTGTGTTTCCTTTTACTAAAAACTGATACCGCAGATATTCAGCGGGGAACACCAATGTGGGTCGAACTCCTACAAGCACAACGATGTGACTCCAGAGCCCGCCAAGGCCTTTTGAAAGCACACATAGGATGCCTTAACGTGCACAACGTACAAGCGATATATGCCGCAAATCCTTACAATCCCGCATTGATAGCAGTCCAATCGAGGAGTCATCCCAGTGTCAGATGCTCATCATCAGCGATTACAGCGATTACATCCTTGCGATACGATCACATGTGACCGTGCTGCTATGTAACCCTTGCCAACGACATGATCTTGGGTCTGGTCTACCTTCCCTAAGTTCGTCTAAAGTCACAGCTCTGTGATCTGTCAGCAGGACATGAAACCCTGAGCATCGACTGATCCGAGTCGTTTGACATAGTCAGTATCAGGAGAGTCAACTTGACGGCATCCATCTCATCGATCACAGCAATCGGATGAACGATAGAGCTCAGAGCATGCTCATCCTTTGGCCTTGCAATGCGTCAGTGTTGGCTGTTATGTTTGCCTAGATTCCGATGTCTCAGCCTTATGCACGTCCAGAACGTTTCGTGCGACAAACATACTGAGACACCCTCGCCTAACAAGCCCCAAGGGGATCCGTCAGGTATGGATCCGGGGGCGTCTTAGTGTATGCAGGTCCAGTTCCTAAGTCTAACCTCTTCCAGGTAAAGTCCTCCGCTGCATGATTCAACATGGTTCACTCCGACAATGAGGCCTACAGGCTACGCAATCTGACTTTGCCTCAACATGGTGGGTTTCTCGGGCTACATGACACCGTCCACGGACCTCACTTGGTAATCATCGTCGCGTCTTTCTTTCATGTCGAAATACTGATTGCGTGGTTGGATTTGCCATTGCTACCCTATGCTGTAGACGTGACCATGTTTCATAACTATCGGCAAAGCCGTCTGTGGGCAAAGACAGATCAATCATTTGCAGCTATGTCAAAAGCTCGCTGATGCCCAGTTTCTTATACAAACAGATCTCAAAACCATCACATATTATTCGTGGACAAATTTTCACCAAACTTCAACTGCACCGTGACCAGATCAAGATGATTCACGATGGCGTACAGAAATTGCACTGGACCCAAAGGATTGCTCTGGTACGGCACAATCTTCACGCGGCTCGGCGGACTGGCGACTTCAGCTTTTTCAAGTCGTTACAAGCGCATGCTCTCATCGAGGGCACTGATCATGTCGCACTCCTCAATCAAACCCTCGGTGATAATGCCGACGGCGTGCTGTCGACACTGGACAACCTCAATGCTGGAATAGCGTATGTCCACCAAGATGCGTTCAAGGCCATCTACGACAACGCCAAAAACAACATGCACGCAGGAGAAGACTCGCTCGCCAGTCGCAAGTCCATGCTTCGGGTGGACATATGCCAGCAACGTGATATGGCAGATCATGCGATTGACAAAACGACTAACTCCGCAATCAACCTCATCCAGGCGCAGCCAGCCCACTGTCAGGATGCAGTTGCAAATGCCTGGATGACCGGCGCCACGATAATGGCGGATGCAGTCTGCGTGTGTCTCAACGAGATGAATAGCCTTGAGAATCGCCTTGACGACTTCATCAGTCTAGAGTACTCGTGGAACAGTATTCAAACTTCTGTGGATGCCGCCATCTCCGCACTTCGAGGTATCTTCAGCCTCATGACCACAACTTCGCAGCCGGCTGTGCCTATCAACAATCGCAATCTCAGCGTGTCATCAGCAAGTAGTCAGGATCACGGTGGAGCAGCCAGTGTCCGCAGCCGTAACTCATCGACTGCGTCGGCTTTCAACATGATCAAGCGTGCGTTCAGCGTCAGTGCACCGTCTGGCCCACCACCAGCCAAATCCGCGCGCAGTAGTTTGAACGCAAGTGCCAATCTTCCATTACCCGACCCTAACTCAAGGGGCTTCCGAGCAAGCGTCAGCGCGGCGTGTCCAACCAAGATGCCTACCTTTGGCGACCATCCACACACGGTGTTGACCACGATTCCACCAACGCCTGCCGTCATAGATATGAGCACACCCGATATGGGCAATCCTTTCAAGGAGAATCCGGATTACTTTGCCTTTGACATGGGCAGTAACAGGAAGAAAGAGCCCGAGCAGGGCAACCAGAATGAGATGTTGCATATGTAAGTTGATCGTCCCCCACTACGAACCGAACTGACATGCATTAGCGAGGACCTCGATCCCCTGTATTCTCCAGCGGTGATCGAAATGCCGCAGCCCATGAAGATCCGTCGTATGTCTGAGTCCTTCGATATGACTAATCCCGATGGGATCACTGTCTAAATATATCATACTCTTTTGTATATGATCCTAGGGTCGGTGTCTGGCGTTTATTTGATACTCTCTATTGGTTTTGCTCACGATCATTATGTCTTGCAACGCTCATGCATGTAGATCAGTCACTCCTTTCTGTACAGTACAAAGCAGTGATAGGAGAATTAGAGGTAGATCAGATAAATTATTAGTAAACATATTCGGTAGTATCATACAGTATTACAGCCCCACCCTACTCTTGCGCCCGACATATATCTTGCGTACATAGTCTAACCCACTCCAGTCCATCAACGTGCTGCCATCGCTTTTCCTCTCTACCTCGTCCAACTGAGTCGATGCTACACGTTCAGGAGGAACTATTGTGGGTGACGGAACAGTAGTAGATGACAAGACTACAGTGGGCGATTGAACAGTATTAGTTGACGGAATTGGGATATCCTCTTGCACAGCGTCCATGTTTCTCTCGGCCCTGAACCAACTGCGCATACTCTTACTCCTGCTCGTTCCCGCACTCTGTCGCCTTTCCTCTTGTTCCGGATATTTGAGCCACCAAGGTTTTCGATCAAGTGACAGCCAGCTCGCACGAGGGGGTGGCTTCTTAGGACTCGGGAGGCCCATTTCGTGAATCTCTTTGATGGGTAGTTCGTAGTATCGCAGGCTTGGCGCAGGGGCTTCTATTGGGTCCTCGTGAGTCTTGATAGGTGCAGACGAAGACACTGCGAGTGGGCAACTGATTTGCCTCTTGTGCCCTTGTTTCTCTGTAGTGGATTTGAATTCGACGTTTGCCTCAGGAACCACGGGCGCTTTGCGCTGCAGGAACCATGACTTTGAGCGCTCATGGCGCATGCCCAGGTAATAGAACACACCGGCAAGTAGAACGATACATATTGCTATGGCAAATCCGCTGCCAACGTTTTGGCTTGTAGTGTTGCGTTTCGCGTGTCTGTGGTGATATAAAGGACTGGCGGAGATAGTTCGGAACAAAGCGAAAGAGCGGATAATCAGAGTGACTGAGGACATCGTCACAACTTCGCAATGCTGTAGGATAGACTACTGGGACTTGCGAAGTACTTAATGCAGTTCGATGGTCTGGATCATGGCCGAAATCATCATATGGAGGTATTGTTGCTGTATGTTCCCTGATAGGGTTTAGTGCCGGGTTTCGGGGAGAAAGGATGCTCTTGGGCACCGCCCGACTGCTCACCCATTAATAGAACCGGCAATGAATGAATGTAAATACAGGTACTGGCTATATCGTCTGCAGTCGCATGGCTTCCTCTTAGCAACCAATCGCTCAATATGTCCTGAATTTGCCTTACAAAAGTTGTCATGCACACTGAGGCTCTCATAGTCGAGACTTAATTAAAGACATGATGGAACAGAACTCGGGATCTTGTATCGCGTACCGAGGCTTACACCGGAACGCCTTTCTTATGAGGCCTGTTAACCAAGAGACATCTGCATATACGAAATCACGATCGTAGTATCTTGTTCAATCGGGTTTCGTAGCCTAAGGCCCCCAGTCAAAGCAAGCCGGTCCAGACTGATTGGTCTGTCAACACAACGTTCACTCATATCGAAGACGCACTACAAGATGAGATGGGTGACGAAAATCTGACAGAGCAAGGACGGTCCCCACTCAAGCTTGTGTATCGAGCTTTCTACCTATATGCAGATCTAGTGTTTTTGCGAGCACATATAGAAGCTCTACTCTGTCGCATCGGACTCCCTTAGCCTTTCCCAATCTGACCGTATTGCCGAGAATAGCCTCGACTTCTATCCTTCGATCGGTCTTCACATCCTGCAGCATACTCGGCTCGATGCCAGCATGGATGGGTATCCGTGCTGTGGCTCGGCCAAGCTCGAAATCGACTTTCTCTGTAGTTATGTGATACCCGTACGCCGATGCGATGTCCCGAATCTCCATCATTACAGCCTTGATCACATTCGAAGCTCCTTCGCAGCTTCCAAGCACTTCAGTATCCTTACTGAGCGCCAGTGCGCATATAGGATTCCAGCTTGCATTGATAAGAAGCTTGGTCCACCTGATCAACTGAATGTCATCGTGCAGCAAAGCTGTCGCGCCAGCAGACTGTATGAGTTGCGCGAAGGCTTTGGCGTGTTGATCTGATTCCGTTGAGGGGTATGCGCCAATCTCCAGTCGTTCTATCTCGCCATGTGTGATGACGCCTACTGGTCGTTGGGTCGCGGGAAAGTACAGCACCGTGCTGACGATAGGGTTTGTCGGGAAAGCCGTACGGTACTCTTCTTCGATGCCAATGCCGTTCTGGAGCAGCACAATGACTGTCCGTCCTGGCGTCACGACAGGAGTGATCCACTTGGGGACGGTATCCGGGATGGCTTTGCTGCACACCACGATGTAGTCGAATGGCGTAGCATCTACAGACGCTGCCTCCTCGCAGTTACGCACAACATTTGGTCTGAAGTGGATTCCTTGACCGAAGATTGAAGAGTTGATGATGAAGCCGTCCTTCTTCGCGACTTCATAGTTGGAGCGACAGACAGCGGTGGTGGTCGAGTTCTTTGACAACAGCCACAGATAGACTGTCCCGATACCACCTGATCCGAACAGCAAGACTTTTGGTTGTGCGTTCACGGTCATTGTAAAGTGATTGAAGTTTGAAAGTGGTTGCTGTTCAATCATGCCGGTATCGGGTTTTTGATGGTCTCTTGCTGCTCGCAGGGCGTGCCCCACTTTGATTACCACCGCTCAGCTTGACACGCTCCGTATCGCATCATAGGAGTAAATTTTCTTGCACCCACACTCTGATAAAAGGGGGAGACCGACCTGAACACTGGCTCTGCTGCTAACTTCGACGTCTTCCGCGTACCGGAATTCCAAGCTGTCAGTATTTGCGTGCACAAGTTCTACGAGCTGGCAACCGATCGAGCCTACGTCTACATAGCTAGGATGCAAGGGAATCGACGCAACAATGTGTTCAGAGTAAGCTACAATAAGCAGTAAGAATTTAGATACTGCAGACACGTCAGCAAATATAGAGCACGTCTCTGCTACGTCGACCTATTAGAGCGGATGTATTGAAGGAAGGTGCATCTGGAAAGGGAAGCTACTGTCCTACTTGTAACATGAGGTCGCTATTGTCCTTAGACAAGCTGTACATGGTCCTGCACCTTGAGAACACAATCGCTACAAACCGACCCGATGCCCACCCTTCTATGTTCATTGCTCCTACCAGTCGGCACAACGGCTAGAACCAACCAAGGCTCATCCTCAGCTTCCAACTTCCGCAGCCCAGAAACAGCCCCGTTCGGGACTTTCGGGATCGGCTGCATAGCTTTTCTGGCCATCTGATCCCAAATATCACCTCCTGTCACTCTGGCGACTACAATACAGTGGAGGCTTTCCAGCTTCTCGGCATCTTCGATGTCGAAGCGCAAGACTCCTTTGGCAATCCTGGCGTCGTCACGTAGAATACAACGTCCATCTTCCAGCTCTAGTGTACACCCGACAAAAACAGCAAGATCTGTATTGAGTGCCTCTTTGCGCTCTCTGTGGAAGGTGATGTTGGTGTTGAGCTCGAAGGCGAAGTTTTCGGCATTCTCGAACTCGATGCTCCCCGAATAGGACAGCCATGACCACGATGGAATGGCGCTGCTGTAGCGTATTCTAGAGCCTTTACCAACGGGCATCCAAAGCAGGTTGCGATGGAGAAATCTCTCAAGCGTGCAGAATCTACTCTCGCACAGGAGAACTTCTGTGATACGGGTTTCCAGACCAGAAACTGCGATAGGACGGTCTTCGACGATGGTGACGCTGCGTTTCGAGTAGTCTTCGAACATCCAATTGAGACAATCCAGAACGGCGTCGTTAAAAGGTTGTTGTAAAAGACGGATTGGAAACTCCGGATCCATGGTAAACCACTTGCCTCTTGGGAAACTTGCACAATTAATGTCAGTAGAAGAACGATCTACACGTGGCGCTGCAGAAGCCATACGTACCTTTTCAGTCTAGTCAGGTTCTCGCAGTACACTCCTTTGCCACACTCCCAGTACATCTGGTTCGAGGTGAAGTGGACAGTTCTCCTTGCTAAGACCGCTTCTTGCATGACCCAAGCCCGAGAATTGATAGCTGCATTACTCACATCTGTATCGTAGTCGTCTATATCAGTACTGATGCAGAATTGCTTGTCTGTGCCACCGCAGACACGGATGGACTCGACTTGCGCATGCATACGCTCGTCCAGAAATCCAGAGTACGAGTTCGAAGCTGCAGTAGCTGCGATTACGCAGTAAGCCTGAGAGAAGACGTTCTGCATCTGGGCAACTTCACGTCCCCAGTCTTCTCCCTTATCGCCGGATTGAATGATGCACAGTGAGTCGACCCACAAATATCTGTGGCCAATTGCTCTGACTACTTTGATAGCATCCTGGAACGTTTTCGGTAACTCGGCAACGTGGAAGCCCTTTCTTCTGGTTCCTAGATTATCCTGACTCGTGCAGAACATCTTCTGAGCATCTGTGAGATCTCCCCAGCGATGCGACAAAGCGATGTAGTCGTTGGACCTCCGTTCCGCTGAACTAATAAGGCGTAGCCAGCCAGGAGCGAAGTCCATATCCTCCAGGCCACCTACGTCGAGAACTCGCGTTGGGAAGAATGTAGTGTTTCTTCTTTCCATACAAGAGTGAAATTTGTCACACTGACCCATCCACGCGCGAAGCAGATTGAATCGCGACTTGCGATCGTGTGAGGATATTGGACGGCTGATAGGGGTGTTATGCTTCTTATGCATAGCTGCGTCTAGCACTTCACATCAGTCAGCATTGTCAATCCGACTTAGAGGATACCGACCAGGATCGGCGCTGAGTCGCAGCAGTCTTCGACCACCCGATCCAGCTCTTAGGGACTCCCAGGTTCGATACAGGTCAATACAACCATCTTCACCCACAGTGTCGATGCACGATCTGAGGACGAGGCTGCATATGCTGCATCGCTCTGCAGAGACGAACAGATCATCCAGCTTTATCTTGACAGCCTTCACGCCGTGATTTGCGATCAGAAACTTATCACAGCAATAACAACATCGTGTTGGCGATGCTGGTCCGCTCAAGACTGGGTAGCTCGCGTAATATTCAGCTGCGAAAATATTGTCATGCTTCACTTGCCACTCGTTGTAGCGCTCATTCTCAGTTCCCTGGACGTTTGGTTAGCAAACCTAAGTTCCGTTTATTATCTTCACGCAACACACCCATAACCAAAAGGTTTCACGCCCTGCACCGGGCCAATTATCTAGTTTCTCGACCTGGGGACCTTTATTAGCAGGCGGAAACTCCTTCATCATGCACACACGTACCATGTCTCTAACAATCTTTGGGCACTACAGATCGCATGCCAAACGTCAGCGATTACGGAACCATCATACAGTGCAGAGTCACCTACCCGTCCTTCTTGCAGCATCTTGTCCGCCTTCTCAGTAAACTCTCCCCTTACAAGCACAGGCTTGCGCAGGTAGTACTTTAGATCCTTCCCAATGCGTTCCCACTCGCCAAACCTAGTCCCCAAACCCTTGGATCTGAGTAGCTGGGACTGCTTCGACGCAATCGTTTCGCTTCTATCTTGATCGGCCTTGGAATAAGTCGAGGATCCTGCTTCCGACATTGCATCGCTGATTGTGCTAGGACTCTGCGCGTCTGCATCTTGGTTCCAGCCTTGGTTCCAACCTGCCTTCAAGTTGCCCCAGACGCTCAGATCGGACGAGTCCTGTATCCCGCCCTCCTCGGAAGCCGTGCGCGGCTCGCGCTTGAATTCAAAGCTGTCAGACGTGGCCATTTTGAAAAGAGAAAAAAAAAAGCGTGAATCCTCAGCCGCAGTGAGGGAGTGATATACCAAGCTCAGAAGTCACAATCAGGTCATCAGAAAAGAGGGTGATGTTTGAGTTGGTGGGCTGAAGTTGTGGGGCTAGAAATGGAGATGCATGAGGCGATCTATAAGCTTGCTGCGGGCTGCTGCAAGAACATGGGGGCCTAAAGTCGACGCATGGCACAGCCGCGTCAGTTTTGAGGACCATCGTTTTCGGACCAAACCTGGCAACGCCGTCAAATTCGACGCCTCGTGGAACACGGAACGTTATGATGGGGCTTTCTTCGTGTAAAAAATTGCTGAATTCATTCCCATCATCCTAAATCATCCTCCTTCTAATACTTCCCACTCTCATTGACAAGCCCCTTCTCCTCGTTCTCCTTCTTACTCCTCTGACTCCACTCAGGCGCCTCATCAATACCATCCTCTTCCTCTTTATCTCCGATCTCCTTCGTCTTGTGCACACTCGTTGGCAGGTGTTCGCCAGGCGCATACACAGTGATCAACTCGAGCGGCTGATCACCACGAGTAACGAACTGATGCTGTGTTCCAGCTGGCACAACGACAACATCGCCGGCCTTGACCTCCTGGTCTTTACCAGCGACGGTCGCCAGACCCTTGCCAGATGTGAACATGAGGATTTGGTCGACAGTATGGACCTGGGTTAATCGTTAGCATGCATGAATGTGGTGTAGTATTGGAATGAGTCGGGGGTACTAAGATACCTCGTCACCAATCTCTCCGTTTACAGGGATCTCCATCGCCACAATCTGGCTGTACAGTCCCGTGTGCAGCACAGTTCTGAAGTCGCCGAATTCGCGTTTGCTACTCAGCAGACCAGCGAAATGAATCATCTCGTGCTTTGGTGGCTCATCCTTGCGGTTGCCTGCCTTCTTGTATGCGTCCATTGCTCTTGAAGTGGTTGTGGAAAAGTATTTGGTTGCGCTAAGTGTGATTGGTCGTGATGATCGAAGGAGGGAGGTTGTAGCTCGTGCGGTCTTAAACATTGAGTATGTCGAGTACGAACCTTTGACTGATGGTATGTCCGGACATATAAATGCTATGTTCAGGACTCGATGCAGTCTGGTGATGCTTGCTTACATTACGCAACGGGTCTACTGCTGTGATTGCGTCCTCAATGCATGACGTCAGTATGTGATATTTGGTGCGGTCGAGATGGATCTCCATTATTCGAACGCTTCTCGACATCTAGGCCAGCTGGCTTATGCAACGCTGATTGAGACTTCGACGATTGGGTGTATGTTGTTACGTTGGTGTCGTTGCTTTAACATAGGCTCAAGCGTTACTCGTAGTTGAAAGGCACTTTCATTGGACTAATGTCAGGTACGAGGAGAGTCAAAGTCTGAGTTTCAGGCTCAGTTCAGCTCCCTGATAGGTGCAAATGACGATGTTCACAATTGATGGAGAGTTTTGACAGGGAGGTCTTCGTCGGTATTATCGTTAAATGTTCGGACTACCCTATTGTCGTATGCAGCCCCGAGTGTCTCAGAAACCCTAAGGCGAAGAGTACTTGTAATCATACTGCTGCTTAGCAGCGTTGATCTTCTCCTTCAACTCGCGCTCCTTCTCAGCAAACTCCTTCTCATCCTTGAGTCTCTGCAGATAGGTGTCGTTGCCAAACCCACCCTTAGATGGCACACTCAGACCGCGTTGTACGGCGGGACGAGCAAGCACACGCTGCCACCAAGCCTTCAAGCTAGGGAAGTTGTCGAGCTCAATGCCAGAGAAGCGAAGAATGTGAACCCATCCGAAGTTGGCAATGTCAGCAATGCTGTACTTGTTGCCAACGAGCCAGTCCTGGTCCTTGAGCTGCTTGTCGAGGATTCCGGCAAGACGCTCAGTCTCGCCTGTGTACCTCTGCATGCCGTATGCAATGCGCTCCTTCGCCATGCGGTTGAAGTGGTTGGCTTGTCCCTGCATGGGTCCGAGGCCGCCGTGCTGCCACGCCATCCATTGTTCGGCGCGAGAGATGTCGAGATCATCGGTGAAGGAGAACTTGTGCTCGGGGTCGTAGTGACGTGTGAGATAGGTCAAGATAGCTG